>BQMF02000108.1:0-600000 GCA_027922465.2 Turritopsis dohrnii | reverse complement strand
TTTTTTTCTGATAGTGAAATACAGTGTGTCCCAGAAAATTTCAGTCTAAGATTTTAAAAAGCTATAACTTTTCACACATATATCAGAGATTTTAGAGATTTTTACATCATTCGATAGCATTTCTTTCAAGAATTTTAGAAACCTATATTTAGTCCATCACGGTCATTAACTCCTTAATGGCTAATAAAAGTAAGTTTTCACGTGCAACTGTTCTTTTGTTTATTTAGAACATGTCGTGGTGTTATTGAACACACTAAAATTATAATCTCATCACAAAGTTAAAAATTGTGAGATGGGGCTTTTACAAAATATTTTTGACAGCATTTGAGCAATCTTTAGTTGCAACAAAAACTTTTCTCCACTGAGATCCAGAATCTATCAGAGCTGAGAAGTAAGATTGCTGACGCATCAAATAATCTTAGACAAAATCAAAATTCTATTCGCCACTCTTTATGACAGCAAGAGCAAATCGCTGTGTCCAGAGAAACGGGGGACCTGTTGAGACAGCTTTAAGTTTTGTTTTTAATGACTCTTGTCTTTTACAGTCACTTGACTTGTTATTTTTTTTATAATGACCTTTGATGGCTGTTATTGAAAGATGTGTTAATTAACCATTAAAGAAATAACTGGATTTTTTCATGGTAAAATTCTTAATTGTTTCCAAACTAAAAGGTTTTGTAGAACAAAGTGTATGTTTTTAAAATCTATGAATAAAATCCTATCGAATGGTGTAAAAATTGCTGAAATTTGATATATGTTTGAAAAGTTATGGGCTGTTAAAATCTCAGACCAAAATTCTCTGGGACACACTGTAGTGTCTATTAATTGCCCTTTTGTTTGGTGACATCTGTTAATGTCTTAAATCGTTTGGTGCATTACACCCACTTTATGGCTCAGTTGTGTTAATATTTTCATAATATTCTTTTTATTAAAATGTTTTTTTTCTGTTTTTGTCAAAATACGTTTTTTAAATTTTTGTTGTAGCTAGACTTTAATCATTGAGAGAGGCATTGAGGTTTGGTGGTTGTCAAATTTTTGTTGTGATGTCTATAAGTGTAGAACAGTATAGAGCTTGCGTAGGGTGTTTTAATCTTGTTAGAATTTTAAGCACGCATTTTTGTGCTTCTTTCTCAATTTCTGATTCGCTTAGGTTTTTTATTAGCCTCGTGTTATTAGGGATTTCTGCTTTAAATCTAGGCCAGTTCCGATCTTTCCTTGTTATGTTACAATTTTATTACGCCTTTTATAGTTTTATGCTCCTCATCTTATCAGGGGATAATGAACTAAATCCTGGGCCGAATTTTAATATGAAGGACCTTTCCGTTTGCCAGTGGAATTTAAATAGCGTTTGGGTAGACGATTTTTCTAAACTTCCTCAAGTTTCTACTTTCCTCCAAAACGCAAAAGTTTGATGTTTTTGTATTTGCAAAATCTTTCTTGATTCTTTTATTGCGGGTGATGATCCAAGGTTAGCTATAGATGGTTATGAGCTTTTTCGCTGTGACCACCGTTCTAATACTAAAAGGGGTGGGGTTTGTGTTTACTATAAAAATCATTTGCCACTAGTGGGAAGACCCGAGCTTAAAACCTTGATGAATGTCTTGTTTGTGAACTCAAGGCTGGTTCTAATCGCTTGCTTTTATGTCTTAGTTACCGTAGTCCAAGTCAGGACGCTGATAGCTTTACACTCTTCAAGCAGAAATGGAAGGAGACGATCAAAAGCATAAATGGTTGCTCTCCTACTCTTTCTCTTTACCTTGGTGATTTCAATACTCGACATTCAGATTGGTGGGCGGGTGATGTCACCAACACTCAAGATGGGGAGATAGCAGATTTAGTCGCTCAATATCGCCTAAATCAGATCATTGGTGAGCCTACTCATATTCTTCCAGACTCTCTTTCTTGCATTGAAATCATTTTTACATCAGCAGGGAATTTTTTTGACAGACTCGGGGGTTTTACCTTCTTTGTATCCTAGATGCCATCATCAGCAAATTTTTGCTAAATTTAATTTCAAAATATCTTTTCCTCCTGCTTATCGTCGTAAGGTTTTGGACTTTTCTAGAGTTGACCCCTTAGCTATTAAGCAGGCTGTAAATCTCGTTGATTGGGACAGAATCTTTACAAGTTTACCCAGCGGGCACAAGACGTCTTTGAGACGTCTCAATTTAATCGTAAAATGGTCGTTTGGTTTTGAGATCATTTTGCGACGTCGTAGGGACGTCTGAAAATGAGACGTCGCAATTGGGATCCTTGTACGATCAATTTGGGACCTGATAAAAATTTTCAAATTTCATTCTGCAGTCATTAAACAGTATAAATCGAGTAATACTAACATACTTATATAGAATTTGCATTCGTATCAAATTCTGTTTGTTGGTCGTGTGAGGGATGATTTTATGACGTTTTTGGGACGTCTTTATACAGATTAAATAACGACCTTCGAAAAAATTATTAATTTAGGATCATTTTGCGACGTCGTAGAGACGTCTGAAAATGGGACGTCGCAATTGAGATCCTTTTACAATCAATTTGGGACCTGATAAAAATTTTCAAATTTCATTCGGCAGTCATTAAACAGCAAACTTTGAGTAACAACAACATACTCCATATGGAATTTACATTCGTACCGATTCTTTTTCTTGGTTGTGTAAGGGATGCTTTCACGACGTTTTTGGGACGTCTATATACAGATTAAATTACGACCTTCGAAAGAATTATAAATTTTCAAAAGCGGTTAGTCAACAAAGATTCATCGAATAGGTTTTACTACAGTTGCATGATCTAAAGAATTTAAAATAGACCAATTACAAATACGTAAGACAAAGAGAAATTCCCGGGTTATAAATTGCACATGTGATATAGAAAGCTTCAAAAGCAAAGACTTTCTTGTAAGAAAAGGTTAATACTGTTAATAATGATACATATAACATAAGTTTCGATAAAAGACGTTTAGACAAAACTTAGAAGAATTAATTAAACATGGCGTTTTGTCAAAGGTAAACTGGCAAAGTGTAAATGGAAAACACCTCGAAAAGATACAGGAAACGATGAAATTAACGGTGAGTTTCTGTTTTCTGAATCCATTCGATAGGTATATTTATACATATTTATACATTCTTGTTGAACTTAGTTTCAGCATTCCAGCATCAGAAAAGCATTGTAGATGATGCTCAAAGATCTCCTGATCGATAATGAGGCTGGCGAAATTTCAAAAAGGCTAGCCGAAGGGAGTCTTAAATGTGGAAATACATGTGATTCAAAATTTTATAACTTGATGACAAATTAGCTAGAATATGTTGAATTGTAAATTGTTGCGTTGTAAACTTTTAAAAAGAATTAAAAAGGAGACATCTATTGAATTTGTATGTTTTGTTGTTTTGATGATCCCAACATAGATGGCCTATGATCCCAGGAAAAAGAGGTTGTTAATCGGCCTCTCCACGATGTTGTTGCGGCCAGAGATTGAAGTCGTTGCGATATCCTGTCGTCGAGACGTCTCAGTGAAGATGTGATTGGGATGTTTTCTGAGGATCCCACTTCGCGACCATTGAGCGACGTCTCAGGGACCTCTTGGAAAGACGTCTCTTCGACGACTTTACGAAGATGAACGAGTAAATCCTGCGACGTCGTTGCGATGTCGTTGGGTTTCAACGAGACGTCTCAGTGAAGATGTGATTGGGATGTCTTTTGAGACTCCCACTTCGGAACCATTTCGCGACGTCTCTACGACGTAAATATCATAATCCTGCGACATCGTTACGACGTCGTTGGGATGTCATCGGGACGTCTCAGTGAAGATGTAATTGGGACGTCTTTTGAGATTCCCACTTCACGACCATTTTGCGACGTCTTAGGGACGTCTTGGAAAGACGTCTCTACGACGTCTTTGTGGCCGCTTGGTATTTGTACATGATCGCGTATCAGTCTTTACTGAGTGTTTGCTCAATATCTTTTCTAATTTGGTTCCTAATAGAATTATCACCATCAGGAATAAAGATGCGTTGTGGATGACACCTGGGATCAAAAGAATGATCCTTGAGAAATCCAAAATATATAGACGTTATGTAAAAAACGGCCGCAATGCCATTGATCATGAGATTCTTCGTAAAATCACCGTTAGGTGCAGAAATGCTATCAATATTGCCAAAGAAGTTTATTTGACGAGATTTGGCAATACTCTAAACGATCCCAATATTGGTCAAAAAAAGTACTGGTCTACATTAAATCGTCTCATTCATAAGCGCAAAGTGACAAAGATTCCTCCAATTCGAAATACCAACGACATAATTGCCACAGAAGTGTCTGAAAAAGCCAATTTCTTCAACCCTTTTTTTGCAAATCAATGTTCTCTCTTTAAGAATGCTAGTGTTTTAGCCATGATAAATCAAACTGTTAATACTCGTTTGGACACCATCCATTTTGATAAAGTGAAACTTCTGGCTGTTGTTCGGGCTTTAGAAAAAAATAAAGCCCATGGATGTGATGGTATCTCAATACGAATGGTCAAAATTTGTGAGGAATCCTTGTTAAAACCACTTATGAACAATTTCAATTACTTGTTAGCTACTGCTTACTTCCCTAACGATTGGAAGAAAGCTAATATTGTCCCAATCTATAAAAAAGGGGATAAAAGTATTGTCAAAAATTACAGACCAGTGTCTCTTTTACCAATATTGAGTAAACTTTTTGAAATTTACGACATCTATGACACACTTTACAGCTATTTCGAAGATAATTATATGTCTTCTGTAAATCAATCTGGCCTTCGAAAAGGTGATTCTTGCATTTCTCAGCTGTTGTCCATAACGCATGATATTTTTAAAGGTTTTGATGTAAATCCGTCATTAGATACCAGAGGTGTTTTTTTGGACATATCTAAAGCCTTTGATAAGGTCTGACATGATGGTCTACTTTTCAAACTTCAATCTTATGGAGTGCATGGTTCACTACTCTCTTTCCTGAGGGATTTCCTATCTCGGCGTGTTCAAAGAGTCACCTTGGATGGCTATAATTCTGTTTGGGAACATATTACAGCTGGTGTTCACCAGGGTTCAATTTTAGGTCCTTTATTATTTTTAATTTTCATCAACGACTTTCCTGAAGGCCTCGAGTCAAACATTAAAATCTTTGCTGATAACACTTCTCTATTTTCCACGGCTTTTGATCAAGTTGAAAGTTGTAGTAAGTTAAATGGAGACTTGGAAAGAATTAATGAGTGGGCTTACCAATGGAAACTGTCATTTAATCCTGACACTGCTAAACAGGCCGTTGGAATCTATTTCTCAAAAAAGGGAGTCCCAGCTGATGTTCCCGTTATTTCATTTAACAACTCCCCCGTAACTTTCATTGAAAGCCATAAACATCTAGGTCTAATCTTAGATGAAAAGCTAACCTTTGGGCACCATCTTAGAGAGAAGATCTTAAAAGCAAACAGAGGCATCGGTCTTTTTTTTACCAAGAGACTCGTCAGTCACATTTTTCAAAGCCTATATTAGACCTCATTTAGACTACGGTGATATCATATATGACTATCTAGGAAACACCACTCTATCTCGAAATCTCGAATCTATTCAGTACAATGCTTGCTTGGCAATTACCGGCTGTATCCGTGGTACATCGCGAGAGAAATTTTATGTTGGGCTTGGTCTTGAAAGCCTAGCTGACAGGCGTTTCTGCAGAAGACTTTTCTTTTTCTTCAAAATTGTCAAAGGCATGGCACCTCAATACTTGCTTGACGTGCTGTACTCGCTAATCTCAGGTCTAGACTTCCGATTTACCCCATGGTGACACGGACTAAACGTTATCGTAATTCCTTGTTTCCATATTGCATTAACGAGTGGAACAAGCTGAATAGCCATATAAGGGATCTCCCTTCAATCTCACGGTTTAAGCATGCTTTATTTGATTTTGTTCGTTCAAAAGCTTCACCGACATTCCAAATCCATCATAAAGGTCTGTTTCTACTGACTCGGTTAAGAGTTGGGTTCAGCCACTTTCAGGAACATAAATTCCGACATGTTTTTTTTGATACCATTGATCCGTTTTGTTTATGTAGAACTAACTCAATAGAAAATACTGAACATTTTCAATTGCAATGCTCTAATTTTTCTAACGAAAGACACTTACTCTTTGACAATCTCAAAAACCTCAACGTGACATTTGTGCCACGAAGCCCTGAATCTCTTTGCAAACTTTTGCTTTTTGGTGACTCCAATCTTTCAGATCATACTAATCATGATATGATTATATGAATGTCATGTTATTACATTGATTTGTGATACAAACAGGTTTAGTGATCCACTCTTTCATTGATTATATAACTCCAACCTAGTTTTTATTTTTTTTATTTTTCCTTTGTTTTTATATTTTCATCTAATTTATTTTCGGATCCTACTTCTTCCTACTTCCTACTTCTTGCGCAGTGATCCTCATACTGTAGGTGTGAGGCCTATTCCCCTTAGGGGAAGGCTTATTCTCTCTCTCTCACTTCCGGCGATATCGCCTTGAGCGCCTTGCGGAAGTAGGGTCCTTTAACGTTTGTATTTGTATTTGTTTTTGTGTACGTGATGATCAATTGAATAAAGAAAAAAAATATATCATCGAAGTACTGTAAAGATTGACTGTTTTTGGCAATGGTTTTCATTCTAGCTACATACAGGTTGAAAATTACTTGGCCCACGATGCTGCCCTGAGGGATACCAAATAATACCTCCTTCCGCTCTGATTTCTTGTCCTCTATTTGGACGAATTGTACATTGCATCGATTTGTAACATAGTCTGCAAGAGGTTTCACGAAATTCTTAGTGAAACTTTTATTCAACAATATCAAAAGCTTTAGAGAAGTCTGCGAGAATTGCAATCGTAATTTGTCCATTGTTCATGACACGCTTTATGTCATCGCAAAATTTCAGTAGCATAGTGGTGGTGTTGGTGTTGAAAGCCGAATTATGTTGGGCTGTAAATACCAGCACGCTTGACGAATGAAGTTATTTGAGGTAGGATTAGTTCTTCTACACCTTTGATGATATTGGCAGAGCAGAGATAGGTCCAAACTTTTCCGGTTGTTTTGCTCCCTTTATTTTGGGAATTGGAAAAGCCCGCGCGATTTTCCAGGCCGATGGAAAGACAGAATCATCAATGCATTTTTTGATTATATGGGTCAGCGGAGAGAATATATAATCTGCAGCCATCATTGTTTGTTTTGCTGCTGTGCTGTTGTATCCAGTGGAACAGTGGAACGAAGCGTGCTAATGGCTTTACGAACGTCGTCATAAGCAACATGGCTCAGTTTGATCTCATCTGCCTTTTCTTGTAGGCAATCGATGAAGCTACATTACGCTTCCTGTGTTGTTCCGCTTTTACCTGTAAGTCTTTGTGCCACTTGAATGTAATGTGTGTTTATTACATTTGGATCGATTGACACTCTTGTGCTTGATGAATTGAGGATTCGATGAATAGTTTTCCGTATCTCTTCAGGTGGATTTCAGAAGAGCACGCTTGGGTAGAAAATTCTTTTTCATTTAAGTTTATTTCTGGGTTTTTTATACATAGTCCATTTTTGGAGTGTTTGAAATGACAGCTTTTTTTCCGGTTTCGGTAAGCTACTTTTTTGGAAACTGGTAATATTGAGGTCTCTCATCCAAGGAGCCGGAAATCGAGTAAACTTAGTTTGTTTGAGTGGTGCATGTTCTTGTAAGCAGTCGAGAATAAGTGTGTTCAAAGTCTCCAGTTTGTCATTGAGGTTGTTGAACGCACAAATACGTTAAGCGACAGCTGAGAGAAATGTTCTTTAAACTTTACTGGATCAAAGTTCTTTTCATTTCTTTGAATTTTATAACGAGGCTCGAATCTTTCTTTGCGCGAATTGATGATTGCAAATGGAGCGTCATAATCACTTTTATGGCCGCAAGGAACGACGTTTTGGTGGAGTACTTTATTATTAGGAATATTGGTTATGATATCGACGATCAGTGTTTTACCCATTCGCGTCGGTTAGGTGATCACTTGATGAAGATCAAACGTGTGATTTCTTGTGATAATGATGGGGCTGTTCCATTCTGTGTATATTGTTGACAAGAAAGATTCGAATTTCTTGATCCAAATTCCTGTATCAGCTGTAATGGAATTTGGCTTTGAAATTGAACTTTGAAAAGAGAATGTGATGCATATCGAAAAACACGTTTTTCATTTCATGAAAAATATAAAACACTTTGGATAATATGTCTTGTATTTTCAAAAATGGTATGTCGCTCCGATTGGCCACTAGAATTAGCAATGTGCAACGAAACTTATTTACCTGGCATATGGAAGCCAGTAAAATACTAAAACTTAATATTAATCTAAGCGTCATAGAACATTGTTTCTGAGTTTCTTCCATGCGAATAAAACAAAAGATATTCTTCATTCACCGTAAATGCATCACACAAACAAAGGGTATTATAAGCACTTTTTTATTCTGTTCACCCATATTAAAAATTAGTTGCAGAACTTATGATATCAATTAATCACATAAGTAAAATAATAATCAGAAAAATTTAGGCTACACTTTTCTTATGTGAATTTGACACATGATAAATGCACAATGCACCCTGTAAAAGAATTCTTTTAAGGTCACATTTATGAAAATGCATACGCAAGGTGATAGTATTGTTGATTGCTATTATGTATACGTTTTTTTCTCGTTGATAGGGGGAATATTGCTTCATGCATAATTCCTGTTTCGGAGGTCGTGGGTTCAATCATGCCAATGAATCGCTTCTCTCTGGTTAGCACTCAAAAAAAAAGAGTTTAAATGATGTCTAAATAATCGTATAAATTAATAGAAAACTAATATGAGATACAGCGCCGTGAAATTTTGATTTTTGAGGATCTCGTAAAAAAATATATTGAATCTCAAGAATCTCTTGAAACTTGAGGCAAAAAGGTGCTATCTTTGTCTGTCAATTTTCATTTATTGTGCAAATTGAGTTACAAGATCAGTTGAAAATTCTACGATGTTCACTTATTCCGTAAACCGAGAAACTTGTGTGAAAATTGCGACACGAAAACCGATACGAATTTATCAACATAAAAGGCGCCAAAATAAAAGTGGCTTCTAGAAGTAAAACATATACCATAGTATTACAGTAATGTTACAAAACTTTAATCTTGTTGAGTCTAATACTAGGCCTAACATAAACTCAACCTTTCTTTATAAAATCACCGCATTAGCATAATCGTACAAAACAAACTATTAAACAAATTCCATAAAACCAGCATAATAGAAAAATAATGTCAATGAAACTATATGCTTCCACTACACTCAAATGTTTTATTATAAAATCCTATGTCAAGGAGATCACGTGATATGATATTTTCTTCAATTTCTTTCAAGGCAACCGATTTGCCAACAATAAAAATTGTTCGTATGCAGTTACAGTATAGTCATGCAAACAATCACGTAATCAGAAATAGTTGTCTAGTGAATAAGAAATACTATTAAAAATAGTAAGGGAAAGTAAACCTTCATATATTGGCTGCAGAAAGATCTCATTAATCTTCTACGACCAATAAAAGTTGTCTAAAATAATAATGATACTCAATTTTTCGTTACTGAGCATCTCCTGGAACATCTAACAACGACACCATTGGTGCTTGCAAAAGGGCACTGTGATGGAGATCGTACAAATTGTTGATGTCTAGATGTATAGATTGTTTGTTTACAGTGATCGCGAAACTTGGGAAACGAAATGTTTGGTACATATGACGGATTTCAGGTGTAATTTCATTGCTCCCTTCTTCCGATAACTGTTGATCATTGTGAAATTTTAGAAACCCTTTCGTTAATTATATGATAAAGTCAACCAACGGTTCCCATTATTCAGTTGTCTCTCGAATATTGTGCTACAATTACCACAATACAGCGTCATAAGTACTTGCTTTTGGATTACGCTAAGCGCTATTCTTACTTGCTGTAAGAATACCTGCTTTTTATCACTGTCGAATTGAATACGGTGGTTGTAGTATGTGCTTGGAAGATAACTGACACATGGGAAAGGCAAATTAGAAGAAAAACGTTTACAATAATATATATACATGCAAAATCCGTGAATGTCCCACGTTATGATGTTTTGACATCTGGTGTTTCACGATTTGGCTTCCGATGTGCATCAGTAAAATTATCACCTATACTATCAGTGCACGTCCTATTATAAAAATAAAAGTTAATGTTTAAAATCTAAAGACTGCTCATTTAAAACAATCAAAATTAAATGAGCATAAATCTGAGATATGCATAAACCAACGACAATGAACCAATCTGTATCCAAAGAGATGCACGATTTCTAGATTCCTCAGAGGTTAACCAATGTTACGCCAAGTTTTCTTCAAAGAAACTTTGAACCTGTTTTTCTCCCTTTGTAGATGAAAACTATGTTTGTGTTTTTTATACTGTCGATCTTTATAACATCTCTGAAATTCTCAGACTATGATTTATAGAGAGAAAAAGGTCATACCTTTACTTCTTGTAATTCTCGTATTGCACTTTGGTTGTGTTTAATTCTTGATAATTTGTATCTTCTTGACCAAGGTAGTTCAGGTTCAATGTCGCATAAGTCTAAAGAAAATGCTTACAAATCATTACGTCTTCATACGTAAATCCCTCACATTATATAGGTATTTATTTAATCCAAGTTCTTCCATATTTGCAAACATTTCACATATAGTGTTTTAGTTCCCTGTTGAGACAGGTTGCAACATTTGGAAACCTATATATCCGATTCTCATAGGTTTGATACTCTTGAAGACATGGGGTTTTTTGCTATTAACTCAACCGGCGTCCACTTGGCAAAGAGAATTTTTAATCCGTATTTAGCATTTAATGTGATTTTTATTTACAGCATTTGAATCGTGCAATACGGTTACAATTTTTCTACTTATCTATCCTACTTTAAAAATAGTCATATACACAGCTATACAGGGACGTTAACTTTTAGTGCAAATAAGGTAAGGTCAAATTTTAATGAATTTCCTTTACCACTTCATACGCCTACAAAAGCTCTTACCTTCTCATGATTATTCTCATGCGCCATACACTGTTTCTCATTGGGTTTTTGCTTTCGCTAATAAGATGGAAAACAACGATGATACTCGACTGTTTGATAACAGATCGAATATACTAGAAGTACTTATTGCTTTTATTCGCAAGTTTCATATTAGTTTTGAAATCTTTCATTTCTATAAAACAGACAATGCCCTTTACTGCAATATCACATGGAATTGAGATTCAAAACATGTAAATATAGAGTAAAGAGAGATTAATACTACTTACTCGTTGAATAATACAACAGACGGTCACGATAGCTAGAATCAACACGATTAATGCACTTAGCACTATGATGAGGGTAAAATTCTGTTCATACACTGTTTTTTCTTTCTTAACTATCTCCGTCAAACATTTTTTTCCAGTGAAATCTTTTAAGCATTTGCAATAAAATCCTTTCGAGTCATCAATACATGTTCCACCATTTCTACATGGTCTTAAGGAACAATCGATCTCTGCTTCACATTTCAATCCAACATGATCTTCGTCACAATTACAATAAAAACCAACATCTGTCTTATTTGTGATGATGCAAGCAGACCTTTTCTTGCAAGGGTTGGGTTGGCACGGCGTTACGTCTTTCCCACAATATTTTCCGTAATGATCTTTGGAGCATTTACATTTATCAAGCTGTTTACTACACTTCCCATTATTCAAGCATGGCGTAATTGTATTGTTTTGTAAGAAATCGTATAAGGAGACGTTCCTCAGTTGAGCTGGTTCATAACAGGACCCATAATAAACACTTATTCTCTTATAAGACTGTAGATTGCATGTGCATTGAATTGGGTTGTTTTCCAGATGAAGGTATAATCCAAAACCTATTTGTCCATTGATAGAAAAAGATTGAATCTTGTTGTTTTCTGCATAAACTCTTTGACCATAAAAGATATGGTGACTCGTACTTGCCGTAACATTCAGAAATAGAAGTAAGTTGTTTCTCACATACAAACGCGCTACATCTAAAGATGTAGGTAGATATTGTAGGGCGTTGTTGTCCAGATTTAAAAGGAAAAGGCTATAGTTAAGACTTTCCAAACCAGTTGTGTCACTAACTGTTGAATTAATGAAAGTGTTTGCAAGTTTATTGAAGGACAAATCCAACCGAAATAGTTTCAAATTGCTAAACTTGTGAGTGATGTTTTGCAATTTGTTACCACGCAAATATATATTTTGCAGAGAAGGTACTTCCGAAAAGTTTGGAACCTCATTGAGATTCATGTATTCTCCTTTGAACGACGAAAGATTTGGAAGATGTTTCAGTAAAATCGATTCAGCATTCATATCAATATTTCCTGACAAATCTATATAATTTAAGCTCGTTATGTTTTTTAAGGAAATTAATTTCATGTTGCAGTCTCTGAGGCTTAAACCACGTAAGTTTTTCATTTGATTAAACTCTTCTCCAGTAAGAAATGATAAATTGTTATAACTGAGATGGAGGTCTTTTAATGTTGTCATTTTGGTGACATACAGTATTATGGATAACGTTACGTTTGTACTTTCGAGACCAACCCAGTAAGCTGTATTTGGCAATTGGAAATGCTTTACAGAAGACAAATCCAGATTTTTAAAATTATAGGTTATTTTGGTATCATTCAAGCAGGTGACTGAAAATTTGGAGCAACTGCATGTTTCTGGACACTTGCAAAACATCTGTTTAACAACCAACAGGATTAGAAATAGGTAATGCATCTTCTCCAAATAAGTATGTACACTGAAAAAGTAACGTTACAAACAGTAAACGAGACTCTGGAGACAAACTTTTAAATTCTGTTTAGGATCTTAAATAGAAAGTCATAAAATGGCATAAATCATAGATAATGGCAAGCACAACAGAGGTTTTCCATATTATATCAAAAATCAAGTGAATTCGGATATAACAACGCCACGTGTGCAAAACTTATACAGTGTGTTTCATAATGTTGGAAATGTAAATTTTAAAGCTGTTTTTTTAAATGAATATACCGAATTTCAAAATAATTTTTACACCGTTGGAAAGCAATTTTCAAGCTCTTTCGGATAGTATGTTTTTGTGAAACATACTCTAATGACTCAAAACTCAAAACGAATCCGCTCAAAAAGAGCTCAAAAAGTGTTCAAAAATATCGCGCATTTATTTGGCAGATACATGTCACCGTACAAACCAATGTTTCAGAGATTAGGTATGTCTCGGAAAACCATCTTCATAATTAACAAAATCAACGAGTGATGAAGATACTGAAGAAATATTGTATGTACTTACACTGAATCTCTAGCACCCAGTGTTAAAGTTTCTTTTAAATTTCCTGAGATTTAATTTGATAATCTACACGAACTACAACTAGATGTGTTACTGTCTGTCATGTGACACCAATAGATTAAGTGACGTTTACAGGTCAGAATTTAACAACAACAACAACATAACTTTATTGTGAAGCTAATGTAAATACACCAAAAGCAAAAGTTGAGGTCTTGAATGGGTCGGATTACATTTGTGCTAAGTTAGACAACTCATTGTTCTCGTAATTCACAGTTGCTTCGACGTAGCAAGGCAGTTTCATACGACCGCATTAACGCCGTGCCAAATTAAACTAGTTACTATAAAAAAGTACGGAAATTCGACCGCATCAAGTGAAAAATAAATTAAGTGCCACATAATGAATAAGTACAACAGATTTTCTCGACATAAATTCGACATCACATTATACATGTTGCATAATAATCGAATTTAATAGCTTGTTGAAAGTCCCGTCAAAAATGCACGAAAAGACAGTGAAGATGGATAAGATCTTGAGAAACAATTAAAAATGTAAAAACAAATAAATACACGCCTTACGTAAGTAAATGTACGGCAATAAATTCCTGTGATAGTTATGTGTCTGTCTAAATCTATATCGAATTTGATATTCGCCAATAACCTCAATAAAATGACTGCTGTGTTTTTGCCAAATTTTACCAGAATAAAAGTACCGCATTTTATTATTAAAGCGCCCCCATCTTTTACGCGCACCCCCTCAACTTCAAAAAGAATTAACAAACGCCCGAGCGGTAATTTAATCTGACACGGTGATTAAGCTATCCTTAGTACATCCCTGAGAACATGATATTTACTAAGTAACAAAATCACACAGTTGGTGAAACAATGAAATACCTGAAGACGAGGCTACATCTACTAACTAGAATAAAACCCGTTCATTTAATAGAAATTCGGAAAAGCTATTTTGAAGAGCACGGTAGTGGATTAAATTACATAGAAAATTAAGTGGTAAAAGCACTGCGAGAACTAAGCGTGTTGAAACTCCTAATTAAAAAGTTCTGAAAATCTAGTTTCATTTTCTTATTAAAGCGTTTGCGTGTTATAACTTAACTTTAAATACTTTAAGGGCAGAAAGATTTTCGCGATTTTTGCCTTGTTACGCGAAAGTTTCTGCCAGGTAAGAAAGTAAAATCGAAATTCGCGAGAAAGTTTTTTTCGCGAAAGTCAAGTTTTTCAAAAAACCGCGAAAGTTTTTTCAACAACAAAAAATTCTCCAATTAACAAGGAATCCAAGAACGGAGTGGTTTTAGTTAATTTTTAGGGATGTCCTGAGATACAAACGCTCTAAAATGAACTAAGACAATCTTTACTTTATTTCTATTTACATTTCAATAGTTTTTTTGCAAGAAAGTTTTAAGAATTTCAAGAATTTTTAAAATAATTCAAAAAAAATTTCTTCATTCATTGTCATTCGCGAAAGTTTTTTCCCCCGAAAGTAATGTTTTTGGAGGAGGATTCGCGAAAGTTTTATCAGTAAAATTTGTTCTAAAATTGTTATTCGCGAAAGTTAAATTCTCGAAATTTCGCGATTCTCCATCCTCGCGAAACTTTCTGCCCGCGAAACTTTCTGCCCTTAAAGTAATCGGTTAGCCTTGAGACAAATGTCTACACATGTAATCTTCAGTTAAAATTTGTCTAAACATGAGATGATGACGTTTCATGAATAAATAACAGTGAAACACAATTGTAAATAACTATCGAATTGCTCTTTCATTTCCTGAATTACTTCAATTGTTTTTATGACAAAGAATTTCAGTAACGTGTACTTGATAACTTGGTAAGATTTTACTATGAATTTCCTCAATTTCTGTTTGAACGTCGTATTTTCACCTTACACACATGTGTTCTTCAAACGGTACTTACACCTTATACCTTATACCGGTACTTATACCTTGTACTTACACCTTATATCCCAGTGGGCATATTTGTTCAAAATTACTGCGAAGGGATAGTATTTCTATATACAGTGTGTTTCAAAGCTTTAGCGTAGAAAATATCCAATTAATTTTTTGGTCTTTCCCGTGATGTGATTTTTGTAGGAAATGGAAAAGTAGAGAAAATTAAAAAATAAGTATGGAAAAACTAATTGATTTCTTAACGATCAATTTAGTTTAACAATAAGGTACACTGCCCAGCAGGCACCCAACGTTTATTTAACGTTAGTCTAACGTTGATTCTAGGTTTAACGTTACCAACCTAAAATCAACGTTTTTCCAACGTTAATTTTTAACGTTAAATAGATAACGTTACATTAACGTAAGTACAACATTACAAAAAATCTGGTTTTAACGTTGAATTGTTAATGTTAGAATAACGTCATTTAACGTAAAATTTCCTTATTTTCTTTTTCTTTTTTGAAATTACCTTATAACATACGATTTCAAGCAAATTTGATTCGCACTCCCAGCAGGCACCAAATGTTATACTAACGTTAATGTTACGTTATTTTTTTCGTTGTGGTAACGTTAGTGGTTGGTTAGAATGCAAGTGTTTTTTTAATTAGTATAACGTTAAATACTTACGTTAGTATAACGTAAAGTTACATCAGGACAACGTTAAATTTCGTTAATTTACGTTGTAGTATAACATAACACTAACGTTATACTAACGTTAGTGTTTCGAATTTTGATTCGCACTTGATACACATTTTCGCCTTTTCAATTAAGAAGTGTATCTCTTGAAAAAAACTCACTTTTACCGTGCTAACCTAGTATTTCCTCTCTATCTTACGCATGGTAATATGTCTATTATATATCTATTATATACTTCGTGCTAGTCTTGCCGTTAAACGAAAAATCGATGACATCTGACTTTTCTACTACAGAACGAAGTGGTGAAATCGAAGCAAGTACAACGGTGTGTGTGCCATCCGCTCTCTTGTTTTTCTTTGTTCTAAGTTGGCGCTAAAAACCATCCAAGAAGAGTGTCAAATTTGTTGTGGTTTCTTCTTGGTTCTGATTGCTGTTGTGGTTTCCGTTCATGTCTATAACAGCATTTGGTATTTGATTCTTCAAATCTCCATAGTAATGTAGTTTAGAGATCTTACGGAGCTTTGCTTAAAAGTCACTAACTTTTCAGTTTGATTATTTAATTTTGGTTTTGCTGGCAAGATCTGTACTACATGACTTATAGATGATAGCTAGAGTATTAGGGCTTGCTACTTGATTATTTTGAATAGAAATCTTTTACTCAAGGTTTCTGATTAATTTTGTTGTATCACCAGAGTGTTTTGCTTTTGTTAACATATGAAAGCACAAAATGTCTGTTCTATGGACATATCTCAGCTGGAAAATAGATATCTGTTCTAGCATGAATTTCCATTAATTTTCATTTATTCCAATTTGCCGTAACCACAAGCATTCGTTTAACACCTTCACTTGTATTTTTGTTTCTTTTTCGTCTATTAGGCATGCGTAAATATTGATATAAAAATATACTTTTCTTGTCAATTAAAGGTAAATATCAACTTCTATGACTATTCGCTGTTTTCGTCATTTTTCTTACTTTGTTGGGATGGACACCGGGGGTCAATAAATTTGTATTACCGAAAGATGTGCCAAGAAAATTTTTGGAAAATGCTACCTCTAGATTGCTTATAAAAGCACTCAAATTTCAACATGATTTTCAATTTTTAGGAAAGGCAAAAATGAATTCCTCATAATTGACAAAAAAGTGTGTGGGGGGGCCTGCATAAGTACATTTTAGTAGCGATCATGCTGCACTTCGATTTCCTCAATAGAGTGACACTTATTGAAATTACTTTTAAAAACGCCTACGCTGAAATAAACACATACAATGAGGTTCATATGAAATCATCATTACTAGCATTTGCACAAATACTGTAAACCTGTGTGTACTTTGCTCTGCTCAGTTCTGAGTAACACCGTTCACATCCTGATATTCAATATTTGATACGCATTTAAAGTCATTGCATAGTAGTTTTGCTTAAGTACCAAGACAACTAAACATTTGCGGAATAGCTACAGACAAATCAATGGATAAAATGGTGATCGCATAGCTTGTGGGTTTAGTGATAATTTTTTAGTTATAATTTCATTTTAAGATTTACACCGTATACATAATAATATGTGTACTGTATGAACTATTTATGGACCATATCCTTTATAGTAGTTTATAGTCACCACTTACTGTTTTATTTTAAAAACATTTTAAACTCACCATTCACTGCTTCTTATTTTCCTTTCACAAAGCCCCTTTACTTGACTTTTTTCTTGTTTGGTCTGAAATTTCAAAATTATTCAAGGTAAATGTAAGCAACCGTTTAGTAACATTCCTATGGATATTCGGACGAATTTTCAGCTACTTTCCTAGTTAGGTTTCTTATAAAAAAATACATGCGAAGATCGGTTAGAATTTCCATTGGTGTGACTCCCTTTGTATCGAAACTGATCCGCAATATGAATGTTAGATCTACAGATCTGAAGACGTCGTATTGTTATTGAAAATTCGTCGTCGTCCCTGCAATATAGCGTCTCTAGATCAAGGTTACAAGAACACTCAAGCGTCTTTCTCTCTTAGATTTTCCAGGTCGTAAATATAAACTTCATTTTAAGCAAAACAAAATAAAGTAATATATGACACTCCGTTAGCCTTCCAAAAGTCAAATAAGCCTGATATCGATTTCAAGTACAGTTGCCCCCCGCTAACTCGACCTCTCGCTATCTTGACACCCGCCTAACTCGACATAATTTCTTCGGCCAGATTCGACGTTTTTGAATGGAAATATTTCGGTTCCTTGACAAAAAACTCGACATTTTCAAAATTTTAATTGTTGTTATTTCCTTAATTATCGTAAAAAACCGTACCGTTGACATTGCGATGGGGCCTATATCAAGATGCAACATAACAATAGCTCCAGCATACTACTACACACAAGTTGACCTTTCTGGACCATATCTTTCCTACGCACCTTATCAAAAACGCAAAACTGTCAAAATATGGCTAGTCGTATTCTGCTGCTGTGCAACTTCAGCTGTTAAGATCAAGATCATGGACGACTATGGCACAACATCGTTTATCGTTGCTTTCAACCGATTCTCGTTCGAACATGGATATCCTAAAAGACTATTTTGCGACGAGGGAAGTCAGCTCGTAAAAGCCTGCAAAAAAATGAGACTTGATTTTATCAACATCAAAGGTCATCTGACGAAGCATTCCCGAGTTGAATTCGATATTTGTCCGGTGCATGGTCACGCAATGCATAGCAAAGTTGAAAGAAAAATTCTAGAAGTCAACAAATCAATCGAGAAATCTATTCAGAATCATCGTTTGTCGATCCTCCAACGGGAGACTCTGGTCGTGCATCGCAAATCAAATTAAGATGGGGAAGGGATGCAGGTGGAATGTACACTTCAATTTGTTGGCAAAGCAGGATATATAAATATTCTTAGATAGCAGTATCAGACAATCAATGAACTTTAATCTTGTTACGGTAGCAGCGAAGTGAATACCGTATTAAAACACCCTTGGACTACTACTACTCCTCCTCCTCCTCCTCCTACTACTACCGACCGAAATGGCAGTTTAGCCTGTGCAGCCTACCAATGTCGCTTTCGAAACTGCGTAAATTGCAACTAAAGAACAGAGGCTAATAATCTTTATAACTATCAAAACATTCTTTATACGTTCTTTTAGTATTTTACCATAGATTCGCCATTTCCAATGAGCATTTTCCTATTAAAAACACGGCAGGGAACTTTAGTTGCACCTAATTTGAAACACGGTTAAAATAAACTTAAGCTTTGTTTTTGGTAACGTGTTGTGCTTCGAAGTTCGAAGCTCTCTTCTTCTTGCAGTTACAAAGATTTATCGAAATTCATCGAACTTAAACTTTTTAAAAGCATTTTACATTTTTTTATATTTTGTGCGTGTGTATTTTGTTTGCTTGTCTACAAAAATGTCTTGGATTAAAGTTTGAAACGGTTTTACTTTGTTACGGTAGCAGCGAAAGCGAATACCGTATTAAAACACCCTTGGACTCCTACTACTACTCCTCCTCCTACTACTACTACTACTACTCCTCCGGCCGAAACGGCAGTTTTTAGCCTACGATTTAGAGTATGCAAGTCCCCACTAAAAACTCAATATACATTCTAATGAACGAACGCAGCCTTTTGAATTTTCGAAGGTTTTCAATCACATACATTTAAAATACGTTTTCTTTGATATTTTATCACTTAATTGATGAAGGAATGGATATTAATCAAATAGGTCTACATAAAACTGGGACTTTTAGTAACGTTTGTGGTACTGAATCAATGAACTTTGGCACTTGAAAATAGATATGTTTTTCGTGTCAGTAAAGCACAGATCAGACTTTCTTATTACTTTCTACGTTTGTTAGCTATCTGTTCTGTCTTTGAACATCAAGGTTTTCAAAAATCGAGTTAAAAAAAGGCTGTTATCTGTTTGAATTCATTTTCGGTTTCAAAAAATTATAATTCAAAACATACATTTTTTTTTTCGAAGAAACGCGTTTTTTTTCTCTACATAAAGCCGGTTTTCCACTAGGCGAATTTATTCGCGCGAAGCGACTTTTTTCGCCGCTAAGCATGCGCAGTAGTGATATTGCGTCATATCATGCTGAAGTCAGCGATTCGCTTCAGCGAAAAAAAAAGTAGAATCCATTTCTACTTTTTGTGGCGAAAAAAGTCGCAAGCCAATCAGATTGCTCCATGTCGTCGTGCTAGCATGAAGTTTTTAATTTTAATGATTGATTGATTGATTGATATATTTTTAGTTAAGAAACATTACAAGTTCGTATAACTGTATAAATTTTCAGTTAAATTTAATTAACAAGAAGTTTTAAGAAAAGAGGAAAAAAGAACCGTTTGAGCAAAGCTGTGGCTTCAAGAAAAAAGGAGTGTTTTTTTTTGTTTCAGCTAAACGTTCAAATTTCTTCATAACTTTCTCGACAGAACAACTACTTTATTATGAACAAAGTTTCTTCAAAAAAAATGTTTTTCTTTCTTTCAATTCATCAAATGAGTTTGTTGAAAACAATAGAGACTTTCCGTTCAACAAGTTGAAGCGATTAAAAGCATGTTTTTAAAAAGTTGCCTACACCATCATGTTTACACATTGCGATTTGTGGAAGCAACTCAAAGTTTCTTCAATTACCTGAAATGTGTAAACCCTGCTTTACGCTCCTGATATAGGCGTCGTGTACCCAATATCTCTTTTTATATTTTTCTTTTCTTTTCTTGCATTTTCGAAGTTATAATAACTTTATTACAAAGAGTTTTCTTAACAGAAATGAACGTCTTGTTCTCTTCATGTTTACAAAATGTTTTGATTTTTGGCGCACTTTCGTACTGCTAGTGGAAATCAATTTTTTTTACCGCGACTTTTTTAGCGGCGAAAAAAGTCGCTTCGCGCGAATAAATTCGCCTAGTGGAAAACCGGCTTAAGGTCTTATAAAAAAAACGTACGTTATAAACAGCTCATGCATGTATAATTCTTTTGTCTTCTAATAAATTAATTGCTGCGATTAGACCCTATTTACACGAGTTAGTAATTTTAAACATTATAATATCGTTTATGCCTGTTTTCCACCAGTAAGATATCTCAAGAAATAACGTTTACAGAACGTTTAAGAACTTTAAGTAAAATTTCAAATTTAAAAGTATTCTTGTGGCAAGTACTTTTGCTGCTACCGTTTTGCGCCATCTGGCTCTTGTTTCTTATATTTTTAGAAGACGTTTGTTTTTTTTCTCTTTTCGGTCTCACAGCTTTCTTTTTGTAAAAAAAAATCTGATATAAAAAAAACGTAGTTTCGCGTATTGTGCATATTTCTTTTGTTTGTATCAAATAGTTTTCTGGTGGTTTTAGTTAAGCCCTGTTTACACTTTTCCAAATGAAAATTTCCTTAATTTAAGCCTAAGAGATAAACAAAGGTCGACAAAGCTTCATGGGGCTTTCAGACTAATTAATTTAGAATCTATTTCGTTTTGTACATTGCGAGTTGAAATGCTGCTACCGTTTTGTGCCATATGGCTCTTGTTATATAATAAAAATATATTCCAAATTAAGAAATATGTTTGTTTTTTTATTCAATTCTTGTAGGTACTGTCCGAACCTAATAAAATATGGGGTAGTAGGGGCGGAGGACAAAAATATTACATTAAAAAAAATCCCTTGTTAATTCGACCTCCGCCTAACTCGACATTTTCCCCGGGCCTCCCGTGATGTCGAGTTAGCGGAGTGTAACTGTAATTTCCAATCCCCTTCCAGCGCTTTCAAAAATTCCATGATGAGGGAAGGTGTGTCTAGTCAATGAATACTTCATGACTAGCAGCCACTAAAGATTTTAGAACAGTTTGTCTCGCTTCCTCTACGTGTTTCCCTCCTCCTCAAAGGCGTATGCAGCCATTTCAAAAATTTCTTCCGAATATCCTCGTGAATTTCTTATATAATTGCAGCAATAATTTTATATAGGGTCAAATTGGAAAATTTATTTAGTCACGAATATGAAAATTCCGTTTCGTGGTTTTCAGGTTTTCGGTCGGAAATGATCGGATCAAGAAGAAGAAATCAACCAAAATCGTTGAAAATCATCGGTGTTATGTAGAATATCGATCCAAACGATAATAAAAAATTCCAGTTGCTCGATTTCTGTTCCGATCCAGTCAAATATTCTTCGTTCCCAACAAAACGCGCGAAAATTTTTCTGTGTCGTTGAGTGTAAGCAAATGGCGTTGGAAAATCAGACTTGACTTGAAGGTTAGAAGTAGGTAACTTCTAACCTTCTAGTGCTAAGTCATGAGAAATCAGTTTTTAAAAATTAGCTACTGATATTAGTTATAATTTCAAAATTCATTTCTTGTAGGTTGCTACAATCATAGAAGCCAATAGAAGCTTATTTACTGGCTTGTCAAAATTTCAATAAACCGGGCAACCTTTTTTTGATTCGATTTATAGAAGTTTACGTCTTTCCCTTTTATACGTCCACAGATGATACATATGGGTGTTGCAGGAGGTCATCCAGGAGAGCATATGAACGTGTCAAATAGTTCGGATTTTCCAACCTTAGCCCTCCTGGAAAACAGATGCAATATTGACTGAGTGTGGTCAACTACGTAAAACAATACCTAATGATAATGAAACTGAGACGAGGTTGTAACTGTGGGAAGAACCGTTCTTTGTCAGCCATGCCACGCTAAAATTCATATACCGTTAAGACTTGAATAAGTGCCCCGACTCTTATTTTTTTTTTCGACGGATATCTAAAAATGTTTTCAGAAATAATTTTTGACACAAACAATTTGAACGTATTGTTTATCGTTAAGCAATAAAGTAAATTAAATAAGCAAATTAGAATATGCTCCCAGTCTCAAATCCACTGGAATTCGAATAAGCGCCCAGTCTTAGGACCAGATGAGGGCGGTCATTCGAGTGGGGCGCCTAAACCGTATTTTTCATTTTAGAGGAGGCGCTTATTTAAGGGGGACGCTTAACCGATTCTTTACGGTAATCAAATTATATTGGTCAAAACAACTGGATATTGACTCTAGTTCGATCCCGTAAATTAAGTCCCATCTCTAAACAAAACAGATTAGATTTAATGTAAACAATATTCGAGTAGCGGCATGTTTTCGTTATCTTTTCTCTCAATTTTGAAATACCTTTTTCAAGATTTGTTACAGTTTATTTTTTCTGATAGTTTTTTGTTTAGCGATCCACCCTTCCGTAGAAGAAAAATTCAAACAAACATAATGTAAAGTCGAACAGCATGCCTTCCGATGTTGAATTTTTCATAATAAGCCTATATAAAAAAACGCTATAGTGAATAAAATGACTCGTCAAAGAATCTAAATCTATCCCACAGTCTAACATTGACATAACTTATTTTCTCATAAAAAAAACTCTTAACCATTTTATGATAAAATATGATTTCCTTTGATAAAAAAGCTTTTTTAATAACATGGGCTCATTGAACTGCAGATGAAAATGTTTTCTTGAGGTTTTGTAAGAGATTAATCTTTTAGTAAATCATTTATAGATGTGTCGAGATCTAACTCGTGGTTTTTTTAAATAGAAATGATTTTTCTTCCGTGTGTTCTTTCCTTCATCTTAAACCAATACAACAGCAGATGTCAAAAGCCATTCAAAAATTGTCTTAACTAAAATAGAAAACGTGTTTGTTGAATTAAATGCCTTCAACACAAACGTCATTGCACAGAATAGCATTCTATATGGATAAACGATACTGAAACTATTTATATTAAACATGCGATGGCGGCACTCCAGCTGCATTTGAATCTCCAACAGCATTGTAAGTAACCGTTTTGGCATTATTCTTCCTTATATGAACGGTTAGTATTTGCCTTGCTATACGGGACGATCAATTTTGTTTGATTATAAATTTTGCTAAGTGAAGATATTATTTTTACCTGCAAGGAACAGGGCAGGGTTGCATAATTAGTTTATGGGGGCATATAGCCCAAAATTACTTGAAAGTAGTGTTATAATGTGAAATTCATGGCATGGATCTGAGTGTTTGTTTATTTGTTTGTTTGTTTGTTTGTTTCTTGAATGATATCTGCTGCTGTATTTAGCCTTTCCGAATGAAAGTTTTTTTTCATTAACTGCAGTCAAATGGTTTTTATTGTAAGTCTGTTGTGAGTTGTGGTTGTTTGTTGAATGACCAATTTAATGTGGATGCAACTTCTGACACCATCATTCCGATTGTACATGTTTCATTTTGCGACTTGAGTAGACATGCAATATATCGAGAACTTACATGAGTCTGGGTTTCACAGCAGTCAAGTTCAGACTTTTATCGTTTTCAAATCGACTAAATACGAAAATCACATCAGCATGTTTACGTGGTAGATCAATCGTATTTTGTCAATTTTTATGACGAATGTATAGACAGTTCCATTACTTATTTCTCGATTTTCAAATAGGTATAACTCGATTATCTCCATAATCAAATCATTCTACTGTTGATGATTATCGTCAGTGTATCGAAGCGTTGATATTAAGATTGATATCTAGATGAAGTGGAATATTTGATGTTTTGATGTTTTCTTTTGTAGTATAAAGACAGACAATGCAAGATCGTTAAAAAGTGTATATTTCTATTGCTTACTATTGCTGTTGGCATTGAATAGTCGGAACCTTTTGAATTGTATACTGATGACGTTGCCTCCAGACATGAATGATTTTCTGCTCTGTTTTAATCTCATCTATTCGGCATTCACACTTATCGGTACGAATCCCTCAAACGAAAATTCAATTCAATAATGAAACAGTTATATATAATCAATTTTTATAAAGCTATGTTGAAATACATGCGACAAAATTGAGGTTTTCACTGTTTTTTCAAACGTGTGAAAAACTTTTATGATCAAACACACTTGTAACGAGATTATAATGATAAAAAGCTTTATGTGTGGAAAAGATGATAAAGTGCAATCAACGAATAGTTATTATGAAAATTTTGAATCTGTTAGAGTTGTTCGTTTGTTGACAAAATTGGTGGGAAAACTTTTCTCACTTTTTGGGGTTTTAGGGCATGAATTTCTTTTGGTAGTATTCCTGGTTTCCTGTGATCTTCTGTGAAGAAAGTTTCAGTATATTTTTGTATTCGTTTGATTACTATTTTATGCAATTATTTTCAGCCATTTTCATTTTTCTTTAGAATTATTGATATTCCATGCCATTATTTATATAATATTCCCATATGCTTTGATCATTTTAACTATTGTTCTCCTTATATTATTTATGAAATTTTAAATATTCAATTCTCTGTCGATAGTTACTACATTGTGATTTAGAATCATTCGAAAGCACATGAGAAAATGAAGAAAACGATTGATTTCCAATTGATACTGTCGTTTTTCATTTCTTGCTTTATCGCAGGTATGTTAAAAGCTTTTGCCTGCATTTTTGAATTTTCTTCCGGGTTTGAGGGCATACCTTAACATACACTTAGGGACCAACATGGCATTACCACAGGGGTGTGACTGGTACTGGAAAGTATTTTGGGGGCGTAAGGGTGAATCTCACTCGAATAATAGTGACTTATAATTCCAGGAACTGTTGCTGCTGGTTATAGCGGGCATTTGATTGAAGATGTACAAGCAAATGTTACAAATGGCAAAGTTCTTATAAAAGAATGGACTGTAGAATCTCCTTACGGCTTTTACAAGAATTTACTGTACGAAAATGGCCATTTCATTTTCCCCAAGGAAGGGATTTATCTTTTATCAGCAAACGTTTTAATCGAAAGCAAGCAAAGCAACTTTGCTGAAGTCTCCTTTAATGAAGGCAATTCTCGTATCTGTAGAAGCTTCGATCATATTCTGGATAAAACGACCATCACTATATCGTGTTTTGCTCGTTTGAAAAAACTTACTCGGCTGGGACTACGTATATTCAACAAAAGACCTTTAACTATATATCGTGGTTCATCGCTAAGTGTTCAATACATGGGAACTGTTGGAGACACCCCTTCCTTTATCCAACCAATTTCAGATTTTGCCGACAGTAATGTATCACATTCTACAGATAGTGATGATTATTCTTATTATAATTCGTTCACAGGTAGGTCACAATCCGTTTGTCTATATTTTGCTTTTCTGGAAAACCATCCTCAATACAACATCCATATTTTAGTTGCGGATAATCTTCCGAGATTTACAGTTTATTGCGCTGGCATATATCTGATATCAATATCTGCAAATGGAATGGTAGATGAAAAGTCAAAGATTGAGCTTATCATCAACAATGATACTGTGATAGCATTCAATTCATTTTCGATGAAGAAAAGGAAAAGCATGACCTTCCTATCTAGCTTCTTCTTAAACAAGGGAGATCTAATTGAACTGAGAATTGAACAATTGGTTGTATTGGAGCAAAGCACTTACAGTATTCTTTTGATGAATAATGACGTTCGGACAGGTTTTTCAATACCTTTATCTGTAACAGACGAACACAATGATGTGTGCAAACTAATTATTCACCAAGGAAACATTGCATCAATGTCACCGTTTTACTTCAATTATAACCATGATAATAATGCTGATAGCGGAATGGAGATCTTAATGGATAATCTATACTTGATATCCTTACGAATGAAGTATAAATCGCAAGACGAACAGGTTCGCATCGTCATCTCAAACGACGAACATTCTTCGTTAGATAATATGCACGTATCTGGTGGTTTGGCGTCGATTGATACGTCCTCTACCGAAAACGCATTTCGCTCGGCTAGCATTGTCGGTGTGTTGAGAATTCGTCGTAGAGTTCGTTTGAACATTGAGATAAAATCCTGCACGAGATTTACGTTGAGTGAGGCATTCGTAACTCTGGTTCCAGTCCTTCAAAAAACATATGCGTCTTCTGCTAGCATGAAAGATTTGGATGGTGAAATAAAATACTGCAAAGACAGTTGGATCGTTCTTGATAACTTTCTTACAAATGAGAAATTTTTATTATCAAAGTACATGACTAAAAAAGAATTCAATATCCCCAACGATGGTTTATATTTCGTTTATGCTGAGATTAACTTAAAAGCATCAATGGGAAATTTCCAAAAAGTCACTTTGGCTTTCCGAAAGGAGACTGCCAATCAATATGAGATAGTACTGAAGAACACGAAATCAATATTAAGTAGTCAAAATAAAATGTTTATCGGCAGCCATCTGGATTTAAGGAGAAGTGACAAACTGCAGCTTTTGCTTACATGTGGTGGTGCTGTGCAGATCATAGGGAGGATTGAATTCAAAGTAATTTACAGTGCACCTTTATTCACACCACAATACATCATTTCCGCTCTCAAACATAACGATACATTCACAGAAAAAACATGGACGAGAAAGCTTTCCCCGACCATTCAAGAAGCAGGAGTATACTTTGTGACGTATATTATTACTTTGAAAATTCCTATACCAACCTCTGTTAAACTTTATATTTACACCAGTGATGAAACGAAAGAACGTGGCTTGTCAGAAGAGTATGCATTCAATAGAAACAGTATTATTGCTGACGACACCATCACCCTGGAGACTATTGGCCATTTGAAATTAAAACAGAAAGAGACGATTAACGTTGAAGTCTCACTTGCAGCTTTAGAAGCAGCTGACAAATACATTGCCGAAGATCGTTTAACATTGTCTTTAGCAACTCATGCAGCTGGAAGTATCTATGGCTTCAAAACAAGACAACGAGCTCAAAAGTTATTTGATTTTCATAATAATAAGTTGACACGCATTGACAACTTTGCTTTTGCTGAAGAGACTGGTGGCTTTCTATTGACAAGTACAAGCTTCTTTGGTCCTTATTTTGTAGCCTTCAAACCAGTGACAATATTTTATCATGTGGCTGTGAGTTTGAAGGATGTTAAAGGTTTATTTAAACTTTGCGTTCGTATACGACCTCGCAACACTCTCATCGACATTTCAACTGCACACGAAGTTGAAAAAACATCTTCAATCACTTTAGCAGCTGTCGGAATTTTAAATCTAGCAATTGAAGAATCTGTACAGCTTCTTGTCTACGGGACAAATATACAAACACTGGTGCTCTGCACTGGTAGTATTTGGTCTGTTGTTGAAATATCTACTCCGATCTCACAGTTATATCGCCATTATCCAGAAGTTGATTGGGGTGATGAACTTTTAGAAAATTATCAGACATATGCCGTCATAACCAATGAAAACGATTATACACACAAGCAAAGAAATTTTAAGCTGGTGCCTTATGATAACAGCACCAATGAAATCAAAAATCTGTTAGACCAAAAAAGTGACCTCCTTTTTTTAAATAAACCATTTATGAAGAATGTCAACCAGCAGAAACATTCTAATAACTCCAACCATTATGAAGTTCCTGGCACATGCTTTGTATATCTCATAATATCACCCTTTCCTTTTGCTTTTAAGGGAGCAAATGAAATCTTTTTTCGTTACAACAAAATACAAAGGGTACAGACTTATCAAGTGCTTTGTTTGAATAATACGGACTTGATGAGCACCAATTCAGACCATGTAAACTTAAACATTTCACATATTTCTTTTAATATTTCTACCGATGTTCAAGTGAGTGGTGATGAAACACTGGAATTGTTAAAACTACAAAACCTAGAACAGACAGAAGGATTTGCTTCGATTTTATCTAGAGAAGTCATTGTGATGAATGAAGAGAAAAGGTTAGATGGGTGGAACACCAACGATAACCCTTTCTTTGATCAAACGTTTGGAATAGGTGATGGTACAGGACTTTTTGTATCACAAAAAAACGGAAACTACATAATACTTGTGAATTTGGTTGTTGAAAATCTGGAGCATTCAAAAAATAGGTATTGCTTTTTTTTAGTGTCTATAAGAATATGATATCAGTTAATTATCTTCTTTGGTTTTTAACATTATCATCTGTCATTTTTGTATGAAATTTTCCATGTGAGCCAGTGTTCATAGCTAAAAACAGATTTAACCCGCCGGACAAATGTCTTGAAAAATCACTGCAGAGAAGAACATTTCAATAGAGAAAGGCAAACAAATATATACACAACATTTTAGTGGAAATACACTTTGTCGCAGTGATATGTTGACGATTTTGCCCACTGTAGAAAAAGTAAAATTACGTTTTGTTCCTCATTCTCAATTCATATGCAAGAGTTCTTTTTCCAAATTCATGAGGCTGAAAATATGCTTAAATTTTCTTTGATTTTAAGGCTTCATATGCAAGCGTTATACTTATACGTTATACGTGCACACCCAAAAAACACATTTTGTTCATTCATTATACTGGTTCAGTAAAAATAACTGTTATCACGTACTAACAAAATATTCCTGGTCTTATTCTTTTAGATGTCACATTCGATGCAGAAAAAATGATTTTTTCATTCATTCAGTCTTGATAAATGCTTCAACTATCAGTCTCAGCTACATAGTTTGGCTGCAGAAGAATGATGTATTGCAAATCCTTGTCAAATGCAATGGCAGTCAGATTAGCGTAACGAAAAACACCACCTGGGCTGTTCTCTTACTTGGTAAAAAAAGATATTTCTTGTCTTCTTGTTTCTTCTCTGAATGCTAAACTGAATCTGGAAGATAACACATGATGATCATTTCTACTTTTGTTTTATTCTATTTCAGACTCGTCACCTTCTTTTCAATCAACATGCGGTGAACAGTTAGATCAGATCATATTGACGCCTTTTAAGTCCGAGATACTATTGCCAGCTAGATCTAAATTCACCTTAACGTGTTCTTTGAAGTCCAAACAATACGCAGATTACTTGTGGCTGAAAAATAACTTGGTATAAAATATTGAATACACCTTTCCCGTAATTGATTGCGCAATACTTTTTACCATACTCCGCCTCGTTTTCGCAAAGGTTGATATG
Organism: Turritopsis dohrnii; assembly: GCA_027922465.2. Taxonomy (NCBI): domain Eukaryota; kingdom Metazoa; phylum Cnidaria; class Hydrozoa; order Anthoathecata; family Oceaniidae; genus Turritopsis; species Turritopsis dohrnii. The sequence goes on along the minus strand of BQMF02000108.1, from coordinate 570,243 downwards.
GTAACAGAATGGCACGGGACTCATTTCAGTAATGAGCAATTAGTGTAATGATTGTGATAGTGTTAATGATTGAGCACGGGAGATTCGGTTGTCATGGTATAGTATATTGAAAACGAGGTAGAGCATGATAAAAAATATTGCGCAATCAATTACGGGAAAGGTGTATTCACCTTATTACGGAAAGATGCAAATAGCTTATTAAAATGATATACGATAAACAATTTTGATGATTGATTTATTGATTTTTTAGACAGTTGTGAAGGATTTTGGTCGACGTGGAAGTTCTATACAGATAGATTCTGTTGGCTTTAACGATAGCGGTTCCTATGAATGCATCATGACAAGAGGAAAATTTAAACAAAGATCGAAACTCGTTGCCATAGATGTATTTGGTAAGCTATGAAATCTTAATAACAAAAAAATTAAGAGATATCTATATATACCGCAAAGCAAACCTCTTATTTCTTATCTCTTATCTTATCTTTGCAATTGCTTCGATATAGATCGATTAGCTAACTCAAGTAATCCCTACTAAATTTGATTTATCATCTTTATCTTAAACAAATCCTTGATTCGATACGATTTTAGAATAGAATGGAGGTGTCCAATGTTTTTAGAATCGCTACAGTATTTTGTTGTTCAATTTATCTTTCACTTCTACAGTTACCGTTACGTAAGCAAAAAAAATGACCTGATTGGAAATGACAATAATCCATTATTCTCATCATAGAGCCAAGACCAACGTTGGTACTATCCAACGATACCGTATTCATCCAAGAAAACTACGTAGCTAGCAAACTACTTGCTTGGGTCCATGTTTCTGCAATAGACTCGCAAGGAAAGACTGGGGCTGCAGTGGAGCTATCAATCCTTCAAGGTAAGATTGTCCTAAAAGAATGCCAGGGCTTTTCCCTGAAAAGTTGCCCTGGTTTCTTGTTGCTGTGTTTTGGTCGTCAATTGCATATAAGTGAATATAAGGATAGTGATTTGTTGGTATGTTCTTATTGTGTAATTCCAATTCTAATCTCTATGGTTTCTCCAATATTTCAGGTAACGAAGACAACAATTTTTACTTTGAGCCGCAGATTACAAACACAGTTGCTTCCCTTTATTTCCGAAGACCATTCGATTACGAATATCGGAAAACTTATAAACTGCTCTTACAAGCACAAAATGTTCAAGATAAACTTACTGCAAGTTTGACAACAAAATACTTTTCTGTTAAAGTGATCAATAAGAATGAATATAAACCCCGTTTTCGAGAAGACGTTAAAACCTGCTATGTCATGGAAAACTCACTTTTGAATACCAGGATATGCAAAATAAATGCAATTGACAAGGATGGCGATGCAATGTTAACATACATGATTTTTTATACATCTTTTGAGAATGTTTTGTCAATCAGATCAGATACTGGCGAACTTTATGTCAATGCATCGATTGACCGTGAGGTTGTTGATGTGATTAGCGTGCTGGTAACGGTGTCTGATGGAACTTATTCCGCCTTTCAACATGTAAAGGTCATCGTTCAAGATCTCAATGACAACAGGCCTCAATATGAGCAACAGGTTTTAGAAAAAAGCATTCTTGTAAACAATATCGATTTAGGTCTAATTTTAAAAGTTACTGCTTCAGATCCTGACCAGGGAGAGAACGGAAAGATTATTTACAAACTTCTCAATGCAAGTCATCTTTTTTTCTTGAATAAAAGTAGTGGTGAAATGTTTGTGAAAAGACATCCTGACATCCTGGCATTACATGGTCGGTACGAATTTCAAATAGAAGCAAGGGACTCTGGTCTGCCTTCCCTTGCTCAGAACTGTACAATCATCTTGAATTTTCTTTTTGGTAATGAAACCATGTCAGTGAAAACCATAGTGAAACCATTACACGATCAGATGCTCAATGGAATACGAGAATGGAGATACTGGATAATTGGTGGTACGCTCTTGTTGTTAATCTTTCTACTGGTACTGTTGCTTGTATGTTATAGCAGATATAAAAGGTTGGTATTTTGTGACCTCCAGAGCACATACTACACTTTCTTACAGCTTCATGCAATTTACTGCATTTTATTCGTGATAACGTGGTCTATTTATTATGCTCCTCTTATGCGTAACTCCAGTGTATATTGAAAACATTTATGGTTTTTTATCTGGAAGATTTGTAGCCACGAATCTAACTATGAAGATAAACAAAAGATTTCTGGTTATATTTAATTTCTGATAATGACTTGTACCTTATCCGGTTTTGTCATGTCCAAACCACCTGTTGACCGAAATTAGTTTGAAATCTGGTAGGATAAATACGTTTAAAAACAGTTTTATTTTCTCACTTTTTGTAGATCTCGAAAACAAGTAGAACAGTTACTTAACAGGTAAATACAAAATCTTATAATATTTCTAACATTTATTTTCATGCTTCCATCTGTATTCAAGTATCAACACCGTTTTGTTGCTCTTCTAGGAAATCAGAAGAAGAAACGTTCAAATCGCTTCTAAAATGTTCCTTGAAAGAAAGTAAGGTTCCCAGTGTGCAAACGTGTTGAAAAATCACAACGGAGGAGTACATTTCTAACAGTATATACTCTATTTCAATGAAAATACTCTTCGTCACAGTGACTTTTTGATGATTTTGCCCACTGGGTTTAGTGTTTTAACATCTTGGTGAAGCGTTGTGACAGAAATCTTATATTTTCATCTTTTCTTTTCTTTTGCCATTTTAGCTGAATCAGCAGAAATAACCATGTACATTTCAAGCGAATCTCTCCCGTCGGCTTATCAATCTCAGAAAGATTTGAAATCATCGAAAGATAACTTGCATTTGAAGATCTACGAATCGCAACTGTGTATCAATGGAACTGTAGATAGTAGTTCTCAACTGTGACTAATAGTTGGCTTACTGTGTTGTAATCCAGGATACGAAATGAGATGATTACGTAGAATCTATTCCCTTATGCTACAATAACAATAAAACTTATACTTTTGTGTAAAATGATATACTTTCATAGGCGGATCCAGGGTTAGGCAAAAAAAGTGGAGGAGTACAATGCTATTAATTTCTTTTCAGTGTTTAACTGTAATTAGTTAAAAGGCACGTTTTTCTATTCTTCTCCTAGATGACACAACGCTCCTCCTCAAATTTTGCCTAAGCTCTAGATCCGCCTATGACTTTTATTTCTGGAAGATTTGTAGAAAAAATATTTAAACCTCATTTTACTCAATTTCTTTGCATTACGTGTTAATAATCACTATTTCTTTCTGTGTGAGTTTTTTACCAGTATTATAACTGAATGGACCAGTCAGCAAAACTGACGGAACCGACTCCTTTAAATATTGATGGGTCTTCATTCAGTTGTTACTTTCATAACATAATAAAATATTACCTTATTGCCCAGTGAGCAAAAAACGTCAGAGCAACGAGAGCAACACAGCCTGTCAAAATATTTTTGATAAGCAGTGGTGTTTCGTTGATTCTCTCTGAAATTGTTGGAAACATTTGAAGCTATTCGAAGCATGTGAAGCTCTTTACTAAGTGAGTCGTATTTAAGTGTGTTTAAGCACCTTCAACTCCGTGTGATTATTTTAAAAACCACTGTTCTATTTGAGATAGTGATGATGGTTCATCTTTCATTGATTAGCTTAATGATAGTTGCTATTGCGCATTTTCATTCCAGGAAGGGCTCCGAAGTATTTGACATCTATCATATTATTCACCCATCTTATGACTGACTCTGACAATTATCTATCTTTTATTTATTTTGTTTGGTATTGTTTTTCGTGGCTATCTTCATTCAGTTGCTGCTCCTTTGAGTAGGGGTTCCGAAATATTTGACACTCTCATGAGTGACACAAACCCAATCAAGGGCCTCTGCTCTGCTGCATGAACTGCTGCATATAAACTCCCAACACCCAACATATAAACTACCTTAATTTCCCTCACATGGCATGGGTCGACCCGGCACTATGGTACATTCACTCGTGCATGGTGAAACGAGGAGAACGAGAATTGAACCCCGTTCTCTCGCATGAATAACGAAAGTGATAACCACTATACTACGGTACCATATGTTTACCACTATTATTGCTTCTGGTGTTTCTGGTGCTCGTTAAATCTCGTTTACGAAATACATGAAAGTCGTGTGTTGTTTACACATATACACGATTGAATTTGTAGGGATTTATATATGACTTAGAGGGTTGTTCATAAAAACCCCTACAAAGACATTAATAACTTCATATCAACACATAAAGTGAGCGTACAAACTAATGATGCTGCTTTTGAGACAGGAAAAGGGTTATAAATCTCTGAGATAAGTGTTGAGTTGAAAATGTTTTTTAAAAATGTCATAAATAGTGAAAGGTTTATGTGTAAGGGATGTCATGAATTTGGCTAATAAATTCTTCGGAAATACCATCTGCAAATCTGGTAGAAAATAACAACGTACGTTGCATCATCATTCATGATTGAATTTTCTTTCGGTTTAATAACGGATAGATACCTTTACTTACAACAGATAGATACCTTTACTTACAAATCAAGACAGGTCATGGTGTTTAACAAGAACTCATTCTGAATGCTGGTGATGTATACCAAATCCTGATTTTACAGTTAGATTTAGGCCAATTTTGTCTCAAGTCAAAGCAAAATTTACCCGAGGCTGTCATTATATGACCTTATTGCAATACATTTGACAGGATATCTGAGACATATGCTTATATTTATATTTGCTTTGTCTTCACTTAGGGTTGACATATCAGATCTGCACTAAGGAATAACCAAGTTTTGATACCCCGTCTCTAATACCAGTTGAAGAATATGTTGCGTCACAATTGTGGTACATGTACATTAACACAAAAATTTGTTACCATATAAAACTCTTCTTTCTGAAATGTCAGCTTATAGTATGATATCGGTATTACACCAATCCTACTTACATGTAGACGAACGTATCACAGTAAACAATCTATAGTTACATATAGTTACCTATATTTATCGTTAGTAAATGAAACTCATTTCTGACTATCGAAGAGGTCACTCAGTGACAAAATTATTATTGAAATTGGAAAGTTGTCGGCCATCGGAGCGATGAACAAAGGTGAATTAACACTGTAGCATTTAGTACTCCTAAAACTATAAGCTAAATGAATAAAAAAATTTTTCAATACAGATGACTCTAGTTATTTCGAACTTAAGCTATCTCATAAAAATACGTATTTCTACCTTGATCCAGTCAGCATTTACATATACAACACGCTATAAATTTTTGTTATCTCGAAGTCGCGTTATCTCGAGCATTTTATCATTATCTGATTTTGAAGCTGACAACTATTTTGCCAGATTTAACCAAAATTGGGTAATTCGGGTCAAATTCGAGGCAAATTTCTAAAGTTCTCCAATTTTCATGAAAATTCGTAGGAATCACAATTGAAAAGTGGAATTCGTTTCAACGAAAATCTAGACTGGACAGAACACGTCAACTCAACAGCAAGAACTTGCTTTGTTACACTGAGAACCTTAAAACAGTTTAAAACCTCGGCAAACTGGCATCAACGTAAAATGCTGGCTGAATCTTTGATTCTGACAAAGTTACATTAGGGCAGCGTACTTTTTTCTGATGCTACCAAACACCAACTCCAACGACATCAAAGGGTTCAAAACGCTGCTGCCAGCTTTGTATTGAAGCGCCGTGCCAACATCAACGACGTCATCAACTTAAAGTGGTTACCGATCACTGAAAGCACATAATGCCGTTTACAATACAGATTGGCCCGCTTACCTTCGACTATCCAAAGCACCCCCGCGAAACAGGGAATTGCGATCTACAGCTAGCAACACGTACGATATTGAAAACAATAGTCGCCTGAATGGTACCTTTACACATGAGGGCGCGAGGTGTTTTAACGAATTACTCACTAATATAAAGAAAATCAACTCGATAAAAAGTTTTGGCATTAAATGCCAAAATTATTATTTTGATAAAGCTACTGCTAAAGTGCTTAACCTATCCTGAAACATGGAAGATTTTATGGTTTTTATGATTATTACTAACTATCTAGTTATTTAGAATGTGGTTTATATTGTACATAGCACATACACTACTTTATAACTTCTTGTAAGAAGAACCAATAATATTTTTGGAGACAAGAATTTATCGATGAAAAAAAAAGGGCTGATTTTGAATTTGACAATTATTTTGTCAGATTCGACCAAAATTGGGCAATTCGGCAATGTTGTATTTTGATAAAATTTTATTATAAGAGTAGATATGTCATTGTCCTGAAGTCTTCAAGCCAAGCGGCTCTTGTTGTTTTAAAACCCAATTTGTATTCTCCATTCCTCTTTTCCTTCATCTCTACATTCTGGAAATCAAACTTTTGTGAAGCTATCCACTCGTTTTTTATGCATCGTATATATACGCATACCTTTCTTTAACCCACATAAATTTATTGAATGGAAGTTCGCTGCTCGCGTATTCTATATATTTTTGCTGGCGAATAATAATCTTCATAAATTGATTCGGCATGAACATGGGCGATGTAATTTTATCATCTTATCTCATTTTAGTTTGAAAAAACTAGGAGATGTGGTTTGTAGAGTGCCGGGAATGCCTCCGGAGTTATTTAAGTTTTTTGTAATGGAATTTAGAATTGTAAAAAAATATGTTGAAAAAAAAAAAAAAGAAAAAAAAAATCTTATCTCATTTTCATTTTCGCTTCATGGAAAATCTCCAAACCGCACTCATTTTAAAATTGAGAAAGCAAGAAAGATTATCTACATGCCAATTCACGTTTTTGATTAATTTCTGTACTATTAAAACATGTAAATAATGTATAATGAAGTTTTATATTTAACTGTGATTGAATTAATAGAAATATCTATTTTCTAGTGAAGTTTATTTTCAACATTATTAATTTTAATATCTTATTTGCTTTATCATGCATCTGGATCAAAACAACTCATGACAGTATGAACTCATTTTAATGCTGAAAGCGAAGCTGACGAAAGATTTTTAGCTAAAAGCAGTAGCTGCCAGGTGGCTTCTGGCAAGACTTCTGGTGAAGTTTGCAGTGTGTCTTTGTACACGTATTTTTTTTTATAAGAAACCAGTTTATAAGAAACTCTAGTCGCTCGAGCTCGGAAACCTAAGAAACTATGTAGTAAGCTCACTCTATTCTAAGAAACTGAGAAATTTTGAGAGGTAAATTTTTTCCGAATACCGAATCTTGTTTCCTGATGGAACAGACGATTATGTCAAGTTAGACGATTTCGATGGCATTGAAATGATTCTTTTGTAAAGACATAAACACTCTTCAGTTTTTGTGCAAGCACTGCAATAAAAAAGATAAGCATAAAAGTTTGTTCTCTGTGGCATTCCTCTCAATAAGGCAAAAATTCTTAGTGTATGATAAGAAACCCTTAAGAAACTTTTCTAGTAAATTTAGGGTAAATCTGTAAGAAACTGGCTAGAGACCCAAAAGCTTAGTTTCTTATAAAAAAAAAAACGTGTATGTCATTTTATTCGTCTTACCCTTGATAATCCATCATTTAATGTTTCTGCCTCATATATCTTTCGCCGTCCTATACTATAGATCTAATAAAAACCCACAAAACCCACCACTTAAAAACCTAATTTATTTTATGTCATTAAGCCAATTACATAAAACAAAATAAAACACACAGCACATTATCAATTTGCAAGAATCTTCCAAATTGATATTGAATTGTATATACAAAATTCCAGAACCCATTTCAAGGTTATACGCTTCTCAGCCGGCGCAGCTACTAGGTAGAAAATTTGCGAAAAAAGCAAAAAAAAAAATAAATAAATAAATAAATGTTGCATTTGTGAAAGAATTCACGAATTCCTAGTGCCTAGACAATGGTTATCTTGCTTGTTGATCCTCAAAAAGCATTCAACATTGTTGACCTTACAATTATTGTCTCTCGTTAAGGCATTAATGCTAAATGGTATGGGTTTATAGGTAAGTACTGTATGAGGGTTACCTAAGTACTGCTGATTTTGACATACTTGTTTAGTAGAATGCAGTTCGTTTCCCTTACCCTCTCTCTAGTCAAATCAAATTGTAAACCTATGGTTCACAAAGTTTTTTGAGGGTCTGTTTTGGGGCCTTAGGCCGTTTGTAGAAAATAGTTTGGTTCCTGTTATCGTTACCTTGAAAAATTGAGTCGGTCAGTCGGGAAAAATTTTGTTTCCATATTTTTCCATATAAAAAGTTTTGTCTACTTGGCAGCCATCGTTCTAAAACACGCTCGTTCGGGGATTTCAGGAACAGAATTGCTCACAATATAAGCAAATGAGATGAATAGTGAAGTTTGTTCAAGATTTCTTTCATGCACTCTTTCAGCCATTTTGAAAAAGTGCGATTTCAGGCACTTCCATGAGTCGTGTGCGATGGCACACGCACACACACGCATAAAAAAATTTGCAAGTGCTGTATCAAGTTTTGCGCGTGCGACGTAATCACATGTCATTTTTTCATTATTTCATTTTTAACATTAAGGCAGTTTTCCACTAGGCCAATAATGTTATGTTGAAAAATTTCTTTGCAATCTCATTGGTTCACCAAACCGAGAGAATATTACTGCGCCAATCAAATTGCAGAAAATCTTTCCTCATCGACATTCTTCTTCTAGTGGAAAACAGCCTTTAACAAGTAAATGACCACCCTTTCTGTGATGTAATTTCAATAAAAGTGGCTTATAAAATGTTTGGTCAGTGAAACTCTTCTAAGACGTTTGTTATTATGAGATTTCAGCTGGTCATTACAATGACGTCAAAGTTTTTAAACCGAATTTAAATAGATTAACGGGTTATGTACATTACATTTTTGCTTACTTAGAGTGCGTTTACATGAGAGCCGTAGTGAACTCAAACCGGTTTGAAATTTTAAGCTGTTTGAAATCGGCTATCTGTTTACATGAGAAATTTCAATACGGTCTTGGCGAGTTTTGTCGAGTAAAAATCGAAACAATAAATTTACTAGTTTCTAGCTCTCTCCACGAGTGCGTTTTTCCATAAGAGCCATGCTGAACTCACAACGGTTTGAGATTTCAATACGGGTAGAAATATCTTCTATACAGGATTGAATAAATTTAGCACATTCTACATTTTTATTTCATATGTGTCAGCAAAATTTAATTAACATGCGCATGCTTGTTAACACATTTTATGATAAAACAATGAAATGTGAAAACTTTCACACTTTTCCAAACCGTATCGAAATTTCAAACCTACTTCACAAGTAGGTTTGAAATCATCACGGGTAGAATTTCAGTACGACCGTTATCATGTAAACAGCGCTGAAGGTTTGACCAGGAGCTGCAGTCTTGGAAGTATATTTTTTAGTAGGTACGTTAACAAAGAAGCCCGTAGGGCCTTCTTGGCGCGCTATAAACGCGCCAGCAAATTTTTTAAAAACAGCACTCCTCAACCTGTTCTAGGCGCGTTGCGCACCTATTCTGCACACCATCACGCGCCATTTAAACAGTAAGAATGCTAGCATCGTTTTCGTTTATTCAAGGAGTACAATCACGCGTGATAATGATGATAAAATACTACCAATTTCGTCGTTAGTAAATTCGCGATAATTTAAAAATCTGTTTATATAAAGACGCTTGTATATCAAAACTTATATTATGAAAAGTTATGTCAGTGATACGTTGTTTGTATTGATAGGAAGCTCATTAATTATTCATAAGGTTGTGTCTGTCGTTGGAAAAGAAAAAATTTTTCCAGATGTTTTATTGTAAAACGTATCGTTGAAGATAAAAATACAACATGATGAAGTAAACACCTGAACAACTTTTATTTATTTGTTCACTGACCACATTAAAACGTTTGCAAGTTAGTTTGCTTTGATTTGCACAATGCAAAAAAGTTTCTTCAATAACTTTTGAAAAAATGAATGAACATTTTCAGACGTCACGATAGTATTCCCAAAGGCTGTCGGCTTAGTCAACATTTTCTCTACACAGACATTTCCTGCGTTTTATGTTTTTACATAAAGAACTGGTGGCGTACTTTCGAAAGCCCGATTTACATATATACAAAGAAACTTTTTCTTGCGAAGAAATTATGTGGATCGAGTTTTAAAATATCAAGCAAACTGGCAAAAACATGCTCAAAGTCAGCAAAAATTAACATTAGAACGTTTGAATGAACGTTGCTCTTACGTTATTTTGCTGACTTTGAACAGGTTTTTGCCTGCTGGGAAAAAACGTAACAGATGTTCCGGCGCGCGAGAAGAAGCGCTCCATAGTCTTTCTAGGAGCGTATGGAGGTGCGCGAGCGCGATAGCGCGCCTTATTCTTCCAAGACTGGAGCCGTAGTGAAATAATTACCCGTGTCGAAACTCGTAACGGGAGGATTGAAATTTCAAACCGGTTTGAGTTCACTACGGCTCTCATGTAAACGCACTCTTATTTTAGGCACATTTTTATTTGTAAAGAACTTTTTATTAACAAAATATAACAACTGTATAATCTGTATGGTGAAGTATTATCCTTGATATATTTACATTATGACGTTTTAACGACTTTGAACAGGTTTTTATCCCCCGGTTGGATTGTGCATCTCAGTTAGAAAAAAAAACAAAGTCAACAACACAACATTTTTGAGTTTTGTCGACCAAAGCTAAAAGATAGCAAAAACAAAAACACATTCTTGATAACATTCTTGATAAGAATTTACAAAACAATATCTTCAAAGTCTATATCGAAATCAGAGACAACCTAATCTGTAATGGACTTTAAATAATGTAGCAAACACACAAGAGCCATTTTCTTCTTCTTCTTCCTTCAGTTGAACATCGTTAATCTTTTGTCTTTCCTTTTTCTTTAATATCTCACCACAAGCATTGTTAGCATATTTTTATACAGGACACTAAATTTATTTTATGAAGTGCAAAGATAAACGGCTATCAGTCTCTAGTGTTTGGGGTTCACTTGTTAAATCGTATCCTCGCGACTTCATAGTAAAAAACTCATTGAATCTGCTGAGTAAGCTAAATTCAACTGTATAATTCACTCTGAGCACCCCAAGAACTTTGTCTGATTAAGCGCTGTAAAGTTAAGAAAAATACTATTTCATGGAAATTAAAATCGCACGCACAAACCAGTAAAATCAAGTTTGAGAGTTTTTTCTCACGGAAGTGCCTGGATTTGAAAGAAAATCGGGTCATAAATTCGGGAAAATCCCGAATCCGCTTTACTTTTATGGGTTTAATGCGCTCACTGCAATAAAACAGCCATAAAAGAAAAATGGGTGTCCGACTCTCTCGACTCTCAAAGTAAGTTATTTTTTAGGGTCGGTCGGAGAAGGGGAACCAGACATTTTCTTATGGGCAGCCTTAGTTGTTCATGTTCTACACGAAATGCCCTGAATTTTACAATCATTGCATGTGAGACCTTTCATTTTGCTGATGACAAACATATACTACCCTTTTTAAGCACATTTTAATTTTTTGTTGATATCTAATATATATATAAGCAAGTTTTTGGGGAGAGTGCTGTGATCTTATTAAAGCATGGATCGCCAATATCTTGATAACAATTGATTGAAGGGAAACAATCTATATAACTTTTTGATCAATTTTTGTGTTTTAACATGAGTACACTTTCAGTTGACCATTCTGTTGTTTTATTTATCACCTTTTTTAAACCCAGAAAAAAAATTCACAATAGCATAATAGTTAAATAACTTCAATTGCACTTCCTTTATCCTCATGGTTCAGTGGCAAAGTGACTTTTTCATGAATTCTGTAATACCTAAAGGGAAAAAATTTTGGCAGGAAGAAAATTTGGCAGATTTGGCAGTTTTTGCAAAAAACTTTTCTTTTTTCGACCTTCTTCTGTTTTGATTTGATAAAGCCTTTTAGAGTTCACAATTCCCGCAAATTATTTTTCTTTTGGTTGTAGTTTTTGGTTGTAGCTGCGCCAAATTTAAGAAAAACGGTGAACCGTCAAATTTAAGTTCCCCCAAATTTAACACAAATGCTAAAATTGGTCGACTGCTAAATTAAATTCGCACCAAAACTTCTTCCCTTAAAGGTATATTTTTTTTTGCTCATGTTTTCTTTTATTGTTGTAGAGTCAATAATATCACCTGTCATGGAAGAGCAAGCTAGTCATTTCAAAGATGACATACTGAAAGGAATATCATTGGCTGTAAAAAATGTAGGTTTTCTAAACATAATCTATCCTTGTTAAACTTAAATGTTTATATCTTTGTTTCGTGTGGATATTAAAAAAATATTGAAATCACAAAATGAAGTATTTTCTTTAGCTGCAACATCAACAAACGGAAGCACAAGCCAGCAATCCTGATGTTACTTACTGCATTGCAAAATATAATCCACATTTTCGAAATCTTCTCAACTTTTTAGACTTAGCCTTTTCTTTTGGGTATGTATCTCATATTTTCTAAAAATCATGTGCTTTTCTTTGTATTATAGCCTCATCTGCAAGTATTTACTCTCCGTTACTGAAAGACTACATCCCACCCACGTTAAAATTGGTTATAGTAAACCAGATATGGACTAGTCAGATCTTGATATATATATGAAAATTGTAGATAATAGATGATATAAGCCAGTGCAGTTTAAATTCATATAATAGTCATTCAGGGGAAAAACACTGCATGTGACTTTTCAGGAGAAAAAAGCCGCACTTGATTTTATTTGTTTTTTGTAATGAAATACATGAAAAACTAATTAGATATGCTGGATCATCTATTTAAAAGCTATTTTTTTCAATTAATGTTTAAAATATTTGCTCCAATTTTTCATATTTCATACTTCAAAATTCACCAATTCACCATTTGCAATATCAACTTCATATAGACTCGACTTCCTTTTGCTACTACAACCATGTGGTATGATACATCAATAGAAGCCGCGCTTCACGTAGGTATCAACACCATCTTGAAATCGTTCAATAAATATTACATCATAACCATTATGCCGTATTACCTAAATTCATGCGGCTTTTTTCCCCTCTCAAAGATTAGACTAATGGGGAAAAACACCACAAAGTTTTCTCACGTTAATTCTATATTCTGTGACATAAAATACACAAAAAGTGGTAGAACTTGTAGAGTACGAAGTTATTTTTCGTATCTTATGCCTTAGATGTAGAGGAGTACTAGAATTCTGGGTAATTTTTTTACGATTTTAAATTCGAAAATGATGTTTCAATAGGCAACGAAAAATAAATCTTTTTTTGTTTTGGAAAGTGGAGACTTTAACTTTAATTCGGGACAAATCTATGTTATTTCGGGACTTCGGGACAGGGTACCTGAGTTCGGGACAGTTGGAATCTTTTTGTTATCAAAATGAGGTTGTTAATATTATTTTCTAGTTTGAAAGACCAAAGGAGGGGCTACTGGCCTTTTGTCAAAAAAGTTGCTCATTCATCTGTCATTGGCATAATTGAACAACATAAAAAAGGAACATCAGAAATTAAAAAAGGTGAGATTCAGTTCACTTGGAATAAGGTTACTAAATGACTATCTTTTCTTGTTGAAGAGTGTTCTTTTCTTTGGCCATTAAAGGAAATGGGAATGACAATTTGTAAAGGTTGATGAATGACTAATCTGAAAATACTTTGACCTATCTTAAAATTTGTTTTCAGGGTACATTTGGTTGTCGTTGACTTTCATCGAAGATTCGATTGACAGCTACATCAAACTGATGATGACCGAGTCAAAGATGTTGAAAATTTTCTACAAGAATTTTGCTCTTCTGAGAGACACTGAGGTGACAACAAAAAAGAAGTCTTTGCTTTAACTTCAGGGTTTTTTTCCTGCTAAATCATTATTTCATACTTATCTTTGGATTTTTTTTTTATTTACAGAGACGAGAAATTTTTGTGAATTTGTTGGCTGGAATTGAAACATTAACTTTCATGCTGGATTTGGTGAGCTGGATTTTATTGTGCTGACACTGGATTTTCTGTCTGTTTATGGTTGGATTTTGTCAATGTGATAAAATTTTCTAAGATGATTATTGTGGATGTTTATAGGATGACCCTTATATGGATTATGGGCACGATCCTGTGTTAAGGCAGGAAAAAATAATTATTCGCGTTCATCCATCTCCAAAAAGTCAGCCAGCATCTGAAGCATTGGAGGCTAGTAATCAGCCAGATGTAACACTATCTAATGATCAAGCACAAAAGTCTCGTTATCCTGACTTACTTGCAAGTATGTTTCTAAAGAATAACAATGATTATATTAAAATTCTATTATAATGTAGATATCGAAACTGTGAAATATATCATTGACTCTCCAAAAAGCTTTTCATCAGTTCAAACCTGTTAACTAATTTTGTGAGAGAACTTTGTCTGGTTTTTATAAGAATGAACTATGAAATCAAGAAGAGTGAGATTTCTAGTAGAATTCTTATCTCTTGATTTTTGTTGAACTATGCTTTCTTTCTTGTTTCTCATGTATAATGATCAATTTAGATGAACTGCAATCGGAATTGCTGCAGGAAAGATCTCGTCAAACATCTAAAAGTATGGTTGATGGTGATGAATATGAGGAAGAATTTGTTCATCATGTGAGTCGGCGTACAAAAAAAAATAAAAAGAGAACTGTGAGTGAAGGAGATAAAGCAAAAGAAGATGCTACAGAAAAATGGAATCAGTCGATTGAAATGGAAGAAGATAATTTTATTCCTGAAGTAATTTCTTTAATCTTATTTGATTCATTTTTTTGATTGACGAAATTCTTTTAACGATTTTTCGTTTGATTTGTAGATGCTTGGTTCACCAGAATACAAAATTTGCATTCCAAATGAAACAGGAGAACTTTTGATGACATCAGATCCTATGTTAAAAGATTTTTCAGAGGTATCATGATTGATAGAATAGAAGGAGGATAATTTCGAATTTGGGTTTCAAGTGCGCGGGCCAGCTCTATGTTCTATTAATTTCTGTTCACACTTTTAAACATTACAATGTGTTATTTTTCAAGGCAGATGATCATTACAATGATTTACTTACTAACTATGCAAATGATGAAGATGAACCCCACCTCCAACCAAGTCAAGGTGAATACAAGGCTAAAATGTATTTTGTACCTGTGATTGGTTTCTGTATTCAAGAAAATTTGTGTTCCAGGCACTCATATTGATGATGTTGATGGTTCTGTGCCAAAGGAATTTGAAACATCCCTTGAAGCAGTCGAGGAAACTTTGAGAGGATTAACTGTCCCAGAAAATGAAGGTATAATTTTTTTTCTGAACATATAAATTGCACGTACAGGGAATAATTGAAAATAGTATACCTTGACTCTACAATTTCATTTCGTAAGGATATCGGATCACATATGTATCTGATGACGATGCTGTTGAAGAAAAATATGAGATTTTTAGATCAGATTCTTTTGATCGGTTTTGTCGACGAGGTTCTCCTGACAATACTAGTATTGCTGATGAACAAGGAGTATTAGCAGAGACAGACACTTCTCGTAGGTATTTTAAAATTTAACAATTTCATAGGTCTTGTTGTCATCAACTGCTACATTAAGTTATTTGTTTCCATTGCAATTTTAGAATCTCCTACAGCTGTGACCCCTCAAATAACAGAAGAATCTCTAAGATATGGTCATTCTCCTGCAACTTCATCTTTGTCCAGATCTAGTATTGACAAATTGAACGATGCAAGATTAGATACAAGAAGTGGTAAACATCAAGTTCTTTGCAGCAAACCCTTCACATCATGATCAACAATGTCAAAGTCATGCGTCTTTATTCGCAATCATTTTGAGATTTTGTCTTTTTTTTTATTTCATCAGGTATTTTACTTCCTGGTTTACCCAGAAGACCAGACTACCATGAAGCAGCAAGCTTAGCACCTCAAATAAGGTACTGTGAAGGAGTACATTTTTATAAAAATATACGTACAACTCTTTCAATAAAAATGCTCTTCATCACAATAGCTTTTTTATGATTTTGCCCACTGCGACTGTTTGATGACTACTTGACATCTGATTTTCATTTCAGGTTAGGTCAAAACATCAAAGTACTGTTATCATTAGAACTGTTTCGTGGTCCCACAGAACAGTTTGTTTTGGTAGGAAGATGTGCTTATTCTTTAGCATTTGCATTCACTGTTTGATTGATAGTATCAGATAGTATTGATCTGTTTTCTGTTAAGGTAGCTAGTGTAGTTTTAGTTTCAGTGCAGCAGAAACTGAAAAGGGTTTAAATAAAATATTCACAGAAAAGTTGTGTTTGTAGATGCATAAAGTGAATGTTGGCCATCTTGCTGGTTTAGACTGTAGTTTGTACTTACTCATCTCTGATATGACGATCTATTTGTTGAAAAAGGAAGGTCAGTAAATAAAGGATAAATCTTTTGAGATACATTGGTATTGATTTGTCATTCTTTTGAAATTTGAAAAAAATTGTTTATTCTATGATCTAGTGCATGTTTTTGACTTCTTCACCTTCTCGTAACAAGAAACTGATATCTATTTTTTTTCTGTGTCTTTACCAGGATTAAGATTATGCTAAAATGTTCATTTAGATAAAGTTCAAATTGGTTATATTTGCATGACATCCTTATATATCGATAATATCAACAAAGTGCAGGTAATTTTTTTTTTTATTATTTCCATCGACATTTTCAACAAAACCGTTTTCCATTGTCTTTGCATCTGTATGATTTTTAGATTGGTTTAAATTTCCAAGATGTCTTCTTCCTTCATGACAAGGGCTGTCTGCATGTTTCAACAAGTAATGAAGTAATAACCAGGTATATCTTCTGAACAAAAAATGTGAAAAAATCACTGCGATGAAGAGCGTTTTCATTGAAATAGTGTATATACTGAAATGTACTCTACTGCAGTGATTTTTTCAACAAATTTGTCTGATGTGCATTTTTATTATTTTTCGAGAGTGGTGTTGCAGCATAAGCAGTGACTGACTTAGAGAGAAAGTGTTAATTAGGTGAACTGTGTATAAATTACAGGGTGTGAAGTGAAAATTAGTCTCTCAGATAGGAAGCGTGGAGAGTCGTGGTGTTGTGTTAGTGCAGGGAGTGCGGTGCAGTATAAGTGTATGGTGGGGTGCATGGTCCTGTTCTTGTGTCCTCCTTGTCAGTAGTCATTTTGTATCAGTGTGATGCGCAAGGCTGATGTCTCGTTTATTAATAATATAGAAATTATGATGTTTAAGTAAATAAGAAGCTAGAAATATGCAATAAAATGAGAGAAGTCTTTCATAGTATGTACAAGGGTTTGTGAAAAAAACGCGTGTATGAGTTTGCCAAGACAAAGGCAGAATTGTAGGTCCTTCATCAGGAGCTGACACCTACATTTGCACAATGTCAGTACGTTTCTGGTGACCTATGGTACCACGGTCTATCAGCTCTACGAACTACTCATACTTTTGGCAGGGGTTCCTGTATATACTATGGGTGACTTGGGAGGACTGGGAGACGAGTGATTGAATTAAAAACTTACGTTTAGGTTGCGATACTTTTTGCGTCTGCACTTTCGGAAGATTTTATCTTTTTGTTTTGTTTTTTGTTGATATTGCGGTGTCTATGGTGTGAAGTTCGAATGACGTTCGATTTGGATTCTATTGACGTAATCTTTGTGATAAAAATGGTGGTTCGATTTGGATTTTATTGACGTGATTGTTTAAATGAAAATGTTGGTTGTGCGATGCGAGGGTGTGGCGGAAGCGTGTGCGTATTTTGGGGACATTGTTGTGTATGTAGACGTTGAAGGCATGTGTGTATTTATAGATGTAAAGGGCGTGTGTGTCATTATTGTTTTGTGTGTGAATATTGTTTTGTTTTGTGCGTAAAATGGAGTGGTTTTTGTGGAGTTGTGATGGTTGTTGCTAATATATATTAGTCAGTGTTGTTTGTTTGGTGTTTCTGTTATGTGCATTTGCTTCAAATCGACATACTTGGTGTTGTTATATGCGTGTGCTTTGTTTTGAGACGGCGTGGGAAGTAGCGTGTGTATTGGTGTTTGTGCTGTGATTGTATGCTTTCTTTGGTGTTGATGCATTCCTGCGTGTCTGTGCATTTCTTTGAATTCTTTGGTTGTAATGATGAAGTGCATGTATTTGTGTTTGTAGTTTCCCTGACAACTGTCAGGGTGTTGTCGTGTCTTAATCGGATGTTCATGCTTTGAAATTCCTTTGGTGATTGTATTGGTGATTGTATTGGTGATTTTATTGGTGATTGCATTGGTGTAAGGAGTGGTGTACTCTACTGCAGTGATTTTTTCAACAAATTTGTCTGGTGTGCATTTTTTGTTTACAACTGTACATCATGTATTTACGATTATTCTTTTGATTCATTTCATTAGTTATCAATAGTGATCTCCAATCTTCCCAAAAAGTCGTTTAACATAGAACTTAAACTTTCTAGGTCTATAGTGGCTACTGTGAAAGCTCTTATACGTTCAGGTCAGGGGTGTGTGACTGATAACACAGAGCAACCAATGGCTGATAATACCAATGAAGATCTCCATTCCATCATTCAGGATTGGTTAATATGTCATGATGGAGTAGAGGTAATAAAGTAATGTAGTGAAGGTCGTTGCCAAATGATTGCACCGTAGTGTAATGGTTATCTCGTTATTCATCCAAGAGGTCAGAGTTCAGTTCTGGCGGTAATTCACCATGTGTGAGTGAATGAACCGTAGTTCTGGGCCGACCCATGCCATTTGAGGGAGATTGGGTAAATGATACATTGGGTGTTCCAACTGATCCAGTAGAGCACAGACCATCGATTGGGTTCTTCGGAGCCTCCAACCTAAGCCGTGGCCCTTTCTGGAAAAAGAGATGCGTAAAACAATACCAAATAGTAATAATAATTTTATTTTCCTGGACTTTCTGTCTTTTGTTCTTCCAGGAGCCCTCTATTGTTCATTTCTCTTTGTTGCAATATGCTGTATTATCATCTCCAACGAGAAAAAGAAAAGGTATCTCTTTCACTGTGTCTGCAACTGATAAACATCTTGTAAATTTTAGTGTTTGTATGGATCTTTCTTAAGAGGTTTTCTGTATAACTCAAAATCATTTTAAAAGCCACTGAATGATTGAATAAATGTTCTCCTTTTTACATCTCGTCGGAATGATATTGAGTAAAACTTCTTGACTGTTTTTGTATGTGACTGCAACGTGATTGTATCATCAGGGTTGATCAGACGAAGGGTGGTCATTTTCTCATAACCCTTCATTTCATTTCAGTTATGAAAGTGGGAAATTTATATTTTCGTCAATCTCTGCTTGGAATCATGGCTAGATGGGAAGAAGGTTTTTTCGTGCTTAAGTAAGAATTTTCATTTGGTCAGCATTTATTTTTCGAACACCATCTAATCATATTCCTTCATATCTTCTTTAGGGGGCATACGTTTAATCAATATTCAGCTAAGGTGACATAACGTTTTGTCGATAACAACTTCCTTACCAGTATTCCTTAGTTTTGTTTCACACAACTCTTTTGATGTTGTTGGAACGGTACCTTGCATTAGATGTTTTTTTAATTGAGTTCCAACGGGCAAAATCGTCAAAAAGTCACTGTGATGAAGAGCATTTTCACTGAAGTAGTGTGTATTCTATAGAAATGCGCTCCCTCGCAGAGTTTTATCAGCAAATTTGTCCACTGGGTTTGGTTATAATTCTCTTTTATTTCTATTTAATAGAATGAATTAAAGTCTTCGTACGATTTGAGGTGAGTGAATCATTTTTGGTTTTGTTTTCATGAGGATAAGCACTGATTGATCCAGATAAATCCAGGTTAGTCAGGTATATATGAACTTCCAAGTAGAGCCTGTATAAGATGAATACCTACTGACCTGAAGGATTTCTGGTGAAACCTTTATCGAAAACCTTTCCAGAAGACAGACGCGATATTTTCAAACCAACGGTATACACACAGTATAAGCTTCACTGTATCTCCATGTATTTGTAGTGTGAAATGCGGGGGTTGTGTACGAAGTTCTACTGATGGGAAACTATATACTTTCAAGGTGAATCTCTTCATCTTCTTGCACTGATCTACACAAAACCGGTTTTGTGAAGACTTCATAACAACTTTTCTTTCCTTAGATTAACGGCTCAGATGGTACTACGTCCATATTAGAACTTGGTGTTGAAAATGAAAATGAGGCCAACGATTGGTTGATGACGATTTGTGAAGTTGTAGGAGATGCGGTGAGATGGCTTCATTTTATAAAGAGACTATTTACTTATTCTTTGCCAGTGACGTTATGAATTCTCATTCAACTGTACTCAATTTCGTTCGGCAAAATGGTACAAAGTTTCTGCGTTTTACCACAGTTTTATGCTGCTTTTGTGATCCTTTTGACAGATTGGAAATGAACGTTGAGTTGCGAATTCAACATCTGTTTTCAAACTCTAGTAGAAAAGTAGTCAGCACAAGTTTTCAAAGCGATAAATTTTTTCGTTACATTGTTTTTAATAAAAATATGTTCATATCTGAACGGTCCGAAATAATTTTTGGCCTTGGTTCCCCCGTCTGTAAATAACATGTGACCCTTCAATTCTTAATGCCGATGATGCATTCTTTTGTGAAATATGTTTCTAATCGAAAACAACCTGCTTGGTGCTGGGAAAGGAATACTGATGCATGATGATGGAAAACACTCGTTTTATATCGTTGCGGAATAAATATTTGTTTCAAATTTTCTGTTTTAATTAGCAAAGGGTCTGGTGAGAAGAAAGCTCCATTACAAATACAGTCGAACCTCTATAATTCGAATCCCCATAAATCGAACTCTCTCTAATTCGAACGAATTTCATGGTCCCTTCACCTATCATTTCTTGGTAAATAAACCTCCGTTATTCGAACTTTCCATTAATCGAACGTTTATTTCGGTCCCTTGGTTGTTCGAATTAGAGTGAGTTTACTGTAGCATAAAAAGCCAGTGAAACTCAAGTGATATATTGTTATCTAACGAAAGAAAAAATGGACCCAACTCACTAATTCACCTCTCACTGATTATCTGCACTCCTTTTAACATCAGATTTGAATGTGAATACTTTTTGTATAAACTTTAGAAAAATGAGAAACATTCAAACATGACGTCATTAATATCATGCGGATTGGTCATGGCGGAAAACAAAGTAAGATTTGTTTGCCCTCGTATAAGATGTGTTCGCCCTCGTATAAGATGTGTTCGCCCTCGTATAAGATGTGTTCGTCTTCGTATAAGATGTGTTCGCCCTCGTATAAGATGTGTTCGTCTTCGTATAAGATGTGTTCGCCCTCGTATAAGATGTGTTCGCCCTCGTATAAGATGTGTTCGTCCTCGTTTACTATTTATTCGTCCTCCTTTAATATTCGACCTCGTCTAAGTTGCGTTCGTCTTCGTTTCTAATGCGACTGATAATGTTCGTCTTCGATAGCATGAACTTCGTCAGTGATGATGATGATGATCTTTTCTTGTAGTTGTTCCTGTTTAACCAAGAACCAAAATCCGGTCGGTTGTTGCTGGAAGATAGCTGTTCAATATTGGATATTACGCAAGTCTGTGTTGACAACCAGGACAGAACATATTGCACCGTGGTGAGTGATTGTTTCATTCGCCCGTAACCAAGGAAACTGTGACACTTTCCGCTATGAAGAAGTTTTGTTTTGTTATGTTTTGTTTTGTTTTTAGTTCATACAAAACCATTTAAATGAAAGCGATAATCTCGAGAAAACCATTTGGTTATTCACTTTCGCATCGGAATATGAATTGGGAAAGTTTGAGAAAAAGCTGTTTAGTTGCTGGCAGTCCCTCTTCCAAGTAAGTTCTCGTTTTTACCTCATGAATAAAACACAACTTTAAATGTGTCTCAAGTTGCTGCTGTTGTTGTTGTTGAAATACTGTATTAAAATACCCTTGTTAACCGAGTGTTACTATTCGTGAAAATTACATTTTTGTAGTGGGTTCATGTTACGGAGATAAACATTTTTTTGCAGTGGCTTAATGTTACGGAAATAAACATTTTTTGCAGTGGCTTAATGTTACGGAGATAAACATTTTTGTAGTGGCTTAATGTTGCGGAGATAAATATTTTGGAACGTATCAAACGAAATGAGTAAGAGCTACCTTACACATATAGGCTGGAAAGAATGATTCCGAATTTGAGGGTCAAATGTCATAATTTGGTCTAAGATGGGCACTTTAGGCTAAAATAAGACCAACGTTTGAAAGTAGTTCAGTTCTTATTAAAATGTACACGTGTTACCAATTGATAGTGCGGACTTCGAATTTGTGGAGGACCAGAGTCAAGGTGGGTTCGAGAGGGTTAAACAATGGTACACATGGCGCTTGTTTGATTTACAAAGTTTCTGCTGGTTATGTTTTTAGGTACCTCTACAATTTGTATTGTTGTCCGATGAGAACATGAAAGCTAGCATTAAAAGCATCTTGAATCAACACAGAGAACATGGTGAGATCGGGAAAGAACTTTTGTTCGAGCTTATCAGCTGTTAGGATCTTCCTGTCAAACCTGTCCTGTCTCACTTGCACGGTATTGGTCACTGCAGAACTGTTCTCACACGTAGCTACTCCAGCATTTAACATGAAATTCAGCCTCTTCTGACAGCTGTGTACGAAATTATCCCGCAACGAAAATCTGCCGCGGTCCGTAACACAATCGTTCTTCTTATCTGAGTATGTCGATATGACAGGATTCAAACATTACATCAAGACGGTGAAAACACTTATCAAAGTATTTGAACAAAATGAGGCTAAGCCCGAACCTTATCCTCACTAACCCAGACACATTTCACAACGTTTACACCGTAAAGTATAATATTTGAATCCTGTCCCATGAACTGTATGATCTGGTTGTTCTGATCTATTGCGTTGTTCGGTAAATTTGCAAAAGGGACTTTTACCAGTGTTTGGTAACTTTACAAAAGGAGAGTGTATTGCAGTTACTTAAACTGCTATGCTCACATACCAATTTGTATTATATTT
Source organism: Turritopsis dohrnii (assembly GCA_027922465.2). Taxonomy (NCBI): domain Eukaryota; kingdom Metazoa; phylum Cnidaria; class Hydrozoa; order Anthoathecata; family Oceaniidae; genus Turritopsis; species Turritopsis dohrnii. The sequence goes on along the minus strand of BQMF02000108.1, from coordinate 547,259 downwards.
TCAGGAATGCATAGAGGAAGTTTCCTTAGAACTTGCATAGACAATCACTTGTAGCTAGCGAAATTTAACTACTGGGAAAGGCTGTGAACCTACCGAACTTAGGACTGAAGCCTTATTTTCCCCATCATCACTTTTAAACACCTCTCCAACCCTCTTACCCAGCATTTAGTTAAAATTTCTTTGACAAAAGTTCTATGCATTCACTTTAACGGATATGAGAACATGTTTCTCATTTTCGTTGTACCTTTTTTTTCTAATTTTTGAAGAAGAATTTTGAATTTTATAGAAAATTTAAACGTTAATTTAAAGAAAAAGTGTAAATACATATATGTATATTTCATAGTAGTTTCATACACATCACTTTTAACATAAATGTTCAAAATCTTTTCTTAGCTCGTTGATTCGCTTCACCCTGCAGACGTTTTGTTAAATTATCGGAACAGTGTTCTCAATTCAGCGGACGAAAATCGAATTCCCTATTATTCGTTCTGCCACAGCTTCGCAGGCAAAAGGGTTTTCAAAAATCTCTCTGCAACTCACCTAAAGTAGTTCAGCTGCAATTTTTCCTCACATGAGTTTGTTGTGAAATCTATCCCTGTCAATCATTTTAATAAGACTTCTCACGTAGGTAAGTAGTAATAATGATTCTTCTTACAGTCACGGATTAACTACTCCAAGGTCTCGTGCTGAATACCGGGTATTTTCGACCCAAAAGTGTTAAATTCCTAGGAATTAAAGACATTTGAGGATGATAATTTACCAAGAAATTGATAATAGTAAATTAAAAGACTTGATCTTCGCTCAACACCAACGCAGGGGATGATACAAGTTTAAGAACGTTATTGGGTTGCTTGTTTGTAAAGTTAACCAATTCTCTCTAATTAGCGCCCCTTCCCAAGAAGCGCCTCTCTCCAATAAGTGCTTGGGCGCTTTTTAGAAAGAATAATATTTTACACCAAAATTAATAAACGCCCGGGTGGTAATAAGAATTTTGGAGAAAAAACGAAAATTACGTGATAGAAACGAAAGATTTTGTAAAAACGAAAGATTGTCTTCCAGAAATATTTACATGAGGTTTACAAAAATACAAAAAATGTTTAAAAATGCTCGCTTTTGAAATTCTGAGGTTTTAATGCTCACGTGATTAGCTTTTCACTTCTCTAGCTTATTGAGGGCGTCAAAAGTGAATTTTTTCAATTAAATTATGAATAACATAACATGATCGCCTTGACAGCTGATATAACCATTTTCTGGATTTCTTTATAAGCGCCCCTCTGATAAACACTCCTCAGAATTTCAAAAAGTTTCTATAACAGTCCGGGCGCTTATTAGAGAGAATACGGTAGTTACTTTGCTCCAAACTTTAGGGAATTTGTTAGATTGATTGTCATGGAAACCATCTTTTTCAAATCGTTTTCAAATTGCGTATATGGCAGTTGTTTGAAATACAAAGCGATAGTCGTCTCGGCAACAATATTTCCTATTAATTGTACATGACTTTTTAGATCACAGACTAAGACACTAAGAGAATTAGCTTTCGTTGTAATATTGTACAGTAGCTGGTATTCAGTAAACCGCTAAATACGTTCTATAATCTAGACTAGTTTTTAAAAATACTGATACAGATGTATCAGTTACCCTAACCCTAACACCAGATGTAACAGTTACCCATAACTGAAACCTATTTGCAAAAGTTAGTATTTGCTACCAGGTGTATATACTACCCAGTGTTCGGAGTTTGTGTATTACTGAGATTTGTTTTGATGAAGGCCTCGAACCCCCAGGGTCTCTTGCCTTTTCGATATACGGCCGCATATCAAAAAGGCAAGAGACCCTGGATTCGAGGTTGTTGATTAAGGGTCTGCTCACCTGGAAGTGAACAGTGTGAAAAATGGAATTGCATTTTAAGGCTGAAATCCATTATATTCAATGTATCAGTTTAAATTGTTTGAAATAAAAGAAAACGTGATACATATAGCGAATTAAATAGAAATATAGTCCATGTGGGCAAAACCGTCATAAATAGAACAATTTAAAACAATTTAAACTGATCCATTAAAATGATAATGTATTTCAGCCTTTAGAAAGGAATACTTTCAGTAAACATGGAAATTGTTCATTCACTAGTCTGTACAAGTCACTACAATTGCATTCGCTTATGCGGAGTTATCTACTAAACTTAGTTTCTTCGTCATTACATTCCGCTGTCGTTAAACAGTATACGTCGAGTTAAGACCTAACATACTGTATATGGAATTTATGGAATTTATATAAGTAAGTAATTTATATAATAAACATGGAATTCATTTTCTGGGCAACCACGGCCGCCGTCCGTATATCGAAAAGGCAAGAAACCCTGGGTACGAGGTTGATTTTCTGGGTTGCGTGAGAGATGATTTAACTATGGCTTTTAGATATCTTCACACAAACTAAATAACAATCTCCCAAGCAATTCTAAAAGCTCAATTGTTGAGCATTTACTTTTTATTCTCTTTTGCAGTGACTTCTACTGCACTCCAGATGACGTTATTCATGTAGATGACACCGCCATCCGTTCCTGGAAAGAACGCATTCATCAATTAACCGAGACTGATTATTATGACATGGCTTAAAAAGGTGAAACAGAGGCTGCGATCTTTTGCGCCGCAAAAAACTTTTCTCTTTCTTTGACCAACTAAGCGTCTCCTTCAACAACCAAACCATCCTATTCACCTAAGTAACTTGGGAATAACATCGATCCATCATTTAATCTCAATACGTACTTGGAAAAATCATACAAGAAGGAAACGAGTTATCTCGAGACTTCAGCACAAAATCCGGTCGTACTTGAACACCAAAGAAGCTAAAACCATTTCGTAGACCATGATTTAACCACTTCAAACCTTTTAACCACTTTGCAGTTGACTCCAAGTGATTCACACAAAACGCTTAACTGAACTAAATTTCATGCCCGCACATTAAAGCTAGTGGGCAACAACAGAACGAAAAGCATCACGGTTTTGTCTCCACAGAATTTAAACAGCTAGGTGAATTAAAAGAACCTTTAACTCGGAATTTCTCACCCTTTCGATATACGCCGCCATCCGTAAAGGCAAGAAACCCTGGGTCCGAAGTTGAGAAATTATCGTACCGCAAAAGTTTTCCTATGTATCGAGGCTTATATGTAAGCGTGATAATGCGACATATAAACACGACTTCGAGGAAAATATATTAGGCACACTTTTGTTGGGAACAAGTTTATGGAAGTGACTGAATATTATAAGTTAGTCATAACGCAGTCACGACAGAATAAACATACTTGCAGAACGATTCATCAATAATCATACGTCTAATCTAATCTTGGTCAGCTACATTAAAGAAGGACATCATAAAAACATCTGTACTCCTCGTATCGTCCCGAAAATTGTCCTTTGTAACATCGCGAAAATTGCTGTTCAATTCATTCGGTGGACATCCGGCTGAAGGACTTTTGGAGGGGGTCGCTCTAAAAGCGTCTGCTTATATCTTTGGGGTGGGGTTGAGGTTTATAAAAGGATGTACGTACTCATTCTAAAACAAAACGTACAGGAGTGTAATGGGATCTAACTGAACTGTTATTATTTTACTACATTTGTCGGAGTTACTACATTTGTCGGAGTTACTACATTTGTCAGTGTGACAAGGTTCAGGGTTAAGAGGGATGTGATATTAAGCATATTAGTTTAAGGCGTTGTCTGTCGATTTTTTGCTGACGTACCGTTTCTCCAGATTTAAAACGAGTAAATGGATTTTAAATTAATTTTTGTTTCCTGTTTGAGAAGTTTTAACAAAAAACTTGTGACAAGTCAAAAACTTTTGACGAAGTTTCATACGAAACGGGAATAAGCTATGCTTTTCGCTTGATGAGGATTGCAGTTAATTACTGAAACATATTAAAATCTTTTTTAAATGATGCAATCCCAGAATGACGTAGATCGATTAAATATAATTTTTGTTGTTTGGTTGTCGTTGTCGTTATTCATTCATCTGTAGATTTTGTAATCTTAAAGGAGAGGTTTATCTTGACTTGTGTTGATTTTTGATCAGATTTCAAATTTTTATTTATTTTAAATTGTTTTTGCTATTCTGTCAAATTTTGATTTTAAAAAGCTATGTTATTGTTCAATTCGACACTAATTCCTTAAAACTGCACTGTGATCTAAGAAACTTTTCATTATTTGTGTTGTTTGGTTCATGTATTTAGATAATGCACTTGTTACACTATATAGTTTTATCAACATTTCTTACACAAGTAGGTAAGTTTGATCACACTCTTCGAAAAACTTTTATCTTCGTTGATATAGAAGAAGTAGTACTCTTGGATGAAAAAACACTGCGGAGGAGTACAGACTTTTATAGAAAGGCTAGCAAATATAACGGCATACTGGAAAAGTCAGGTCCGGGTCCCCAGATCATTTGTGGGACGCAGGACTCGGGACCCTAAGATCAAGGGTGGTGTTAATATTTATCTTTTCAAGAACGTGTTTAGAGAATTAACGGCATATATTTTTGTATACACTTTCGGCAGTTTCAAGAGACATTTTAAGGTCCAGGGTCTCACCTGTGCATCTATGTTCCCGGGTCCCATTTTTTGCAGCATGCCAAATTTTACACTAATTCAATGAAAATGCACCTCGTTGCATTGACTTTTTAACGATTTTGTACACTGTGTTTGAACAAAAATTGACCAGTGTCATAATAGACTTTTTTCGTTCCGTCACAACAGCCATAATGCATCGTTTTCAACTTGAATATGATGTTTGTGATGTTTAAAAAGAGAAACAATGTCTCATGAATTTTTATAAACTGAGGGTTGCATTGTGCTGATGTCAGCAGTGTGAATCGCTCATTAGGACAATAGCAAATGGATCTGGTGTAATGAGCCGCTGAAAATATTAAAATAACAAACAAGCAAGACAAACAAAATGATTAGTGGAGATTCTCGCGAATAAAATTGCTGACTTCATTTTTCTTACGACCTTTCATAACAATTCACCATCTTTCAGATTACGTAGTTATTACGTACACTGTTTCTACATTTTACTGCATGGGATCCAACACTGTGTTCTGTTTAGTTTGTTCCTGGTGGAATGGCAACTGTTCTGTGCAGAATGGAGGCTGTGAGGATAGATGTGACACGTATCGTCGTACCATAAGGTCAGTAGAAATCAAAATCATCATGGATTACAGAGGTGGTTACTTCATGAGACATTTACCTCCTGTACTTCTGATGTCTAGATGCTGGTGTTCTGTTGGCGAAACTAAAAACACATCATGTCAAATAAATGCAATTGCCTATACTGAAGGAAATATGATTAAACTAAAAGATGAAAGCGCATATCAATTTCTGCCACATTTACCGGCGATAGCAATAGAAATTGACCCTTACACAAGAAGGTTATATTTTGTTAAATCTGCCAATGGCTATTCTACTATTGGATATTTCTCTACCTACTTCTTCCGTAACTCACTTATGAAGATTCTCGTTGAAAAAGGTAAAGCATCAGATCTCAAATGACCCTGCTTGATTATATTTTCTGTACAAAGTACACAAAGAACTTTCTCCACCTTTCTAGTCTTCCTGAGTCAGTGTTAAATTCTATCATATTTCCTTTGATTTCCAGCTGCAGGTATTGCTAATTCGATTGTGCTAGACAAGAAGAGAAATCACCTATACTGTGCAATGGAATCTCCAGGCAGCTTATCCGTTATTACTGACATTGATTCCACCAAACCACAGATACGAAAAGTGTTAGATCTGAAAATGGCCAAAGCTATTGCAATAGACATGAATCAAAAGTAATGCAAAACCATTTTTATGTTTTATTTGATTAAGCAAATTGTTAGAGTCCTTGTTTCATTGAGAAAGTACGTTAAGCAGTTACTATTAGCGACCAGTTATTTTGGTCTCTCACTGAAAGTCTCCTTGCTGAGTGAAAATTTCAATTTGCCACTGGTGAGAATCGGTCTTCAAAGTTCTTACATAAAAACGTTAATATAGATAATATTACATGTTTATATAAAGATAGAAGTAACAAAACTTGGAAGTATTAAGTGTTGGGATTGATTTCAGATATGTTTTTGTGACGGATTGGGGACAGTTTTCAAGAGAATGGTCAGGTGCCACCATCCTTCGATATGACCTTGAAAACAAAAGTAGACTTCATCTAATTGCAACAGATATCATATGGCCAAATGCAATTGCCGTTGATGGAGAATCTGGGAAGTTAATCTGGGGAGATGCATGGCTTGATAAGTAAGTGATTATTTTGTTAGTCTGATTTTTTGGCATAACATCTTGAAGAACTTTAGTAATTAAATCCTAAAATTCAAATTTTTCAGTGCGAATATATCACCATCACAAACAGATATCATCATCTCTATGATTTACTTCTTGAGAAAAACAAACTTTTTCGAAAAAACATTAAATTGAAAAATCCACTAGAAATCTGCGTTTTAAACTTTGATTCAAAACAAAATAGCCAAAATGGATTTATAGGTTGAATCGCGATTCATTTCTGCAGTGAGTTTTAGCTAAAAAATGAATACCTTGCACATGAACTTCATATTTTGCTTCTCGCGTCCGAATAAAAAGTGAGCGGTTAAGTATCGAATACTACGAAAAGTTGGAGGATGATAATGAACAAAATCGAAAACTGACTTCACTCTCGTGAAACTACTATTCACATTCTCAAAATGCTTGTCACACAAAACCTCCGTAAAACATAAACAAATTGTTTTGTAAACAACGTACAGTAAAAAGCCCAAACAACTTCTATGATAGTATGGTAGTTTAAGCTCAACTCGGAAGATTGTTTTTTTTGGTGGAGCCACGGCTCCCACGTCCAACACCCTTGGTGTATTGCGTCGCTCCTCTTAGAAAAAGTAAGATTTATCTTTTTTCGTCGTTCAATTCAGAATTGAAACAGCAAATTTGGATGGTACTGAAAGAAAGATTATTCAAAGGATACATTGTACACATATAAACTCAATGACAGTTGCTAACGGACATTTGTATTGGAGTGACTGGGAAAGCAGAACCATACGAAAAACAAGTACATCAGCAAAGGCGTCAAGTGTTGTTATGTACATCAGATATAACATACGTGACTTTAAAATGTACATCACACCTCCAGGTATAATACATTTTAGAAGGTTGTATCTTCTAGGGTTTAAAGTGGTTCCTAATGTAGCCACCAACGTATCTTCTAGTTTCCACATTTGCTTTAAAATACAGTTGGCTTTCTCGGTATCCCGAACATGCGCTACTTGAACTTCGCGCTATCCCGAACAAAAGTCTTGGTCCTGTCAGTATTTACGGTCCTCTATAGAGGTCATCTCAAAGTCGAGACTTTTATCCGGCCCACTGAAAGTTCGAGCGGGACACGACTTTATATGTACAACGTTTTAAAGACACTGTATCATATTTTTAAGACGTGAACCATATGGTTGTTGGCCGACCCAAGACAACACTTCCAACAATCAGACCAAATACGACAGTAGGTGATGGTACAACATGTAAGTTGATCGGAATATTACCCTTTGTACTTATTTGTACCAATTTATTTGGAAACAACAACAGTAAATAAAAAGCAAAAGACTTTTAAGAGGAATAATTTGATCAATCTTTTTCTTTATTTCTTCATTTAGGTTATCGTCGACATTGCTCTCTTACTGATAAATGTGAAGAAAAAGAGAGTTCAAGGTATTTCTAAACGACTTCAAAATTCAAATTATCCAGAATGTTTTCATGGTTCGATTTGACAGAATAATCTCTCTCTAATCTTGTTGCAGTGACTTTTTGACGATTTTGCCCACTGGCTTTCTTTTCAGTTGCCTGTGTGAAAAAACGCAATCAAATAAACAGTGTCTTCCCAGATCGTATATCTACTACCAAAGTGGTCCACAAGTGACTTTTCTTGCCGATGCAAAAACATCACTCAAAATTGAAAGAAAGCGATATTGGCAGATAGAAGCTGTTGCAAGCGACTACACAAACCAGAGAGTCTTTTATGCCATTTCTGAATGGGAGCAAAGTGTTATTGAAGAAGTTAGTTTGGATGGATATAGAAGAAGAACGCTCGCAAAGTGTAAGTAGGTGATTTTAAAGCACACCCACTTATTGAATTTTACTCTAAATTGCTTCGTTGTATTTTTCAGTAAATGAAACAGTTAGAAGTCTGATGTATCAGAATGGCAGTTTATTTCTGGGTGCACATCGTGGTGGATTCGTCATCAAAAATGTAGATGCTTCTGTTATAAAGGTCGTCTCCATTACAAACTTCGATTTGCATTCAGTAGTTGTTGACCCTGAGACGAGGTATGTATTGCTGTCATAAATGTTCTTTATAAAGCTTTTATAAGATTGCCTTTCCATTAGTATTTAAGTTACAAAAAGAATTTTTGTTGATAGCTAAATTTTCTTTCTTAACTGTGCAAGATCATCACCAGAATAAATTTGTTTTGCCTGTAATTCCCTACCAAAGGTATCTTGAATAAATGTTGAACCGCTACTGAGTCATAAGTGATTCTTAACGCGTATTTTTTGCCCTCCAGGTACTTCTTTGGACTAGCATGGGGTCGGATTTATAACAAACGATGGACTGATGGTGTTATCGCAAGATGGTACCTTCCAAAGCACTTGGACATCCCTAAAGATACTGAGTTGGATCATGACAATATCATCGATCAAGTTCGTGTACGTTGGCCAACAGGGCTTGTAATTGACCCTAAATCCGCGAGAATTATATGGGGCGATGCTTATTATGACAAGTAAGTCTTTTTTTTTGAAATTTCCTTGCACAAAAAAACATACATAAGTTCAAATATTATCTTTTAAACTCGAATAAATTCATATTTTTAATACTGTCGATCATTCCCAGTGGGCAAAATCGTCAAAAAGTCACTGCGACCAAGAGCATCTTGTATATTTCTATAGAAATGCACTCCTTGGCAGTGTTTCTTTTAAAAAATGTGCCCGCTGGGCATCATCGTTGTGTAGCCTCTGTGGGATACGTATTTACTTATTCTTCTTTTGGGAAATAAAGTATGAAAATTAGTTATCTCTATGAATGGACAATGAATTTGAAGACCCCTTTATAATACTTGTACAGAGTGTCCAGAAAACGTAGCCCCGACGTTCAAATGAGTACAACCTTTTTAAACGTTTGTTTGTCGTTAAGTTTTTATACCATTGAATAGATATTCTTTAAGCTTTCAAAAACTTTATAGTTTAGTCAATGAAAATGCCTGCATATTTCATTAGAAAATATTATAGACAAAAGTGTAAATCCAAAAAAAGGAGGAAAGGCAGTGATTAATACGAAGTGGGTACGAAGGTTTCCGGCCTTAAAAAATGGGATACCTTAATGAAATTGGGATGAGAAAGAGCTACTCAGTGGTTAGAACAAAACTGGAATCTGATTTTAATTATAAACTACCTGTTTATACAACAGTCGTAAAAATTTGGCTATTCTTTGGGTGAGGTTTCTTTGCATTTACTCAGTGGAAAAATCCCCAGCCTTGTTCAAATTATAAGTCTCTGTGGCCTTCGTTTAAGACGTGCATTCATTAATCTTTTGACATTACATTATTCTGCATTACTCTCTTGTATACTATCATTTTGATGTTTATTTCTACTTAATTTCCAATAGAATTGAAAGTGTTCGATATGATGGTTCTTATCGACAGATAATTGCCAGCATCCCATGTACCTATCTATCTTCGATGATACTTCTCGAAGGGAATTTATATTGGACTGATGTCCAAAGTAGATCGATAAAGAAAACAAATATTTTGAATGGTATGACAACTGTCTTTCAAAAGGTTCGAGATAAACCACATGCGATCGGTTACTTTGGTCCTAGAGATGATGGTAAGTGCGGCCATTATGCAATACTAAAGTGATTTTTCAAAGTTGTGGCCACCAGTTGTTATAAAATGTATAGTAAAAAAATGGATTATATATCGAGTTGGAATGGCAAAACAGAAAACTCCAATCACTGTCTTTATCTTTTTGTGTAGGCAAAACAAAAGAGATAAAAATTCCACCCGTCATGTCGATAAAGCAATTCTCTTCTATACTTTTTAATTGGACATTTAACTTCCCAACATCGAGTGTTTCTTCACTAACAATGGAACGTGTTATAAAGAATGGCACAAACAACAAAACCTATCCTTTAGTTCATTTCAAAGAAGGAAATTGGACGATTGTTCCAATGTATCAAAACCGTCTTTCACTATCAATAAACTCACATAATTTGATTGTGAACATGGCTAAAGTGACGGTTGTCGATGAAGGTGTTTACAAGATCAGTTTGAAATTCAATGGTTTTGGTGTTTATTTGGTCGCTGAAACCAAGTTAGTTGTGTTAGGTGAGTTAATTTGCACTGTGATAAAAGAAATATCAAACAAGTATACAATTTTATATATACTATATCTATCATGTAGCACCACCAATGCTTGATAAAACTGTTCAAGTTATTACGTCACAAAGGAAGGGTTCGATCGTTCTACCATGCACTTTGGTCAGCGGTAGCAACGAATCAAATCGATCTATGAGTTTTGTATGGTTCAAAAAAGATAAAGACAGCAAATTTCAACCAATCACAAGCGTTGTGAAAAGAACAAGAGAATATAACTACGACATAACGTCAGTAGATGTCGGCTCGATTGGAGAGTATCGGTGTCGTGTTTGGAATGAGGTCGGCGAAGATATGATTGATGTATCTGTCAGAGTAATTTGTGAGTGACAACTATCTTCTTACTAATATAATAAAACCTTTATTCGTGCGTTCAGAAATCCCTATAGATACAACAGCGATATACGTTAAATCTCGCACTATAAGTGACTGAGGAGGTAAATGCCCTGAACTCACGTCCCGGTTGGATATTGGTAAAGCGTGTTTTCACCTTTAATCACACTTTCATTTGCATTTTCTAAAGGGGTAGAACGGAACACAAAAACACAAAATGTTATCAATGAAGTCTTTATTCCGGGTTTGAGGGGGCATACAAGGGTTTTACTTAAATGCAGTAAATGCATACATAATTATTCAACAGCCATTCCTAAAACGAATTTTCTTTTGTCTATATTAGATACACCAACCGTTACAATTCCGCCTTTAAACAGATCTGTACTCCAAAACACAGGAACAACAGAATTTGATTGCCACGCTGATAGTACTCCCCCTGTCTCACGATATCATTGGTATGTCGAATCACCTTTACCGGTAAATGAAATCAGACATAGTACTGCTAATGTCAAAATTGAAAATAACGGCAAACGTTTGAAGTTTATAAAGCCTGGTGCAGCTTTAGCAAATTTCTACTATTGCGCTGGGGAAAATCTGCATGGTATTGGTGAAGCGAAGGGTGCTTATCTCTATGTCACATGTGAGTATAAAATCAAGAAAAGTGTGTTTTTATGCTTGTTTGTTTGTTTGTTTGTTTGTTTGTTTTCATTCCTTTGTAAGCAAGTAATTTGTAAGAAATTTAGCTAGTGGCAGAGGAAGACATTTGTTCTGGTAAATCTGACATTTTCTTAAAGGGGAACTAAACTCAAAAAATCAAAATTGATATTTTGGACCATTTGGAAGAATTTCAAAACTGATGAAAGTCAGTTCTTGAATTTTCAAAAAATCATTTTTCGATCCTGAGATATAGCGGCGAGACATCACAAATATATAAATAACTCAAGACATATTTGTGATACACTGCTAGAAATTTGTATGTGTAGTGGCAAACACCTACAGGTATCGAATTACTAAAAATAATTGTTGTCATAGTTACCCTGGGCTTGTTTCCAGGTGTCTTCTGTTTTTTGTTGACAAACCTATAAATGGAGATCTGTTCAGGTAAGGGAAAAGAAATTTTAGAAAATGGAACAGTTTTTACTGGATGTAAGTTAAAGCGAAATACGCCATAGTAACAGTGTTGGATGCTGATATATAGCCTTGTCAGCAAAAAATATTTGAGACCTGGAACCGAGCCGTAGTTAGTAGCAATGGCAATAAATTTCTTTGCTATTTTCACAACTGCAGTTATTTACCACTCTACATGCAATGTTCTAACAATAAATCATTAAAAAGTTCTGGGTCATTCACATATTTATATGTTTCAGAAAAAACCTTTAAAGGGTAATATCTCGGGAACGAAAAATGATTTTTTGAAAATTCAAAAACTGACTTTCAGCATTTTTAAAGCTGTTTCAAATAGTTCAAATAATGAACTCGTGAATTTTTTAGTTTAGTGCCCCTTTATAAGAAAGCTTTCAAATTCAGTAACATTGTAAAATACCGTTTGACAAAAGATCTTTCTGAAATTCTGGTTGGTCGTCAAGAAAAAAGGCCAGTTAAATAAAAAGGGCGCGAAAATTAAAAAACAAGTTGAGGCATATTGGAAGTAAAGAATGTTGAAGTTTATCTAGTATAATTTGGGTATTTGTGCTTCATTTTGTACTTTGAATAATTCCAATATAATTATCATTCCATAATTTTGGAAATAGATCCACCGCGAGACATCTCCATTGAAAAAGCGCGAAATGGAATTTTGACTACTAACACTAACACCAGTTTAACAGTGAATTGTATTTGCGATGGTAAACCACCACCTGTCTATACTTGGTATCAAAAACTGGAAAACCGTCAAGAAGAATATGAGCCAATACTTTCGAACAGCTATACTGGACAGCTCGTTTTGTTGAATGTTACAAGAAAGACCAGCGGAAACTACAAGTGCAAGGCTGAAAATAGACCAAATCCTGAATCACCAAATCAGAAGTATGCACTTGATATAGCATTCAAGATAGTCGTCACATGTAAGATACATTTCATTTTACTTTCTGGAAAACTTTTGTTGGGCAGTCATTTTTTTAAACTTCCCCATTATTAAAGTAAGAACCCCTTTTTTAAACAAACGAGGAAACTATGGTCATATTTGCAAGGTTTCTTCGGCTTCACTCTCAATCCTTTCGTCAATAACAGGTGCATCCTCCAAGACTTGAACACATTTCTTTTTAATTCTGCTCATCTGACTTTACATATATGTAGATGGTCCAGAGTTCACTAATTTAACTGTCAATGGAACAATGGGCAATTCTATGATGGTCAGACAAGGTGATTCTGCTGAAATCCGATGCACTTCGTTCAGCGAACCTGATGCAGAGTATCAAATTAATGTCATGCGCAGTGGAAAAAAACCTCTCGATAAAATCGACAAAGGAACTGGATATTACCATATTGAGAAAATGTCTAAAAGCGACGAAGGTATTTACGAATGCATAGCAAGTAATCCTGTCCTGAAAACAGTTGAAAAGAGTGAGGTTAACGTGATTCTTTCCAGTAAGTTTGTTCATATTAACATTTCAATTTGACCAAAGACATGGCATCATCTGAAAGCTCACATCTTTGTTCGGTTTTAGTCCCACCTGTCATGATAGCGCCTGTTCCTATCAACAAGAATGTCCGGGAAGGAGAAACAGTCAAAATAGAATGTGTGGCAGAAGGAAAGCCACTTCCTAAGGTCTATTGGCAAAAACATGGCATAAATATGACCAAAACCGACCCATTGATCAAAAGAAATTATCAAACAGCTTCGGCTGGCCTGACTACGAGGATTACATCAGCGTTGACATTTAAAGGAATCCGCTACACTGATAGTGCCGATTATTCTTGCATTGTATTTAACGAAGTTGGAAATAAAAACATGACTTCAACCATCAACGTGAAGTGTAAGTTTTTTGTTTGCTTTCTTTGGCATGGAATAACCGTAAATAATTATAACGGTTTTGTTACGAATTATAATAGGATTGTTACGAATTAGGGGAAGGAAAGGTGTAGTTTTGATGTCTTTTCTCTTTGTTTAGATACCCCAAGAATAACTAAGTCACCAGAAAATGTAACGATTAACCAAACCGCCGGTAGAATAGAATTCCACTGTGAAGCCGAAAGTAACCCACAAGTAACCGCATGGCAGTGGTTTCATAATGGCAGGCTTACTCATGAAAGCAGGAATACGTTTGTCATTGGTTCACCAAAGTCACGTGATAGTGGTAGTTACACCTGTAGAGGTCGGAATGCGCTTGGTTTTGGCGAGAAAGCGACTTTTTACTTGCAGGTTTTGCCAAAGTGTAAGTCATACATCTTTCTGGGTCTTAACACTGAAAAGACATTTATGTCTTTTTTGAATTATATCTTCTTATTTGATCTTCTATTTTTTGCCTGTACATTGTAAAAGTCCTAGACGGAGTTTAGAAAAGTGAGTCCATGTGGATAAAATCGTCAAAAGTCATTGCGATGAAGAGCATTTTTATGGAAATACTGTATATAATTTCTATAGCGATGAACTGCTACTCAATGATTTCTAAACAATCAGCTTGTGCAATGATTTTTGATATGGACCTAGGAGATTGTTTTTTTAACAGAACACTTTGGAAAAAAATTTGCCCTCGAGTTCTCCGCAGCGTATGCTGAATCCAAAACAAAACTTTCAAGATCTCAATTTCAGAGGCGCGGGTAGTTAAAATTTATGAAGAAGGATCGGTGGTCTAGGGGATAAGATCTAGAACTCACGTTCGGATTGTCGGGTTTGAATCGAAGATATCGGTAGTGAGGTGTGCTCACACTGTTAATTGCTATAGCATAATACAGTCCGTGTGGCCAGGGATATATTAATATGCTAACCCAGCCGGCATATTTGTTAAAAAATCTCTGCGAAGGAGTGCATTTCTATAGAAATATACACACAATTTTAATAAAAGTGTGCTCTCTGTCGCATAGATTTTTTAACGAATTTGCCCACTGGGAACAGTGAATACTTAAGATTAAAAAGGAAATTTTATTACACTATGCTACCTTATTTGCTTTGAATAGCCCTGGACCGGTATTGTCTCTATATTTACTTGAAGAACCCTTTTAAATGCGGCAATGACAAATTTGATGATTAACATTGATTCTTTTGTTTTCAGTATCATCTGATGAGCACAACCAGCTCTCTGCATCAAGTTTAGCTGGGATCACATTTGGCGTGGTTGTTCTTGTAGTAATCATTGGAATCCTCACATATCTGTACTTGCGACGAAAACAAGTTCTGCAGTTAGAAAAATACAAGCAAAATGGTAGAAACTTTGGTTTTACGTTAAATTGATTTTACTAGCAAAACACTGTACATTGTGACTGATTAAAATATGGCTGGGATATATTTTAGTGAAAAGCAACCCAGGTTTTTGACTAGGCTATATTAAATAAAAACCGTCGCTAAGACGTTGGTGACACTGTCTTGATAATGATTTAGCAAATAAATCGAAATATCGACCTATTAAAAAGTTTTGTTTCTTGTTTTGACTTGAATTTCGAGTTACAAGATGACAAACATCTTCGGAATTGCTTTCATTTTATATATTCTAAATGTGTCAGCTGGTAAAGGATTCACGTTGGTGTCACTTCGGTGGATTTTTCCATATTGGTAAGTCACAGGATCTGGAAACACATTTGGGGAAACCTCAATCGCACAGACATATGAGAAAATCAGTCAGTGTGTAGACCATAGCAAGCTAGCATTGATCCATACATCTGTACATCCATACATCCATTCAGATCCATACATCTGTAGAGTAATTATAAGTGTCTATTTACACTGTGTTTTCTTTTCTTTTTTTTTCTTCTTTTTTTTTTTGAAAACCACATCAAATCCATGTCTTGAATAAAAAGTAAAGGATAATAGGTCCATCTTTGACTGTTATATACAGCCGGTAAAAATTTGTCTAAAAGCAAGAAACTCACATATGAAGGATTCATCAAGACTGAAGATACTAAGAAATTTCAAAACCCTGAACATCATTATAAATGCCGTGGATGTGTAAGAGTAGTTTTAACAGTGACTCAAAGTAGTTGGTCCAATTGGGCGTTAAACAGGTCTCAAAAACAAACAACTCTACGTCTTTTCTTCAAGGAAAATTCATCAAGGCATGGTAATACGATATTCCCTGAATCTGAGTCTTAAGCTTTCTAATATGTAAATTTTTGTTTCCTGTTTCTTTTCAGACCTGAGAGATGACGAAAATTCCTTATAAAAACCAGACGTTAGTGGTGTGATCGTCAGATCGACCAGGAATCGAACTGTGCGTGAGAAAAGAGTGCAGAGTAGCGACTTATGGTGGCTAGAATTTGGTTCAGAATACAATATTGAAAATGGGTAAAGCCTACCCAAGGAGCTGGCGCCAAGGATCTCAATTCCCGTCAAAGGATCAGGAAAGGAAAGCAAACATTTGAATGGATGAAAAGAGATTCTCTATCATCTCTGTATTTTGTTTCAAAGTTCCAATTTGAAAAATTATTTTCATTATACATATACTAACTACCTTGAAGATAATGAATATCCATTAGGTCGAGAAAAAAAGTGTCAGGTGAAATGATCTCCACAAGGCTGTCAATCATTTTTTTACTTTTTTTGAGCGCTTTGTTCCCAGACCTCAATTGTTTTATTTTTATCGACATCAGCATAGTGTGACCCTCAGTGAAATATAATAGTTCATGATCTTTAAGTGGGGAAATTTTGGCGCAGATTCCATTTGGCGCACGGTGAATTTCGGGTATTTGGCTAATTTGGCGCAATTAAAATTCAGCTTATTTTAAGGGTAATTTTGAGTTTTACGGAGAAAAATTAAATTTGGCGCTGATTTAATTTGGCTATTTTAAACATTTTGCGCCAAAATTTCTCCGCGCTAAAATGTCCCCACATAAAGTAGTTTCTGTCTGGTATATGCCAAACTTTTATTACTTTTATCACTTTCAAACGAAAATAAGAGATTTTAAAGATTTTACCATAAAGATAGGAACGATCACCATTATTTGAATTTCTTCTCAAGAACCATTAGTGGAGGTCACAGAAACATCTGGAGTTAGAAGCGAAATCCTATAACTTGAGAGTATGTGATAGGATTCAAACATTACATTATGACGGTCAAAACACTTATAAAATTATTTAAACAAATGACGCTAAGCCCGAACCTTACTCTCCCTAACCCAGACACATTCGGACACAGTCTAATGTTTGAATCCTGTCCCAGGAACTGTATGATCTGGTTCAACTTTTTAATTTTTGATACTGAAGGAAGCCATGATGCCAAACCTTGTCGAATGCCTTACAGATGTCAAGAGCAATAGCTCACCACAAGCATTGAGGGGCTGATATACACATTCAGAGATGATGGTCAGAGCATCAGCAGTGGAACGGTCAGAACGGAAACCATACTGGTGATCCGAGAACAGATGGAGAGATTCCAGATGATGGGTGATGGAAGAGTTGATCAATGATTCGAAGATCTTACTTATGATGGATAGAAGACTAATAGGGCGATAGCATGGAATTTTTGAAAACAGGTACAACAGAAGCAATCTTCCAACAAGAAGGAAAACAAGATTATCGATGCACTTCTTAAATAGCCTACAGAGTATGGGAGAAAGTTCAGACGAGCATTTTTGTGGAACGATTACAGGGATTCTGTCGGGACCAATAGCCTTAGAAGAGTCAAGAGAACTAACACCATCCGCAATCATCTTGGGAGTTATGTTCAGAGTAGACAAATCCACGTCGGTTTTGGGAACAATATCGGGCAAAACATGACCAGTATCATCAAGATGGAATTCCTGCTGAACTGTTTAGCAAAGAGCTCTGCGTTACTAACAGCTGATGTTAACACCTCAGGACCATTGAAGAGTGGTGGAATCAAAAACTTACCCTTATTAGAAAAGCTCTGATGGATACGTCAGAAATAACGAGACCCAATAGATTCAGATTCATGACTTTTTTACAATCATTGCAAGCTCTGGTGAAAAGACGCCCGTTGACCTCACTATAACAACGTTGATAACGATGGACAAAATGATTACGATGAGCAATTGCTGCAGAAATGGCAGGAGAGAACCAGGGGGTAGAGTGACGTTTAACCTGATACTTACGAGAAGGAAAAAATTCATCAATACCAACCTGAAGCCAAGAAGAGACCTCCGCAGCTTACCTTTCTGCATCACAGGCAAAGATATGATCAACCGGCAGGTCACGAATCAGATCTCGAAAGCTGTCCCTGTCACCACGATGATATGAATAAATTTTGCTATGAATGGGTGGAGCGTGTGGGCAAGTGGAACTAAAGTTAATGGTTACGTTAACAACAGAATGATCAAAATTACCTAAAGGAGCAGATGTTGATGTTTCGGGTTTGACGAAAGGAATAGGTCAAGTAAAGAAGGCTCCTGATCAGCTCGATCAGATACGCGAGTGGGAGAGTTCACAAGCTGAGTAGGAAAGCGAGAGAAAGCAAAGTTGAATGTGTCAATGACAGATGGGGAGATAGTGTGTGAGAATTGTAACCATGTAAGCATGATGAATATTGAAATCACCGAACACAAAGATATTAGCAGAAAGGTGAGTTATGAGAGCTTTATCAATATTTTCCGAGATAGAATTGATGACGCTGCACGACTGAGAAGATGGGGAAGATAACTAGTTGAATACAATACTTTCTTTAAATATAATGGCGTCGTTAAGAGCGGACGTGCTCTGTTTTCTGCTGATATTATTGACACTTACACAAGGAAATAAAGTTCGCTTTTTAACATCAGATGGCATTAGTATTACAGTGAATGCTCCTGTTTTATTTACTGGAAGTGAAAGTTTTATCTGTGGCTCTTTGTGGAACAATGGAAGAAAGTATCGTTTGAAGAATTCTTGCATTTTGCTTTTATTACTGGCTGGAGATATTGAGTTGAACCCTGGTCCAACAGTAGTACCAGAGTTAGACAAATTACTTGCTGGCAAAAGCTTTAAATTGTTTCACCAAAATGTGAGAGGATTACATGGAAATCTGGAATTAACCACTGAATTTCTCACAGAAAGAAAAAACATCGACATATTAACTTTGAGTGAAACTCACACGCAAGTTACTGATAACTTCAACAGTTTTGAAATTCCCGGATACACCTATGTTGGCAAAAGCAGGAACGATGCGAGAGGAGGCGGAGTCGGTATGTACATAGCAAATAAACATGATTTTATTCGCAGAGAGGACCTGGAAAAAAACGGTTTAGAGAGAATTTTTATTGAATTACAATTAAAAAACACCAGAAATATATTGATATTAACATTTTACAGACCCGCTGATTCATCTCGCCACCTCTCACACAACTTTACAAACCTTCTACAAAACAAGTTGTCATTAGCAACGAGAGAGAACAAAGAACTTCTACTACTAGGAGACTTAAATGTGAATTACTCCGAACCAAACGACCTTAAAGAAATTAAATATATTTTTACACTTAATGGTCTGTCTCAAATCATAAACAAAGCAACACGCTACGATTTACATCACAATACACCATCATTAATTGATCTAATCTTCGTAAAATGTAATGCGTCAATCACAAAGAGTGATTTCATACCGATGTAGATTGGAGATCATGATATGATTGGTTGTGTCTATAAAGTTAATAACTTGAACTTCTCATAAAAAAATTCAATGTTGAGATTATCGTCGATATTCGTGCATCGAAAATAAATGAAATTGATCAGTACACCGACGTTAATGATGCTTGGCATCATCTAAAATCAATGCTGCGCGATATTTCCCAAAAGCATGCAGCACTTACTCAAAAGAGAGTGCGTGGAAAACCCTGTCCATGGCTGTCAAACGAAATAAAAACAAAGATGATCAGTCGTGATGATGCCCTTCGAAAGATGAGACAAACGAATTCAACTTGTGACGTAAATGCCTACAAAAGACTACGGAACGAAGTCAACATAGCTTTGCGAAAAGCAAAAGCTGATTATTACAAAGATTTGTTGAATGAAAACATTACTAAGACTGATAGGTTTTGGAAAATTTTGAAAAATGTTTTTCCTGTCAAATGTACATCAACAAACAGCAAATCTTATAAAATTGATGGAAATCTGACATCGAATCAATCGAAAACCGTAAATGGTTTTTGCAACTTTTATTCTACAATCATGTCACACATCAAGAAACCATTGTTCCCTCTAAGTAACATCATTTGGAGAAAAAGTAAACCACGTGCTAATCGATCATTTAAAACTTTCCATTTTCGATACATATCTGCTACGCAAATCAAAAAACACCTCATGAAATTAAAGAAAAACAAATCATGTAGATTGGACCTTCTGCCACCAAATTTACCAAAGGACTCTGCAGACGAAATCACATATGCTCTAACATACCTCATCAACCTCTCTCTTAATAGACCTTTTCATGAATTACGTCACTACAAACAACGCCTCGTTTTCAAACTGAATATTAATGACGTTTGCGCCATTTACAAAGAGAAATGACAGCTTAGGGAAACATTTTTCACGAAATTCTTTTATTAAGGTTAAGCACGTAATTATTCAGAAACTTGAAAACGAGGCGGTGCTTGTAATGACGTAATACATGAAAAGGTCAATACTTCCAAATTCCCAACAGATTGGAAAATTGCCAAGGTTGTCCCGGTGTATAAGTCGATGCAAAAGCGATGTTGAGAATTATCGACCAATCTCCATCCTAACAGTGTTATCTAAAATAATGGAGCGTGAAGTTTATTCTCAGCTCAATAACTAACTGGAAGAGGAGAAAGTAATTTCTCCGTATCAGTTTGAGTTTCGAAAAGGTAAATCCACTGGTGTCGAAGGATTTTTGAATGAAGATCTTTTAAACCTACATGAATGGTTTAAAGAAAACGAACTGTTGCTGAACTTAAAACCAGGAAAAACCGAAGTTTTGCTATTTGGTACATCCAAAAGAATATCTAATCAACGCAGAGCGATCGAAGTGAAGATTATGGATCAAAAGATAAATGTCACTTAACATTATAAACTACCTAGGTGTGACCCCACCTTGAACCTGAACTCCTATTGCAAGAAGACGTATAAGTAAATGTCAAATCGTCTAAAGCTACTGGGAAAAATGAGAAGATTTATGACAACTGATGCTGCCCATAACATTGTCAACGTGGTGATTTTACCAATGTTCACCTACTGTTGTCTTCTTAAGAAGCCTGCATTCAATGAAACCCAATCAAAACGACTTGCATCTTTTGAACGCAGAGCATGTGATCTGGTAGGCGGTGGTCGTCAACACAACGTTAACATGAAAGATTGTGGAAAACGTCGAGTATGTTTTTTTATTCAGGATGTTCTTCTCGCAAAATGAAACCACCTCTTGATGGCTACTTTGAAATATCTAATACGAGGGTCACTACCAGGAACATGGGTTTGTTTGTGCGACTCCCGTAGGTGAAACTGGAATATGGTCGACGGTCAATTCGATACATGGGTGCAAAGATATCTAATGAACTTCCGATTAATATTAGGAATCAATATAAAGATGACAATTTTAAAATTATTCTGAAAAACCACAACTTTTAGACACTTTTTAATATCTTTTGTTTTACACTTTGTACTTTTTGATATTGCTACTGCTATTCTTATTCTATGTATTCTCTATTTCTATATCATGTGCTCTTGTGTCTGCTATTTTCACATGTTTTAATAGTTTAATAGTTTAAGACGTAACAGAGTGAACCAAAATTCAAACTGTGCATTGTCCTTTGAACAGCTCCGCCTTTTTATTTGTCCACCCTATACATTTACTTTGACTTTGTTTTATCCTTTTTTATCTAACAGGACGCGTGTTGATAACAGTATCTGTATATATTATTTTTGATTGTACATTTACTGAAACGCTTTATCCTGTATATATTCGTTGTTACACCAGTAAATGTCACAATCAACAGGATATGTCGCAAAATCAACAGTAAATGTCGCAAACCAATAAAAGTCATTTTGCTTCTCTATGGAACGCCTTGACTGCCTTTTGCGATAATGTTGTTCGGTTTGATTTCAACTTTATGCGATTAATTCATTTGGTTATGACATCATCGCATTCCATTATGCGATCGCAGTATGCGATTATGCGATCACAGTATTGAGTTATGCGATCACAGTATTGGGTTATGCGATAACAGCATTCAGTTATGCGATCACAATATTCGATTATGCGATTACAACATTCGGTTATGCGATAACAGCATTTGGTTATGCGATAATGCAATTATGCAGTTTCAGCATTATGCGGTTCTATCGTTATGCGGTTCTATCATTATGCGGTTTCAGCATTATGCGATTTTGGCGATTTTGGCGCCCTTTTTAGAGTCGAATATTTCTGTTCGGTATTTTAGTTGTTTAACTTATTTCAAAATGGCGTCCAACGAAGCATGCGTTGAGCCCTTGAATCCGATTGAAAACATTCTTACTGAACTTGCGTTAACACAATTAATTGAAAAATTTAAGGAAGAAAAGACACCACGCGTTTAATTTTTCATTGATTAATGGCATGAATACAAAATGTAGTGCTGCAATATCATAACTACTCAAAGGATCTAAAATGTTTTCTTCCATAAAATTGAAAATTTCGTAATAGAGTCCTAAAACTCCTTCGTACACGTCTCTCCATGAACGTTCAATGCGCTGATTGTGTGTGCCTTTTCCAGTTATCATGCTTCCTCTCTCTGTCCCACGGCTTTGAATCATGAAATCTACAACAAGCACATTCTCACGACCTTGGTCAGATCGCACTCGACTCGGTAAACCATAAAATCTGACAGCCTCTCTAAAGCAGTCCAAAATAGTTTCCGATTTGTTATTGTTGAGACACTTTAGTGATACTGGCAACCGACTAAATCCATCGATTGTTCCAAATATAACGAAATACCAGCGAATTAGTTTGTGATTTGTGTCAATGTGCCACAAGTGATTAGGACCTTTCACTTTTATAAAAAATGCGTTAAATTCGAATAGACCTAAAGAGGTTTGGAAAATCATACACAGAATTTTGGATCCAAATTTGAAAAACATTGTTGCTACTCCAAATTCACTAAACAATCATTTCATCGGCACTGCACAACGCATTACTGGTGCTAAGCCTGTTAATCAAGATGTACTTCATAAACTTGTTGAGGAAGCTAATTATTCATCCGTCAATGCTTTCAAATTTAAAAACGTTACATATGAAGAGATAGTAAAGGAAATTAAATCATTGAGGGGCGACTGTTCTACCGGTCCAGATAATATACCAACTTCTATCATAAAATCTGTAGCAGATATCATAGCATCACCACTCACACACATTATAAACTCTGCTTTGCATCAAGAAAAATTTCCACATCAATGGAAAATCGCGAAAGTAACACCGGTTCCAAAAATACGAAACCCAGAAGGTAACAATGATTACAGGCCTATATCAATTTTACCAGTGCTTTCCAAAGTCTTTGAACGTATAATGGCCCATCAAATATGTGACTATATCGAAAAAGAAAAAATCTTAAAAGAATCCATGTCTGGGTTTCGGAAATCTCATTCTACAACAACAATACTACTGAAATTACGCGATGATATTATTAAAGCAATGAACCGTGGGGAAATCACCATGGCCATATTTGCTGACTATTCTAAAGCATTCGATACCGTAAATTACTCTACTATACTACAAAACCTGATCAACCTTGGTTTTGATAAATCCTCAGTTAAGCTTATTTGTAGTTATTTGTGTGAAAGACGACAGTTTGTTCAAGTGAACGAGAAATCTTCACAAAGAAAGCCAGTAGAATTTGGTGTTCCACAAGGCTCTGTGTTGGGCCCTATTCTTTTTAACTTGTACGTATCTGACATGCAAAACTTGATTGAAACTAACATCTGCCAATATGCTGATGACACTACCTGTTACGAACATTTCCGACCGTCGAAACTAAATCAAAATGCTTCAAAGCTTGAAAAAGTTATGCAAGATATGTTGCAGTACGCCAAAAGCAAAAATATGATTTTCAATCTTGATAAAACGAAATCGATGTTATTTGCAACAAGAAGAATGTATGACATTCATAATCTTTCAGACATTAATGCATATAAAATTGCAGTAGATAATGGATCCATCGAAAGAGTAAGAAACTGGAAGGTATTAGGTGTTAATTTTGATGAGAACTTATCTTGGAAGACTCACATAAATGAAGTTGTGAAATCATGCTTTGCTAAACTATCCGTACTCCGTAAATTGAAAAGATATGCTAACTACAACAGAAGAAAGCAACTAGCTGAAACACTGGTGTTATCCAAAGTAGACTATGCTTTACCACTACTTGCAAATGCTAACCATATTGAAATTAATCGCTTACAAAAAGTGATGAGATCAGCTGCTTCGTTTGTTACGCAAAGATATTCTCGTACTTCGGATGTTATAAATCTTCGCTGGATACCAACGATCGAACGAATTAACTATTACCAATTAAAATTAGCGCATAAAGCAATTTACGATGAAACTTTCCCAGAATATCTAAAGCTGACTTTCAAACCTAGAGACGTAAGACTTCGTAATATTAACGAGCATACACTGCCATCAAATATGGACACAAAAACATTTAAGGGCTCAGTTAGTAAAATTTTCAATGACCTACCAGTTAATCTAAGATCAGAAAAGAATTATAAAACATTTTCACGTTTAGTCAAACGATATCAACTTGACCTTGCAGTTGCAAGAAACATCAGTAGTATTTAGTTTCATACCTGAATTTAGTATCTGATTTAACTTTTTATCGTACCGAGTATTGGCTTACTCCTAGATCTCTTCTTCATAGTTGCAATTCCACCTTCCAACTTCTCTCTTCCATTGCTTTTGAATTCTCTACTGCTGTACTGTCTTAACTGGAGTGAGTAAATTTACATTTTATCCTTTCATTTATTACTGGACTATGTGCAACCTTCATTTTCCTCTCCATTTGTGTACAATTCCAATCTTTATCTGTCCTTGTGAATTTGCACATATGCCAGTTACAAATTTAACGATTTTATCACCTTTTAATAGTTATGATGTTTTATAAATTTTTTATCTTATAAATAAAAATATTGTTTTTAATATTTCTTTTCTTTTTATATTATGTATGTATATATATATACATATGTATTTATTGGGACGAAGAGCCATGTTGTAAATATGGAGATGCCCTATTTTCATTGTTGGAAATAAACAATTATTATTATTATTATTATTACGTTGTAAGTTCTACGTTGTAGACGCCCACGCTTTCGTTGTTCAACGCCAGTTTTATCAACTCTGTGAATACTGTCTCTCAACCTGAATCGTTGTACAGTGATACCAATGTTTTTCAACAACTGGCACATTAATACTTCTCCACAGTTTGGAAATCTTTCAACTGTATTCTTTACTACAGAATCAAGGTTATCATCACTGATATCAGAAAAAATTTGTTTCTTAATACCATACTCAGACATTCGACGATAGATTGTCCTCTCTGACACACCTAAAATAGAAGACATTTCATAGATGGTAAAACCTTCATCACATAAATATATGTTTTTGTTCCTTCAACTTTTCCAGGAACATTATTGCCATATTTTTTGCATTCAGTTCTCAGTTTCATAATGGTATTTCGATCCACCAAGCCAAGTCTTCGAAAGTCTTCAAGTGACAATTTACAAATTATATCTTTTGATATCTTTTCCTCATAAAATCTTTCTGATAGCTTTTCCAGATCCAACTTTTTCAATATGTCGAGCAATACCTTGTCAGCCATAGTTGAACAGTTTATTTATTTGGCGGCAAAACTTTGTATATATTGCCGAACAATATCAAAATATGCATATTAAGGAACAAGTTAAAAGCAATATGTTAAAACCGCATAATGAAAAAGCCACATAATGAAATATCCGCATAATGATAGAATCGCATAATGGTGAAACCGCATAATGACAGAACCGCATAATGCTGAAACCGCATAATGATAGAACCGCATAACGATAGAACCGCATAATGCTGAAACTGCATAATTGCATTATCGCATAACCAAATGCTGTTATCGCATAACCGAATGTTGTAATCGCATAATCGAATATTGTGATCGCATAACTGAATGCTGTTATCGCATAACCCAATACTGTGATCGCATAACCCAATACTGTGATCGCATAATCGCATACTGCGATCGCATAATGGAATGTGATGATGTCATAACCAAATGAATTAATCGCATAAAGTTGAAATCAAACCGAACAACATTATCGCAAAAGGCAGTCAAGGCGTTCCATACTTCTCGAACGTTAAAATCAACAGTAAATGTCGCTCAGAAATTCAAAATCAACAGGAAATGTCGTATTTTTTGTATCGTTTCAAAATTTCTCTCTCTGTGATTACATCGATTAAAGAACATTAAATTAAGTACCGGTTGCTTAAAAGCAGAGAAGACAAACAAAACAAACAAGAAGAAACCACCAGCATCTTCAAATCGTATTCTGTGTGTATCCAAAAGCTGACAGAATGTTCAACATGATTTTGATTGTTCTACAATATTTTTAACAAGAAAGAGAGATTGAATAGGATTCTTAATTTGGGATGGTGTCACTATTATTCAAGATGTTCAAACAATGGGATATCTTTTGAACTATCAAACTTTCTTACCCTAACTTATCTGGCTAATGATATTTGTTGTAGCAAAATTGAGACATTTGTTTTTGAGCATTGCAACAGTTGTTATAACGATTTGAAACATTGATCATTGATAAATGGATGTGGTAAAGTGATTTCTATCTTTGCGACATTTACTGTTGATCATCGATTTTGGTGCGACATTTGCTGTTGCGACATTTACTGTTGGGTTTGCGACGTTTACTGTTGATTTGCGACATTTACTGTTGATTGCGACATATCCTGTTGATTGCGACATTTACTGGTGTAACATTCGTCATAATAATAAGAGAGAAAGGCGTAAACAAATGAAAGATTCATCAGGAAATTCGAGATTTAATTGACGACTGACAGGAAGGCAGTCATGGACATAGATACCAAGGCCGTGCATATGAAAATGACCAGGTACATCGAAGTCAGAAGGGCTAATAAAAGGGTTGAGATTAGTTTCACAAATAGCAAGAATGTTGGGAGATGAGTTGGCTAGAATAGATGCCAAAATGAGAGAAGTTCCTACGAAGCCTACGAATATTAGAGAAAGGCGCTGCCGATTTAAGAGAACTCTATCTAGATTTACTGATAATTGCCATTGTTTAACATAATGGGAAGAAAGAAATCCTAGTTGTGTTAGCTGAAGAACTCGTGCAGGAGGATCATTTCAATATAGGTTTGCTGTTAGCTGTGAACCTTTTGTTGCAACAAAAGTAATGTTGTGGCCTCTAAGGATACAAACCGTTACAGTTGCAGCGCAACTTGGCACTACTACTGCAACGCCATTTTTCGGCTGTTGATAGAGCAATCTCTCTAAGTAGCTAGCAACGAGTTCCGGCTCATGTACTACCAGTCGGCAAAGTAGCAATCAGGTAAAACCACTATTCTAACACCTTCAACATAGACAACTAAGAAGCAATATTGAAATTAGACTCAAGCATTTGTCAGGCAGTCAAACACAACAGGGAGATCGGTGTTCATCTTCCTAGAGCAGATATAGCACTGCAAGTAGCACATCTACACTGATAGACGAAGTAGGGGTACTAGCCGGATGGCATCTCTACCTGCCCCTAAAGACAAATATGGCTTGCCAACCAGGTGTTTTTATCGAGACACCATATCTAGGAAGGTTGCCTACCAAAGCTGAAGAAGCCTTCCCCTCCATTGAGCAAGACTGACCCCGCCGTACGCCAACCCGGTATTTTAATGTCTCTGGGATTGTTACTTCATTATATCACCAGTACCATTTTGATTATAGCCGTTGGTATTGAACTGAATCCTAAGGTTAAGGTGTCGATTGTCTTTTGATGGTCTTATGGCAGGGGCCGCGACTGGACTTTTAAAGTAGTGGGGCCACGTAATATAGTGACTAAGGTTGGCGCGGGCGGACCGAGAAAGAGAAGAAGTCTTCACGAAAAATGAACTATTTGCAGAGGAATAAAAGTCTTTTTCATGATACCTGATTAACATGATACCTGATAAATGTTTAATCATATATAACTACTAAATTAGCAACACTAGCATAATTATAGCACATTTTTTGAAATTGTTACACTAGGTTGTAGTAGGTTATGCGTTCTATGTAATGATTTGAATGTCCTTGACTTTATACTTAGATACTTTAAAAAACTAAAACGTACAAAAACGTTTTCAAGATAATGAACTATTACATGCAAAGCTGAGGATTACACTATGCTGATGTCAGTAGAAATAGAGCAATTGAGAAACGGTCTGAGAACGAGCAGGTTCAGTACAAAGCGCTCAAACAAAGTAAAAAAAGATTGGCTCTCTCAGAAGAAAACTGCTGACACATATTTTTCTCGACATTATGACAGTTCATTACCTTGAAAGTGTTAAGTTGTTGATTTTTATTTCAATATACGGAAAAACTGCTAATGTAACGCTATTTATTAGCAAAGATAATTAATTTGAGAACTCTCAAATCTAAATTTTCTCAATTAAATTTTATTTTGCCATGACCCACCTGGCCCGCCCGTCGCCGCGGCCCCTGTATGGACCAAGTATGATTTAATAATTTGATATTAGCCAGGTATGGTGTGATAACAGGAGTATTAAAGTCAAATATCAACAACTTCTTGCAGTGGGTTGATATAGATAAAAAAACATATCTGAAATAACATACAAAACCCTCACACTAAAACAAAGTCACTATTTATTAAAAGCAGCAGCAGCATACCTCGCGCTGACCTTCAAGGCCCCAGCTTCCAATATATACTTATTCTTTGTGTTGTGAGATATTCTTTCAGGGCTAACACTTTGATAATATTTACCACTACAAGCATTTTTATAAAATAAACTCCATAGAAATGTCTACAATTTTTCCTATTGGGAATATGTTTTCAAATGACTGTCAAGTTGAACTCGCGTGCCCTCTCCATTACATCAAAAAGGGGCCCTTTCGAATCGGTCCAGACAAATCATATTAGTTCACTTCGTACTTTTAGGAAAATGTGGAAGCTTCTGTAATAAAGATAGGTAAGATTTTTCAGAAAAATGTTTGTAAAAAAAAAGAAAAATGCTTGCAGCTAACTTACACAGGAAAAAATTCAAGAACAATATTGTGGCTTTCTCTTTCCCTTTACTAATATAGCTTACAGTTTTCCCAAAACATTACACATCATCTTATCCTACCTTGTGCATGTGGTAGGTCGTTTTCATGACTAACTTTTCCTTAATACTTTCAGTTGCTAGTTGACACAATTTTTTTTCTCAATTTATTCTAGCCACATTGAATCTAAAGCAATTGAAGTGTTGAACTGTACCGGTTATTTTTTTGTCCACAAGTAAGACAATTGTAAATAACTTTCAATTGGATTGAAATTGAAGGAATTGTTTTCATAAATATTGATCTAAATAACATTTACAAACTGTGATTATTTTCAGTTTTGAAATCATTAGTGAAGCTTAAATTAATTTCGATTTTTCCAACTTGAAAATAGTGTAAAAGCAAGTATTGTGAGCTGCCTGTGGAATGCAAAATTTGTAGTAAGTTTTTCATGTAGTCTTGATAAAAGTGCAATCTCATATATTTCATTATCACAGAGAACATTTCAGATTATCACCTAGAATGTTTCTGACATTAATTTGTAATCATCAGGTGTACTACGTCATTTCATATGTTTGGTATACAAGTTTGAAAAACTCAGAAGAAATTTAAAAATGATATTTCCTGATTTTGAAATTACTTGTAATTTAGGAATATTAAAGTATAAAACACTACAATAAATTTTATTATACAAAGCTTTTCGGCTCTTACGCCATCTTCAAGGTGTTATGATCTATGGCGTAAGAGCCGAAAAGCTTTGTATAATAAAATTATTGTAGTGTTTTACACTTTGATATTCCTCAATAAAAAAATGGCACATATGGATGCTAGATACCTGTCATCTGCTCACAACAATTTTAGTGAAATATTCTTGTTTTGGTTTGATTTAACGTTAGTGTCGGCTGCGTATTTGGTACGACCATATCAGCATTAGTTTCCTAATCATATAAAATGACCTTTCTTACATTGTATTGATCTTTGTTTTAGAAGATGCCAAGGCTGTCAAAGAAAAGATTCAATAGTATGGCGTAATTTAGCAGGAGATTTCAAATTACATTTAAATCTAGTGTCTTCTGGAGATTATCATCTAAGCAAATGCTGCTCATATCACTTTTTTCAAGCATTCCTATTGAATATTACTTACTGAAAACTTTAAAAATTCTACAGTATTATACCTCAACATAATTGGTTTCATTCTCTTGTTTACTATTACTTTCACACATGTACCAACAGAATTCGTTCTGCAATGACTGTGATCTTTTCATAAACGAAACATTGCACAGTAACATTGTTTGCAGCAGTTGTTGTTGTAAAGTTGGAATTGACTGAAAGCTCCAGGATGAAATCATTGGTGATAGGATAATTTATGGAGGAACTGTTAGATAGATAAACAGGCATTTACCTTTGAAAAGAAACCGAATACCTTTCATCGTGGACTTCTTCGCATACTTCCTTGTGTGTTTTTCACTTTTGTTTTTGTGCTTTATTTTATCGGAAAAATGAGGTACGGAATTTGCTTTCCTGGTTCTTTGAATGGTTTTCAGTTTTCTTGCTTTTTTACTGTCGTGGTTAGAAACGATATTTATAGCTATGCATGTATAAAACTGATGTGATGGTTTTCCCCCTGGGCAAAATTGCCAAGAAGTCACTGCATCAAAATGCATTTTCATATTGTATGCCTTTCTATGAAAATCTACTCCTTTGCAGTGTCTTTCCTCATAAAATGTTCACGCTAATTCGTTATCTATTCACATGTGTTTTACTCCCCATATGCTGGTGATTGCTTTATATTCTAGAATAAATAAACAAGAACAACAAAAACACATAAACAATGATGTTTTTCTAAAATATGAATGTTTTCTAAAGAGCCTGCAAAAATGAGGTGAGATTGCTTGTGAAATAAAACGTAGCGTTTTCGTGTATGTAGACCATCTAATCACTTGCATATAAGAGTACAAGAATATAAAGAAAGATTAAATAATGTAATGTAATAAATATATAATAAAAAGACTTGAATTTGCCTTAATGAAACCTTTGTTCACTAAACAGCTTGTTGATATTTAGGTCGTCTTGGGGATTTTATGCTCATATGAGCCATGATGAAGCTGAGGGGATCCTCAAAAACAAAGGTATCCATGGCAGCTATGTTTGTAGGAGATCACAAACAACACCAGGAAGTTATACTCTTACTGTGAGGTATTTCACTTTCCTTTTGAGAAACAAAATAAAAATGAAATGTTTTTATTCATAAGTAGCAGATTTCTTTGCATTTTATCGTAGTGAAAAGTTGTTATCTATATCTCTTATTTGTCGTAATGTCCAGGAGACGCAATACGATATGGCATTTCAAGATTTACAATGATGGTGAATGTTTTGAGTTGTACGATGGTGATGGTTTTGCATCAGTGCCAGACTTGATCGAGTATTATCGAAGGAACCCTTCCAATTTCATTGACAAAGAAAACAAATGTGTTGAGTTGACGAAGCCGCTTGTCTATGATGATGGCAATGACCCAGGCTTACAACAGGAAAGGTCTGCTATTTGAAACAATAAACTAATATAATTATCAGCAACAGAAAAGTAATTTTCAAACGAGATTCAATTACAATAATTAAATCGCTTTTCTCTTAAACCCATAGTTTTCCAGAGACAGCTTTTTTTTAGAACTTTATCGTCAATAGCTTTCATTTTTAATTTTGTATTTGAATTAGCCACCTCTTTGTTCCAATAAGGAATATCCGTCATTCAAGATTTCTGCTAATGTGATGGCACACTGAAATTTTGTTTATAACTTTATTTCATAATAATTGTATGCAAACATCCTGTGGGGTTTTTTTTGCATTATATGAATTTCACTTTTCCTACTAAATGAAAAGGTGGTATTTCGGTGATATTGGACGTAATGAAGCTGAGATGTTTTTAAAGCAAAGAGGTGAACATGGTTCGTATCTCATTCGAGAAAGTCGCTCTCAGCCTGGAAACTTCGTTTTATCTGTCCGGTGAGAAATTGTGCAAATGAATCAGTATCATGTTAATGCTTAAGAACTATTAATGTAGGCAATGACATTATTTTAGGAATGGCGGTCGTGTCATAGAATTCGTAGTCACTTGGATCAATCGTAAATTTGATATTGCTAGTGCTAAACAGTTAAAGTTCCCTTCCATGAAGCGTTTGTTAGACTACTATTGTGCAAATCCTTTGATTGACAACGAAACTGATCAAAGAGTTGTTTTGTGTGAGGTAAGTGATACTGAATGCAGAGACAGTCATGAAACTTTTCTCTTATGTTTCTATAATGTTTTTGATAGGATTTTTTTATTCAAAGCCATTAAGTGACACTGGTGAACGACTAGGGAACGATCAAAGAATCAAGAAAGAATTCGAATGGTTACAACAGGAAGATCGTGCTAACACCAGCACCAAAAACGAAGGATCGAGACCAGAAAATAGGGGCAAAAATCGATATAAAAATATTTTACCTTGTAAGTCCTTATATGCCATTACACATTTGTGTTTTCAGATGTCATCTATGTCAAAAGAAATGTTCAGAAGAAAATATTAAAATTAAAAGTTATAATTATTGTTCATTAATTTCAATTTTCTTTTTTATAAGCTTTTCTTCTGGTTCATCTTCCGTAATCATAATTTTTTTCCTATTCTTTCAGATCATATTTTACAATCTTTATACCCTGTTCACACTGCATGATTTTCTGTTTCAGTTGATCACACCAGAGTTATCTTAAAAAACGTAGATCCAGACGTTGTTGGCTCCGACTACATTAATGCCAGCTACATTTTTGTGAGTTTTCTGTCATTTTTACAGGTTTAGTAGAAAATGTTGCATCAGCTTTGAAAACCTCTCTGATGTTTTTTTGATCCTGCAAAACGTGAGAACCACTGAATGACTGCAATATTTTTTTCCAGGATACATCACTCAAGTAATCTCTCAGATGTATTATACTCTCATATTTTGTAAATGTTTCCTTTTGCTTTTATATAAGAACTTTCTTATACAACCTTACCTAACTTACAGGATGACGAAAGCGGAGCTTTATTTATTGCATCACAAGGATGCGTGAAAGCCACAGTTGACGATTTCTGGCATATGATCTCACAAGAAAACACACGCATTATTGTTATGGTCACCAATGAAGTTGAAAATGCCAAGGTATTTGAAAAGGAAATTTAGCAGAATAATAGTCACATCAAGCATGTGAATGTCAGTTGTTCGTTTTTATTGTTGTTTTATAGGTAAAGTGTGTGAGATATTGGCCTGAGCCAGGTCTTTCTATTCAAGTTGATGGTAAGCAAGTTAGGAACACTGGTGAAAAATCATCTCCATATTACATCATTCGGCAGCTAGAAATATTTGATGACGTTGTACGTCAAGGAGGTTTTTCCATATTATAATCTTGCCACCAACTGCAAGTACAAAAGTAAATGTCAAGTCAATTTTGAGTGCGTTATAGCCTTAAATCACTAATCTTGACTCTCATAGGAACCTGGAGGTGGGCCAAAATCTCCAAGGAAGATCTTCCTTTATCATTATATTGGTTGGCCTGATCATGGAGTGCCAAATGATCCAGGATCGTTGTTGGAAATGATGCAACTTGTCGAGGAAACTCAGAAAACGTTTGAATATCCTGGTCCTCCCGTCATCCATTGCAGGCATGTATTTTCCATATTGAATTCTGACATCGGTGTGGAGCATTGTCAATGTTCTTTTTGAAAATACTGCAGGAAAATACTATTGTTTGGTAGTTGATATAATTGGTTTTTGAGAAATTACTCATTTGGAAGACATATATAGTGTCCGATTGGAAACATTAGTAAAAAGTAAAAGCTGCATACTCGTTTTGATGGATCGCCATGAGTGGCAACATCAGCCTGAGTGGTGATCAACATTCTCAACCGTTGCTTTTGATCAATGTTTTTAAAAATTATACACAGTTAATTCACTTCATATATGCTCATACTCTTTGACGTTTTTAGTGCTGGAATTGGAAGAACGGGTACTGTGATTGTTATCAGAATGTTGATGAATTTGTACAGGATAAAAGGTTTATTATTTTTCGTAATTAAATAAAAGCAAAAAGATTCCGCTGTAGTTGTTTTTGTTTTTGTTGTTGTTGTTGTTTGTTAAGTGAAGAAATCGGCTGAGAGTTGAGTGCATTAACCTCCAACATACCTATCAATTACAGCAGCTGTACTGTGTTGACGCTAGTTGAACTTTTTTGGGTTAAGAGAATTCAAGAGAATTATGTTTCACAGTTACTTACATTTTTTATATATAATTTTAATTGCAGATAACGTGGAAGAAAGAGATATTCCGCGAGCCGTGCAAAAAATTCGATTGCAGCGATCTGGGATGGTACAGACAGAGGTGCAGTGCGTTGGACGTACTGCAATAAATGATATTCATCTCTGCATGGTTGAATTATTTTTTCTTGATTTTTTTAGGCGCAATACAGATTCATTTACTCCACCATAGTGCATTTTATGGGCACCGTTAAACGTAGAGAAGAGCAAGGAGCTGAGGTTGAAATACAAATGACTTTTATTATCGATCCAGTGTATTGCATAGGAACTCGGTTTGTTTGCTTCTGTACTGCCGTTCCCAAAGAAACATAATCAATAATGGTTCATACCTGACAATTACGAAGATTACAACGATTGAAGCAAAAGTCAATCGCCAATCGCTAGATCTGAACACTCTCAAGTACCTCAAAATACTAATTTTAAAATTGTTTCAAACACATGATACTACAGGGTGTTTCAAAGAAGTGGCAACAAGAAATATTACCCCAATTTTTAAAGTAAATGTCCAATTTATTCTTATTTATTTTAGATCAATGGAATCCTTATCTTTTTATCTTTCTCATGATGTATTTTTTGTAGGAAATGAGTCTCAAATGTCAGATAACGGTATAAAAGATTTTTCACCTTTAAACAATAAAGCTACGGCTGTTAACTTTTGTCTTAATTGATCGTTAAGGAGTTAATGAGATTTTCCAAACTTGTTTTTTCGATTTTCTCTTCTTCTTCATTTCCAATTCATACAAAAAATACATCATAAGAAAGACAAAAAGATAAGGTTTCCATTGACATAAAATTAAAAAGAATAAATTGGACATTTACTTTAAGGTTTCCAATGATATACACGCTTTTTTTTACATAAGAACAATTTTATAAGAACACGAGCCTCAGATTTGGCCAAAAAATAAGAACAAAATAAGAACAACCTAAGGCTCAAATCAATGTTTCACAAATTAAGAACAGACTAAGCCTGAATTTTCTTATAAAATAAGAACAATTCATGATAAGAACAACTTATGATGTGAATTCTGTCACTGGTAAATGGTTTAGTAGTTTGTTTTTTCACCTTGCATGCTCATATCAGGTCATTACCGAACAGCAACCATCCTTTTAACCAGTTGTTTTTAAAAGATTTATTTTAATTTTACTCGAAGCCTGACAGCGAAGGTATCAACAGCCCTTCGAAATATTGCTGAAAACGAATATAGAGGATATATTAAAATGATGTTTCTGAATTTATAATTACAAAATGACTCTGAAACAATACTAGAAGTTCCATAATTAAGAACAAAATGAGGCTGAAATCTGAAACTGTGTTCTTAAAGCTAAGAACAAAATAAGAACAATTCAGGCTGAAAAAGGCTAAAAAATCAGCCAGCCTCAGGTCAGATTTTACTGGTTCTTATAAAAAAAGGCGTGTAAACTTTACAAGTACAGATTGGATATTTACTTTAAAATTTCCGGTAATATTTCTTGTTGCCACTTTTTTGAAACACTCTGTATTTTCCGGTAAACCCTATTTCAGACTTGGTGATTACGACGATTAAAAAAAATATCAATCATCGTAATCGCCAATCACCAGGTCTGAACACTCTCAAGTATCTCAGGGGCTGTTCATATGGAGGCGGGCTGTCCCGGTTGACCGGGCTGGCTCGGTTAGGTGAGATCTCGCTATTTTTAAGAAACGCATGAAAAAATAAAATGTGTTCCTATGACAAGCGAGCCAACCTGCTTTGTCGAGATCTCGCTTGTTTTTACAGAGATCTCGGCTAGTTGGGATGAGAATTGTAAATATGGACACTCCATCCCGGCGAGGTGGGCTGAGATGTTCCTATTCCTGCACAAAGAATATGAGGTCACGTGATGTAAACAAACTCTAGCCCGGTTGAGCGGGATGAAAATTATCATATGAACATGGGATAAAAATCAGCCCACCTAACCGAGCCAGCCCGGTCAATCAGGACAGCCCGCTTCCATGTGAACAGCCCCTTAAAATACTAATTTCAAAATTGTTTCAAACACACGATAGTTCCTTCCCTTGTTAACATTGAACTTCTTTGTAAAATTTGAAGCACGTGCCTTCACGATCTTAAAACGTACAATTCAATAGATTTTTACATAGAATATAGACGATATAGACGACTACGACGATAAAATACAAACATGTTTTGATAAAGACGACTACACTAAATTTTGATCGTCGTAATCTTCGTAATCCACAGGTCTGAACCAGGCTCGATACAGTCGACCCTCGAAAATCTCATAAGTTCGAGTTTACGAGAGTTGAAATTGGTATACCAGCTATTACGCCAAGAGAACGGTAAAAACAATTCGTGTTGTCGAAATGCAGTGTGTTTCAGAATGTTGGAAACGGAAATTTTAAAGCTGTGTTTTTAAAGGAATGTACCGAATTTCAATATAATTTTTAAGTCAATGGAAAGCCACTTTCAAAATCTTTCGACTAGTATATTTTTGTGAAAAGATGAATAAGTGGCTTTTGAAAAAACAAGAAAAATGTCTTAGAAAAATGTTATTAAATTTTTAATGGCCGATTAACAGGTAGTTAAATTACATCGTGCTTAATGTTTTAAAGCACTGAATCCATTCAAAAGTTTCATTAACTTTATCTTAATTTTAAATTTCCGTTTCCAACATTCTGAAACACACTATATTTCGAAATTTGAATATGATTTCAATATGGTTCATAAATCAAAACCATTAACCTATACCACTTTTTCTATAGCAAAAAAATTTGTATGGTAACTTAGGCAGAAAGACCTAAACGTTAATGATGAATCAGCAAAACAAAAAAATAAGTAAGTCTCCCCTTCCATCATGTTTGATAAGATTTTTTCGACTTTTTAAAATTTAATTATGTTTGTTATCTGTCTATCTTTTACTCCTGAAATTATTTGTTTTTTAGAGCTGGAAGTTTATCAAAACCAGTTTCCAATCCTCATAAATAGTCACGTGATCAGTTCTGGTCAGTGCTTCCTGTTCGTGTGGTGTTTTTTTCGAAATGCAAACGTTATAAAATCGTCCTCTTTTTTTCTTTTTGCTTCCCTAAGATTTTAACCAACTGATAACAATTTTAATGATCTGTATTTTTTCTTCCATCGTTAGTATAATGTACATATATATATTTGTATTTCACCTTGACACAGAAGATAATTTTATTTTTTCTTATGGGATAACTATGTGAAATCTGACGGTCAACTATGGACAGCATGTACCAATACACATAGTATTAAAGACTATGTTTGTTTTCAGACTGTTTTAGTATTCAATATGGTATCCTAAGTTATGCCACGCGTTCGCTATATCACTGCAACCGTGTGTTACAGTGTTTAGGCAACATTTTGTGACTTCTCTTAAAGATTGCTTGCTATTTTTATTGATTGCTATGGCGTATCACTGGTTCGCGAAAAATTGAGAAAGTGTTATTTTTGATTCGGATAATAAGGTGTAATAGGTCAAATTGAGTGCGTTGCCCCACAAAATAGACCAGATTTGAGTTATGTTGCTTTAGGTCTATGCGTTGAAAGAAATAAACGCTGTCGACATTAAAAAGAGCGCGAAAAGTTGTAAAGACATTGAGATGGTGCTCTTCAACAATCACAACTAAAGCTGTTGGGCAGACTACTGATGCTTTGTAGTTTGTGCAATTTGTCTGATGTTGTACCCAGTAGGGTTTGTTGTTTTTTCGAAGGAAGTACTGCCACAACGTTGATTGATTGGGGATCGAGAAAGATTAAACGAATAGTATCAAGTACGATAAGTATCAAGCCGAAATGTTACAGTTGAAAGAATCTATCAATAACGCAATCTACATTACGATGAATTCGGACAACATACAAATCAAATTGATTTGTATGTTCTCCGAATTCATCGTTCATGAATTCAATCGAAATCAAATCCACATTGAAGTTTATACAGACAACAATCCGCTAGAGCAGAGTATTGGACTAGGCAAGAAC
The DNA here is from genome assembly GCA_027922465.2 of Turritopsis dohrnii. Lineage (NCBI taxonomy): Eukaryota > Metazoa > Cnidaria > Hydrozoa > Anthoathecata > Oceaniidae > Turritopsis > Turritopsis dohrnii. The sequence continues at coordinate 508,870 of BQMF02000108.1, read as the reverse complement.
AACGATTACGTGTAAATATCGGTGAAATTCAATGTCTCATCTCATCGATGAGAAAAAAATTTGTAACATCAAGTAAATCTCTACCCTGACGAAACGTGACATGAAATTAGATAAGTTGCGAGCGTTTTTGACATGAATGTGAACACCATGGACTTTAAGGACTTTCTTGGTTGTGTGTAGCTACAAATTGGAGTGCTTAAGCGCGGGGAAATTTTTAGTTAATGCTACATGCTACTTTAGGTGCAGAAACTTTCGCGAACAGAAACTTTCAGGAGTAGAAAAATTCGCAAAACTATTGCATTTTGCGAACATTAACTTTCGCGAATTCGCGAAACTAAAAATTTTCGCGTACATAAACTTTCGCGAATGATCAAAATTGAATTAAAATTCCGAAAGAAATTTTACTAACATGCGCCAAAAGTAATAAACTGAGACAGTTCTTTTAGCGACATTTTTATGTGAACGTGAATTAAGATAGAATGACGTGTTTATGGATCGTTTCACATTTATTATTATTTTTAAGTTATATTTCGGCCTTCTTAGCGGAGGCCATCATCAGACTAAAAACCGTTACAAATTTGTTTACAAAAATTGACGTCAATGTCAATACAATGACTTCTCCCGTAGGTATGAAAACATCGGCTTCCAGAAATTTGTTGTGACGTATTGGCCATCGTCTTGGTTAAGGCCTTGCTCATTACGCGGGGAAGTTTCGTGGAATTGGATTTCCAATGCTTCTCGCACTTTTCGGTCGAATCTTTTATCTTCTAACTTTAGAACATTTACTGAATCCCATTCGTATCCTTGGCTGCATGTTTTTGCGTGTTAGGAAACGCCAGAAGAGTCCCACTTTTTATCCTCGATCGACTTTGCGTGTTGTTTTAATCGTGTGGCGGTTTTTAGTTTTGTTTCGCCAACGTATTTTTTTCCGCATTTACAATCTATCTTATAGACTCCCGGGTGGCTATAGTTTGGTAGTTTGCTTTTGTTTTTGGACGTTAACATCGTTTTCAAATTGATGTTGCTCTTGAAAACTGCTTTGTATTCATGTTTCCGAAACGTATTTCTCAATTTTGGGCTCAATCCAGGTATCCATGGTAGTGTTACGACGTTGGTTAATTGGTCTTGTTGGTCTTGATGTTGGTTCTTTGTGTTGGTTTGGTTTTCTCGTTTTTTAAGGAAGTCATTTTTAATCTTTATTAGTTCCTTTTTTTCATAACCATTTTCAACGAAACATGTTTTTAGAAAATTGATTTCTTCTTGAAGGTGTTGATTTTCACAAATTGTGTAAGCTCGGTGTAAGAAACCGGTGAATATTCCCTTTAGAACTTTAGGGTCGTGTCCAGAGTGTGGTTTTACTTGCACATTTGTGATTGCATTTTTTCGATGGATCTTGTATTCGTATTTGCCGTTGTTGTTTGTGATGTTGAGGTCCAGGAACTGTAAGGATTTATTTTCGTCCTCTACGTCAATGGTGTATTGTATATGAGGGTCTTGCTAGTTTAGGATGTTTTGGAACGCAATGGATTCTTGGTGGTCTTTGAATCTGGCATGACTATCATCAACATACCTTAAATATGATTTCGGTGCAACAGGTGGGTCTTGTTCCAGTGCAGTTTTTATTGCGTTCGTTTCATGGTATTGTAAGAACGCCTCAGCCATGACAACTATTAGTGCTAGACCGATCGGTGCTGAATTTTCAAGTAGGTAGAATTTCTCTTCCCAAAGGAAGTAACATTTTGATAAGCAAAGTTCTATCAGAGTTTTTATATCTGAAAGAGTTAGTTTGGTTCGTTTTTTCAGTTCATTATCTTTTGATAGGATCTGAATGATCTGAATGATAATATCGATTGCTTCCTTCACTGGTACGGACGGGTATAAATTCACTACGTCGTATGACACTTGAATCTCGTCTTTTTCAATTGACCATGTTTTTGCTGTGTTTACGAATGTTTGAGCGTTTTTTAATCTTATGTTATTTTTGTTGAGGGTTGGTTGAATAATCTTTACGAGGTATTCAGATGTTTTGTAGCTCGGTGTTCCAATTGTCGAAACGATAACTCTCATAGGGTAGTCTTTCTCTGGTTTGTGTGCTTTTATAGCCCCGTACATCAGTGGTGGTATTGGATCGCTTGGGTAAAGCTGTGTGTATTCTGTTTTTGTGAATTTTCCTTGTTTATTAAGCTCCCTGAGTGTTGTTTGGAACTTTCTCGTTAAGGTAGGTGTTGGATCTTTTTCAATAATTTTGGTGTTCCCGATTTGTTCTTCTAATTTTCGTATAGCCTCGGCTTTCGGAATTCGCACAAGTCCAGCTCCTTTGTCGTATGGATATATTTTAATTTTATCGTTAGCTTTCAGTTCTTTTAAAGCGATTCTCTGATTTCTTGTAAGATTGTGTTTTGGTGGTTTTGCCATTTTTAAGTCTCTCAGTACAGCTTGGCGAAGTCTCATGGCTTCAGTATCGTCTTTCTTATCGTAGAATATTTTTAGTGCTGTAGATTCAGTTTTTGAAATAATGTCCATGTATGGTATATGTGGTTGAACTGGTACAAATTTCGGGCCCAGGTCAAGTAACTCTTTGTGATGTTGTGGGATTTCATCTTGACATAGATTCAGTGTTATAGGTTTTATGGTGGTTGACGCAGTTGTTCCTTGGATGACCTTTCTTTCATTTGATGCTGTTTTTAGGTTATTAAATTTCTTCTTTAAACGTTTTTTTTGAGCTGTGGAACGTGGTTGTTTCAGATGCTGTTGTAACTTTATTGATAATCTTCATGTGATCAGGTGATAGTTGATTTGTCAAGTTTTTTTGCAACTCATCTATACGTTTGATAGTCAGAAAGAGTTTCGATTTGGCATCATTCTTTGCACACAGCAGAAGATCGAATCTGTACTTATCTGTTATGCTCCTTCCTGGAGTTACTGGATAGTGGACTCTCAATGACTTTGGAATAATCTTGTGTGCGATGCATCTTTGCAGGAAGATGGTTCGATTCTTTAATTTCGCTTTCTTGTTCTTTTCAAGCTTTAGTTTGTTGGTTTGTATGTAGGTATCAGCTCCATAGCTGTGTATTATCAATTCTTTTAGCGACATTTTTATGTGAACGTGAATTAAGATAGAATGACGTGTTTATGAGACAGGGTTTACATGTTCTAGCATATTTATTTATCTTCAAGTTTGAGTATGATAGACATAAATTTGAGGTATTACAAAATAGCATGCTCTAATCTTCAAAAAGGTCAAAGGCATCTTGTTCATATGATAGAGCTACCCATTCTTCAACGTCGCTCTGACTATTTTATAATATCTTTCAATCCCAAAATGGAAAGATCTTCTTCACTTAAACAAGCAATGGCTGTTAAGCGTAGGTTATTAGACTAGACTGGATCTTCATTTTCTTTAACCATTGGGTCTAAATCCAGATGGGGATTTTTCAAACCCAGATCAACTGCATCTTTTATGCCAGAGGTGACTGGTTTTGCCCACGTAAAACATTGAGATTGCTGAAAAATATTTGAAGCTTGTTAAAGAAAGATATACAGAACCAAAGAATGAAGAAATACTATCACTTTAGAATGGCGTTGGAAATATACGTTAGAAAAAAGTATCATTAAAATTTGTTTATTTTTGTTTGTTTGTTTTCGCCAGCATAAACTTTCGCGAATGGCATTATATAAGATTTTTCGCGAACACAAACTTTCGCGATTCAGCCAAATTGGAAGTTTTCGCGAAATTAACTTTCGTGAGCCAGGCTAAAATTCGCGAAATTCACGAAAGTTTCTGTTCGCGAAAGTTTCTGCACCTACAAAGTTAATAGTACAAAGTTAATAGTGCGAATCGTTGACAAAAATTGACTTTTCTGAAAATATTTCACTTTTGTTGATGAACTCCTGTTTCTTTCGTCACGAAAGACACGGGGATTTGTTAACCATATAATACCATTGGTATTATATTCCAACGTTTCAACTATATTATATCGGCACATACGCAACCATCAGTCATTTCATTTATATATATATATATATATACTAGCCGCCAAGGCGGCGTCGCTCGCCGCCCATGTTCAGCATGCGTTGACTTCACGAAAAATAAAATTAAGGAATTGGCAACCGAAAGTGTTACCATGTTGTAGAGCTCGAAAAACTGATTAAAAAAATGTATGGGATCGTTCCGCTACGATCAACCGTTACAGAGATATCATTCTTCAAAGATTTTGATGACGTCACAGACCCCTCCCAAAAAAGTTAGACCCAAATTTTTTGTCACCCCATCGCCTGTATCGCGGACCCGAAAAAACGTCAGTTATCCTAGCGACAGATTCGAAATCAAATATCAAATATCAGTTTAAACAATGGTTCCAAAAAACCCCAAATTTCATGTGTTATTTATTTGCACTCAAAACGTAGAGAGAAAAAAACTTTTTATTAGCTTTTGTTTTAAAAACGTTACGCGCTCTAACATGGGTGCTATCAAACAGGGGGAAAATGGTTTCTCTTCTTAAAAAGTTCACACGGAGGAGAGAAAAAAGGCACGTGCTAAATGAATAAATAGAATAAAAAACGTTCGATTAGAACGCTTAACAATTAAAAGAACAAATTAAATTATTAAAAGAAAAGCAAAAAAGAAAATTAAAACATTTTCTTTTGATATGATACTCTTTTTTTACCTATCGGTTTTTAAACATTTTGATTGCTCAAAAAAAAAAGTTCACCCGTCTCAGACAGTCAGGCAAGAGTTAGTGGCAAACCGAACATATGCTGCCACGTTCTGCCACTGCTGCTTTTTGTCCAAAATATTTAATCAGTTAGTGACTTTGTATTTAGTTGATGTACTGTTTTCAAAGCCAAGTCAATAATGTGGAATATAAAACTAACAATAATGATAAAAACAAAACGTTATTCCTATTAGTTCATCAGCCAAAAAAAGTCACGTTCGATTGGGGTTGCAATGTATTTGCTTCGAACTCACGTCGCACACAAAAAAAGAAATAATTTCGCTCACAACTCAATCTACCATTTTGCGTGACTTACAAACAAACAAACAAACAAACAAACAAACAAACAAACAGACAGACAGAGAATTGGCTATTAATATATAGATATATATATATAGATATTTGTTGGTTGTGTGCCCTTCTGGGGGTTTATAAATATATACTTGAACATTTTAACAGTAAGTACAACCTAAAATGAAAACATGAACCCAAAGGAAACCTAAAGAACCTAAAGAAAGCAATAAAAGTAATGTATTTAGTTATTTTAGTTATTTAGTTATTTCACGAAAAGCTTGAAATATAGAGCTGATAAAGTCTTTATATATTTGCACTTAAAAATCTAAAAGAAAAGTCATGGCAATGGAACTAAGTTACGTGAACTTTGAGAAGAATGGCGTGAAAACAGGATGAACGTTTTGAAATATATTCCTTTAACAGAGCAATGTAGATAAATACTATAATGGTATAATAATAATAATGGTATCACTTTATTAAAGACCTAAAGGAAAATAGTCGGACCTTTTCACCTAAAAGCTATAATGAAGTTTATGACACATATGAAACAGAACTCGGGTATTGGGCATGATTTGTAATGAAGACATGGTTAGGTAGCTTTATCTAACACCTAAGGGATGTAAGGGTTACAATTAATCAGACCCTGTGCCTAAAATGAATTCATGACAACAGAGTCAAGTTTATCCAGGAACTAAAAGGAATTTCCTAAAATAAGAAACAGTGGAAATGATTATTTCCCTGAATAGAAATCGTGGAAATAACATGCCCTTTCATCTAAAACTTTAAAGATACCATCAAATTAAAACAAGGTATTGAATACAATTTCTAAAATAAAATAATGTGACATCAGGACAACAAAAACTAGAAGCCATTAGCCATTCCGCATCAGACCTTGAGAAAATTGCTTTAGGCTATCTGCTTTAAAATATCTGAATGACTTTATCCATTCTTTTCTTGTTGGAAATGCTTATGTCATGAGAATAGGTTTATCATAATTACCAAAACATGACTTATTGAGTAACATGATGTTTGGTAGAAGTGAACCAAAATCATTTGAAAAAAGAAGCTGTATGGATTGATGACTTCCACACTACAGGCGTCTGCAATTGATCTTTCTGAATCATTGAAACTCATTAATGCTTTGAAGGCAGATTTCATGTCCACAAGAGATTCTGTTGACTTTTACCATGATAAATGGTATGGTGAAACAAAGGACTTAGCTGAAAAAGTGGGAGTTGCAGAAGCTAAACCAAGAATATCTGCCAGAAAAGTGCACAGAAGTAATATTCCATCTGAAACTCCATCTGAATATTTCAAACGGTCAAATTCCATACCAGTAGTTGATCATTTGATAAGTGAGTTGAATTATAGATTTAATGACTGCAGATCATATGAAAGTTTGGTTGTTATACCATCAAAAATAATTTCTTTGGTATATCAATCTAATAACCATGAGTGGAAAGATAGATGCCACTCTTTTGCCGATTTATACAGAGGCTATTTACCATCACCTTTATCTCTTGAAAATGAATCAATACTTTGGAAAGATATTGGGTATGAAGGTTCTCATCCGGACAATATTTCTGACACTTTAAAAGCCATCAACTTACCAGGTTTTGAAAAACTGAGGGTGATTCTTAAAATTCTTGGTACATTGCCTGTCACAACCTGCCATTGTGAACGGTCATTCTCTGCCATGAAACGGTTAAAGGATTACTCAAGAACTACCATGGTGTCAGAAAGACTGAATGGAATTGCATTAATGCACATCCTTCAAGAGATAGAGGTAAATATTTCTCTAGTAATTGGCCGATTTAGTCGTAAAAATAGAAGACTTTCATTTACACGCCCAATTTCCCACTAGTTTCATAATTTCTGTCACCCACTTAACTTTTCTTTTCGATTGTCACCGCATAGTTCCAGGTATTAGGGAGCTTGAGCAATTGCGACAGCAACATGGACAATACGTCGTTGTCAGCACGACTTCAAAACATAACTTTTCACGTTGTGCATAGAAGGTGCAATAAGCTAACGATTTATAATTCTCTCAATTTTCCCCAAATACGAAGTAGCCTCTCTCTTTCTCAACGAATTTCACATCGAAAGCTATTGTTTAAGGCGGCCTCGTTACTGCTGTGATTGCTTAAGCTTCCTATTCGTCATTTTGTATGTCTATGTTTGAGCTTAGGTCGAGCAGATATCAAGCCTGTCCGAACCTGCTGCGTCCAGTAATCATCAGTAAACCAAAAGGAATTTCCAGTCTGGAAACAGCCCCAGCCGGCACATTTATGTAAAAAAATTATGCTAAGGAGTGCATTTCTATAGACATCTACACACAATTTCAATGAAAATGCTCTCCGTCACAGTGACTTTTGACGATTTTGCCCATTGGGGCAATGTTGAATTCGCGCTGATAAGAGTACAAAGTTACGTGTAGATTGTTGTTGAATACATTAGTATATATCTGTCGCTTATCCACATACTTACAATAAACAAGTATTTTTATTTACAATATGATTTAAATTAGATGGCAAACATGAAGAAATGATTTTAAGATTACTATAATAAATAAATGATCCAAATAATTTCGATTTTTAAAGAAAGTTCATAGTTTGTCCTGCTTTCCCTGGCATAACTCCACTCATAAAAAAAACACACTGAACAATAAACTACACACAAAATGAAAAACTGATCTAACTCGAAGTTTCAATGCGACCGTCAGTGGCAGAGGGTACTTATTTCGAAAGATTTCCTTAAATCAGATTAATTTTTTTATAAACTAAAAATAAGAACAGATCTAGGTGTCACTCCATTGATTATATATAATATTGCTGAAAGAAACGATTCCTGGGAAATCATACTTGCTTTGATGCGACGTAACCTATCAGGCGCACTTTGTATGTCATCGTAACATCTCCACGTATCAATAGCTAAAACCAAATGTCGCTTTAACGTAGAAAGACGGGATCAAAAATGAAAAACATGTGACAATCTGCTGACTAAAGAGGGAGGGCTTTACTTGTAAAGATTCTTGAATACGCGGTCATGAATAATTAATGAGTTGAGACGCTGAAACTTGACCTTTTTGTGTACAATTTAAAGCATTAAAATACCTGCTTAAAAGAAAAATTTTTCAAGAATCTTTACGTGTAAACCCCCCGTTAAGAAATCCCTTCAAAACCAAACTTCATTAGCTTACCGACACTATGGCTTTCGTACCCTCCTCAGGCTAAAAAGAAGGAAACATTACGTCATTGTCAACAAATTCCAATGAATAGTTTAAAGGTGGGATAGGAGTAAAGATTTTTTTCGTGCAGAGATACGAAATGAAAAAGTAGAGGGAATGAAGTACTTGAATATTTGGAGGAGGGATCCATTTAAGCGTGACTTGCTTTTTATTACCGATGTCAACACCACCCTAAAACGAAAAATATTGCCGACAACTTCAGGGACGCGTTCAACTATTGAAACGACCGAGCAGATAAAGGGTATTCTACATGAAATAAAAGATGGTTTATAAGCGAATAGATCCGTATGGTTTAAAAACAATAAGTGGTGAGTACCTTCAGTGGTTCGATGATAAAACCTTTTTCGTTCGCCTCTTTCAAATTCTCGAAGGAAAAATCACATGACTAAAGTAAATAAACAAATTAACAGTCAGTAGAACCCAGACCCTTTCAACCGAAAAGTAGACTTGAGAGCAACAAAATTCATATTGGAAAATCGACTGAGCGCGCACCTTTTTCGTTTGAATGTTGGATCTGATACAACCTATCTCAATCATTTTAACCGCAGCTTCATATTGAGAATTTTCAATTTCGCTATGAAACGTCAGAAGCACATCCTGAGGAGCTTGTTTACCATCTAGAATAAATCAAAGACATTACGTTCTTGTAACCGAACATTTCAACCATTCAAGCAGTCAGTTTACACAGGAGACGAGCCATCATTGAAAGGATCATCTTAATACACCTTTTCCGAATTTCTGTTTAAATGCCGAGTTAATGCTTAGTTATCAAGTTTAGCCTCTCTTCTATGTATTCCATTGTTTTTCTAATTGCATAATGTTTTCAGTAAGTAATAGTTACTTGTTCTTTCAGTTCTCCAGTGGAATAATTAGAAGTAATTAAGAGTTTGAAAAAGAAGCGAAACTTAGTAGCTAGGCTATAACACGGTGTTTAAACAGATTCGGGAAAGGTCTATAAGGCTTTCGTTTAAAAATTACCAAGGATACATGCAAAGTTCAAAGGATACTAAATACGATGCATATATACCTTGATCTTCTTTGCATGGTATAATAGCAGGTGCCAAACTTTCTTCTGAAGGATTCAACCGATCCCAGCCTCTCGTAAACATCATGTTTAGCCAACCACGACCCACCACGTGGATGGTTAAGAATTCTTCCTGCACAAGGAAACATAATTAAGTTCCATTAATTCTTTGTAACTCAGAATTTCATTCGGAAAGGGGTTATGGAGTGAAAACAAAAACCGTTTTGGGCAATGTAATCAGTCTACTCTGACAGCGATGACACAAACACCAAGGCAGTAAAGCAAAGTTTTTGTGAACAACCCAACCGACACATTCGTTAAAAAAACTCTGCGAAGGAGTGCACTTCTATAGAAATATAAACACAATTTCAATAAAAGTGCTCTCCGTCGCAGTGATTTTAACACACTCACAGCTCCATTGATCTTCACCATCAGTTCGTCTCTGAACAGTTCACTTGCATGATCAGGTGAAAATGATATAAATACTTCTTTCGATTCACCTTAAGACAGGATCATTATAATCTAACATCACTGAGTGAACATATTAAAACGGTTTTTTACCCAGCGGCACATTTGCTAAAACGTCACTGCGAAGAAGTGCATTTCTATAGAAATATACACGCTATTTCAGTAAAAATGCTCTCCATTGTAGTGACTTTATACCTGGTTCTAAATTCCCATGACATGGCTTACAACCAAATACACTCAAACCAGATTTATTGGCAGTCCCTAAATGTAAACAATAAAGAAAAATCTCTTTATAACTTGTAATTCGATATCTGTCTTCCAGTGAAATAAAAAACAGAATTATATTTGGGAATCATTTTTCGTATTTTGGTCACGGACAATTTTGGACCAAAAGACACCAATATGTAACCCTTTCATTGAAGCTCATAAATAGATATCTTAACATCAATATCGTAGTAATCGTACCAACGAGGAAAGAATCATCCGTGCTCCCTTCAAGTTCTTTTAACACCAGCGGTGGAGTTTGCATTCGGCTGTGTTTAGAATTCAACCAACTGCCAAAACTGATCTCAAATTCCATCGATAACTCCGATACGTTAGTCAACTATAAACATACGAAGAAGATTTAAAAATCACAGTAAAGCCAAAATAAAAAAAAGAATCGCCGTTCCGTCATATCTACAAGTTATCTATCTCTAGTATCTACAGGAGCACATTTTCAGTTCGTTAACATGCTCAGCTTCCTCTAGGAATCATTAGAATGATTCCTATATATTTTTAAGTGAAATTAAACTAAACAAACGTTTTGACAGCACAAAGATGAGAAGCAGACCTTGAAGGGTAACAACACTTCATCCATGACCAGAGCATCGCCAACATCAAGCATAGAGACATTTGGTTCGATTTGAAGTTGTGGCTTAATACCCTGGCCTCTCAGTTTAACTTGTCTTGTACAACGTGGCGACGAAATCTCTAATACTTCAAAAAACTGAAAAAAAAAAGACGTGCATAAAATCAACATTACCGTGTAGGCAAAATCATCAGAATGCCACTGCGATGAAGAGCATTATTATTGAAATAGTGTATTTCTATTGAAGGGCACTCCTTCCCTGTGATTTTTTAATGGAAATTGTCACTTTTGGCATATTTACCTCGTTATTGTCTTGAGGGGTAAACAGAAGTACCAGCGAGAATATGGAATTGGGTTCAACAGGACGTAAAGCGTTCACCATTTCGAACGGACCGACAGGATCTAATATGCTGGACGTGAGCTGGAAGGGAAACGAGACAGGTTAACTTGGAAATATGAAAAGTAATCGGAGAACACTTCTCTGAATACAAACCTTCAATGACTCGTCAGATATATTCTGGATGGAGACTACTTGAGAATGCCTTCGACCTAAAAGAAAAGTAACTCACGATAGCAATACGAAGAAAGACACTTGTCACAATGTTTGCGGTCACACTTACCCATGGAAACTTTTCCGAAGTCCACCAAATTATCACCATTCTCTGACACAACAAGAAATGCAGGTCGGACAGCAGGGCAGTGAACTTCCAAATATAATGTATAATTTTGACTAATGAAAGAAAGAAAAAAAAAATCATTTTTTTATTTTTATAAGTTGTACAATCTTCCTCGCACTTGAATAGTATTGACAAAAAATAGTCTTAGAAATCACAGACGACGACGACGAAACCCTTTCACAATGGTTAGCGGGCTAAAACGCAACATAAAAAAAGACATGAAATGCAATCAAAAAAATATGAACAAAAAAAATTGAGGAGCAATATTAAAATTCTCTGTGAAATGGGATAACACACTTAAAATTGTTCACAGCAGCGAACGATGTGTTCAACATTAAAAACCATACAAGAGCAAAGCGACAGCTGTTGACGCTACCTATTCCAATAACACAACCTGATTATCAAAGAACTACGAGTACATCGCTAAAGCAACGCCATCTTACTTGTGTTACAAACGATAAAAATGCTTCATACTTGTATTCTAACGAATCCGGATCTCCGCATTCACCATATGCAAGAAAACAAGGGATTTTATAGATGTGGAAAGTTTTTTCATAAGATCGTTGCAGTTGGACTTCAGCTTTCTTATGATGGTGTATACTACAAACGAAATGGAGAAGAAAATTACAACTATAGAGATCTGGAACAAACATACATTTTATTGGCCAATGAAAGGCCATCCAAACTTGACACTGTAAACCTTGGTTAATTTGTTTGGGTCAGTGAGGTGAGGTTAGGTTCAGGCTATGCCTCAGTTATTCAAACGCTTTTATAAGAATTTTCACCAACATGTTTGAAGTAAGAAAAATAAACAGGTATTTACTTACGTCACAACATTTTCTTTCGCTTGTACAGGAGTCACTTGCTTAACAGGAGTTTGTGGTAGTGGTGTATTGCCTTTAGATGTTTTCGCTCCTTTCTGGTTTTTTATTTTAGTTTTTGTGTTTTCAAGCGGTGGTTCAGTTTTTTCGTCACAACTTTGGTTCATGTTCCTTTCATCCTCGGCTATCTGAACAGCCCTGCTTTTCACGGAGTCTGGGTCGAGTTTAGGTGAGTACGTGACGTGGACAAGATTTTTCTAAATCGTGAAATAGATGACATAAAGTAATTCGAATTTTTTTTTCCTTTCACAATAATACAGATAAGATGTTCTTTGGTATGTGCTTACCTGTCCAGGTAACACAGTACCAATGGCAGGTGAGACGGTGACAGGAATATTTTCAGGTATAACGAAATTAAAGGATGTTGGACCAACAGGAAATATGCTTTGGGAGCCAACACGTGGTACAGGATGCGTGAACTGATTGGCGCTTGTGTGGTCATTGATGACAAATAGATGCGCCGACGATATATCGTTGATACTTGTTGCTCGAAACTCGATGAGGGAATGAGACAGTTGTAGTGGAGGAAGTATACCAACTGCCTTACAGTGTAGCAAAAATTCTCGACCAATGTGTGATTTGCAAACAATGTCGAAACGGTAATCCTAGGCAACCAATATTTCAATTAAACGAGTATTAAATCTCTAAGTTAAAGGTAAATTAAAAGAACTTCCCAGTAAGCTAACTTTTTGAAAAATCACTGCGAAGGAAGTGCATTTCTATAGAAATATACAACACTATTTCAATAAAAATGCTCTTCATCGCAGTGAAGAATTTTGCCTACTGGGATAATATGTGAATGGACACAACACCTGTGCTTTACTCGGACTAAATGAAATGTCTATATCGAGTGCTTCATTTGGTAACACTGTTCCAAACCCATCGTTAGGTTGGACGTCAACTCCCTAGTAAGAAAAAAACAATCATGAACATTTAAAGCCCGTTTACACGGAGTCGCGTGATGAATGACGCAATGTGGACGAACACATAAAACCTATTTACTTATTTTATTACCTCAGGCGTGCCAACAAAACCATACTGTTGAGCAAGAACAGATTTATTTCGAAGTTGCACAGTTACATGGACAGTTTCGTGAACAGTGCAAAATCCAAAATTCACTTCCTTCGTATTGAACTCGAAGTCTGATGACGTAACCATTGTTTGCACAAAAAACGGGACAGGCTGAGTCTAAAATTTTGAAAATTATTAAGTTGGGAAAAAATTCTCCCCCCAACAAAAAAAAATAATTTAACCCTAGCCCTAACCTGTGGGGTAGGGGAAGGGGGTATGTGAATAACTGAATCAAAAATTCAAACCTGATCAGCGACTCGTATTGTTACTGGGATTTTAAGCAAACCATTATCTTTGTTAAAATAGGCTGCACCATCTTTTAAAATCGATTCTCGCGGTAAAAACTTCAACTGAGCGGAGAACTGTGATTCAGCTTGTAAATAAGCTGTTTTTGGTAATATTTCCAGGTGGTTACGGAACTCCTTTGGAAGCTCAAATCGAAACCGCAGCGCTGATGTAGCCCTAGAATACATTTACCATTTAAATTATCTTATCTGTCCCCTGTAGTTTTTTTAACCTGATTTTTAATGTCCTGATGGAACAATATCTCAGAATTAGCTGATAAAGGAGAAATAAAACGTGTCATTTCCTCAAGAGGCTATTTGGTATGAATAAACCCTAAGCTATTTCTGTATATCATCTGCAAACAGTTTTCAAGAACTTCATTGGAGGCATTAGTAAAATGAATATATGTGATGCTGCAGAGGATTTTAAAAACAAACCGTAAAACGTTATATAGTTATATCTTTTTTTTTTTAATAACGTTATTTTGACAACTTTTATTCCTATTTCTTTTATTCTTCTTAACGTTATAGCGTTATTCACATAACGTATTACGGTTTATTATCAAAACCTCCTGAAGCGTCACAAATTCATCACTACAGCAATACCCTTCACAAGAATCCCCGCAAGCGTGAGCATATGGGAACATCACAAAAGCTCTTTGTTAAGCCACATTCACATTTAAGTAAATTTTACTCTTACAGACCAAAATCCATTCATTCTCTGCTGCTTAAGGATCTGTAAGCTTCTTACGTTAAGTAAAATTTACTTTAATGTGAGCACATTCCTACTTATGCCGTTAAGTCTTACGGCTTACTTAAGACGTTAAGTATGGTTTTCAAAAGATCAAATCTTTTGATCTTTTGAAAATGTACTTAAGAGTACGTAAGGAAAAGAAGAAAAAAATTACGTCATAGCGTTCAAATCGACAAAATTTGTTCGAAATTTTTGAAAACGTTCCATTTTCTGTTGATACTTTTGTGTCGAAGTTATTTTATTTCTGTTCAAATTCAAAAATGGCGGTCAATAAAGAGGAATTGGCGCTTTTTGTCCAAAATTATCCTGCTCTCTGTCACAAAAGACACAAAGAATTCCATAGGAAGGATGTAAAATCAAATGCATGGGAATTAGTTTAAACAATTTTTTTCTTACTCAAAAAAAAAGAAAGCCTATCATTTTTTTTCGCCATCAAAAATATTGTTTTGTATGCCCCAACGTCACTTCGACATTGATTTAATTTCTTAACCCAGATTCTTTTATTTTGTAGAATTTTTCGACGTCTCCGCCTTCTTCTTTTCATTAATATCAATGTCAATGAAAGAAAACGTCTTTTGTTTATAGCAGCCATCTTGAAAAAGAAACTACAAAAGACTCCACTCTTTTTACTTACATGTGAACACTTTCTTACGGAGCATTTATCTTAACAGCTTAAGTGGAATCTACTTAAATGTGAATGCGGCTTTAGCGATGTCAAAGGGCAACCCAATATTTTTTCATGAAAAAACATATATATCGACAATATATATCCACGTTGATTTTATTCATTCGTGAAAATTACATAATTGCTTGGTATTTTAACAAAGCATCAAAATTATGAAGAGAAATGAACTGCAAAATACACCATTATTAAGTTTAAGTGTTGCAATATGTCCCTTGATGAGTTATTTGTAGCTGGTGTAAACTGGTGATCAATAAAATATAAGTTCGATTTCCTGAATTCCTTGTTTCCCTTTGTATCTTTTTATCTTTGTATCTTTGTATCTTTTCAAGTGAAGACCGAAAAACGTTTACCGAAAGGCTAGGATAATTCAACATTATTACAGATTATGAACTTGTTCGCTTTTAGGCTATAACGCATACATAGTCTGTCATGGCACTTATTGATGATCCTGTAGGTAAATATTATATTACTATTCGCTTATACCTTTGAATTAAAGATAATGGACGATTGTGCATATTCTTAGAAGTATTCTGCGAAAGAATCCCCCACGAGAGCCAATCATTTTGTTAACTATGTTTGCCTGTTATTTTAATATTAGACGGATGTTCATTCTACGTGACGAATATCGCTGCGGATATCAGCATTAGGGACCTTACGAAACTACGACGGCAACGTGGACGACGACGAGAGGCAAACAAAAGATTCACTTTACTCCATAGATTTGCTTTAGAATGGAAGTCATTTCACACTATACTATTGGGAAATGTTTTTAATTTTACTAATATCATTATTAGATTTGCACGTTCTATACACAACGTGAAAAGTAATATTTTGAAGTCGTACTGAAAACGAAGACGTGAGAATAGCAGTACTTCGGATAAATTTTCCTTGGTTCCTTCATGATTCTGTTGGTCTAAGTTCAAGAAACAAACTTCATAGGCATTATAAATAACTTCTTAACCAAAGTGTATAGTTTCTACTCTTTTGTGATTCATTGGAGATGAATATCTTGTACATCGTCGTCTTCGTTGCCGTCGTAGTTTCGTAAGGTCCCTATTGTGCAATCCTCAGCTTCAATGACAATTCATTATGTTCAGTAAAACGAAATAAAGTCAGGCTAACCGAACATCAGTGACTAAAGAATCTATCTGGAAACAATAGCGGGGGACCTGTATTCAAAAAGGGCAGATATAGATAAGATTATACAACTTTCACATCTGGTAAATTTCCTCCCTATTCTAATGAAAAAACGACCTGTGCTAGGAACATGACGTTTTTCAATGTATTGGAAAGTTGGTGAGCAAGTCACCTTTCAGGTTGGGGTCAGAGAGGACCGTTGTGTAAGACCCCATGTAGAATTACAGGGGGCGATACCAACAATTGGGAAATTGAAGGTGATTAGATTTGATTGGGAAAGCATTTTATGTTATCTGTGAGGCCTAGCTAAAGCCATCGAATAGAGCGTTTAACAACAAGCATCATGTTTAGCAATGATTGCATGAATAATCAACTTCATAGTTCAAGGGAAAAAACAGCGATTACCAATACAAGGTCGAGGAAAGAAACCGAAAAATACAAATTAAAAAGTTTCATCGAAAAGTAAAGTTCTCAATAGAAGTATGGAATTTCGAAATCAATTGTTCTAAAGATTAGATTAGAAGAGAGTGGCAAACCAAAAAATCATAATGCCATGATTTTAAAAAGAAAATTTTAGATTAATACAAAGAGATTGGAAGAATAGCGAGAGTATAAAGGTTCACAATAAAATGGAAAAACCGTAATTAAAGAAAAAGTAAGTAATTGGAAAGGTGAAAATACTCATTAATATTTAACAGCTTATCAGCACGTAGGAGGTACAGTATCCGAGGCCATCTTTAGCTATCATTATCAGAAACAATCCTTATCTACAGTATCAGAGGATATCTTGAGCTTGTATATCAAACCAACGAATTTCAAATTTTTGCATGGAATGGTATTATGTGTTTTGTAGATAGTTACTTTTAGCTGTATTCC
Organism: Turritopsis dohrnii; assembly: GCA_027922465.2. Classification (NCBI taxonomy): domain Eukaryota; kingdom Metazoa; phylum Cnidaria; class Hydrozoa; order Anthoathecata; family Oceaniidae; genus Turritopsis; species Turritopsis dohrnii. The sequence goes on along the minus strand of BQMF02000108.1, from coordinate 491,907 downwards.
CGTACTGGAATTATTAGAGACCCTTCACATTCTACTTTTAATCAAACAAGGAATCCATTTGAACGTATTTTTTTAGATCGCTTTGAAAAATCATTGCAAAGGAGTATATAATTTCACTAGACATCTATAATATTAATTAAATGAAAATGCGGAGGAGTTTTTGATGACTTGTCCATCGGATTTTCAAAAAATGCGAACGGAACGAGAACTCTTTAGGGAATTATACTAAACACCCAATATCCATCACATCACAAAAAGCAACCCTTTCACCTTAATGATTTCTGTTTTTAGATTGAATGGAGATGCAGTATAATGAGACATGTGAAACCGATTTTAGCTATGCTTTTACGTTTGAGAAGGAATATTTGCAAAGCCTTCAAGTTGCCAGCATCACAACGTTCCTGTTAAGCTTGATAACGACCATCACTGTAACATTTTTGATCATTCACACGAAACAATTAACCAACACTTCTGTCTTGATCATATTCTATTTTAACTTGTGCAATGTTGGACTTACAGTAACCAATGGGTTACTAGCCATCCTGTATCACCAAAAGAAAAACCAATGTGCCTTTGAGTATATAGTATATTTTTTCACAGTGGCCTATATGCAAGCAGCGGCCTACATGGTTGTAATCATTGCATACGATCGCTACTCAAAAGTGATCTATTTGAATCAATATGATCGTATGATGACGAGGTTCAAAGTAAATGCAATGAGTTTGAGCATGCATATTATCGCTTATTGCCAAGCCATCATGCATGTTACACCACATTTGATCGACAACAATAAAGCTTTTATCGTCATGGCGCAAATCTGTAGGCTGACAACTAATGCAGCAATGGTGATATCATGTGTAACATTCTACAGCAAGGCAATATTGGCAGTAAAAAGGATCAGAAGAAACTCAAACAATCCTCAATTGTTAAGACAGGTGGACGGAGTTGTAACAAAACTTTCGACGTTTTATCTAATATCAGTGGTGGTGTTGTACGTGCCAGCATTCATGGCAGATCTTGTTCGTCAACTAGCAGAAAATGCATCTCACTTTCACTATATATACTTAAGTAGCTCTTTACTCGTCTTCACCAATCCTGCTTTAAATGCTGTCATGTTCTTGATATTTAACAGACCAGTCAATCGATTGATATATGCCACTTGGTTACAAAAAACCTGCTTTAGAAGAACAACAAGAAGAGTAGGGAACATGTCACCGAATGTTAGGCGACGAATATCTGTAAGAGGACCGACAAAGACAATGGAAAATATCTCAGTGAATATAATGACAGAATCTTCATCAAAACAGACGAACAAATCAGGTGAAACAACCGTCAGTTTCAAACTGGAAAACTACTTGCAGGTGCCAAATATGGCAAAAATGTAGTTTATGCCCTTTATTTATTTATTTATTTATTTATTTATTTATTTATTTATTTAATTTGGTACTGTTTTTTGCAGCTACTTGATACTCTCGAGTTCCTTTTTCACCCTTACCAAAATAAATGAATGTTCAGCTAAAGGTCAAAGTCAATAAAATAGAAAATAATTTCCCTTGTGACGGTGATTGCCTTTTGCACTTGATGTTATATATTTTGCTTTAGAAGAGATGACACTGCTTCAATGATCTTATCAATAAGATATTCAGAAAGCGACAATAGAAAAATGCAACAAAACCATTTTCATGATCTAGCACGATTGGTCTGTAGTCTGCTTTAGACAGGAATCACTACACATTCTCAATTGTGTTAAACTTGAATCCAGTTCACGATTAAAAGGCGTCTATTGCAAATTTCTACAACTATTTTACTTATCAAAGGACCACTTAGAAAGTATGGGATGTAATTTAAGGCTACTAAAACAAGAAACAAAAAACTCATCAGGTATCTCAGCTCACATCACCCACTGCAAAAAAAAAGTGGAATTGAGCTTTCCTGATAGTTTCAGAATTTTTTATTTCCAATCCACGGCTTTGTATTATACTGTTTTCCCTGTATTAAATGTATTGAAGGGAATCTTTGGTAAAAATTGTTGTCAACATGAGAACAATAACTTATTGGGTTGTTGTTGTTCATTATTAATGATTTGTACATAATATTTAATTTATTAATAGAGGATGCTGCTTATGATGGTAGTACAAGTTTTTACTTTTCAGTTAAGCATGTATATTATCAAAAATTTTGTTGTTAAAAAAATGTTCGGTCGTTAAAATTGGTTCTTACTTTCATTTATTTTTTGTTTCGAATCCACATTAAACCTATCATAAGTGTTGCAGTTTCTAACTGACACATGGAAAATAAACTTGTTTGTGGCACATACATGCACTTTGGGCCCATTGTTCCTCTTCCTCACTTCTATGTTATCTCTCACTCTTCCCTACTTAACACTCAGTAAGAGAGTAGGAATGATGTCTAGCGTTATTCTTTAGTTGAGTGGCTCCTGCCATTTCAACTTACATAGCCCAAATGGGAGTTCTAAATGCTCCACAGCCTTCATTAAGAAACTGAAGAGGGAATGCTGGGTAAATAATCATAAAAATAAAGAAATTCTCTTCTTACTTATATCTTGTCAAGAAAAAAATCTTTTAAAAGCAAAAATCAGTTCTGGCAAAAATAAATAGACAAACTTCAAACAAATAAGAAGGCATACCTATTACTTATAGAAACAGCATCCTGATACAATCTATCATACATGCAGATTTTCAAATCAATAACCTAATTGTAAGCAAATATAGCTTAAAAATCACAAGATTCCCCACAATTCATTGCATACATCATACAGGTCAAGCTATCCAATGTTCAGATTCTTTTGAGAAATAGTTATAATTTTCTTTACCTCACGTTCAACCCAAACAGGCAAATCAACACCGGCACCTTTGCAATGTATAATGATCGGTTGTATGTTTTTATCAGTAAACGAAATGCTGAAACTGCACTCTTTGTTTTCAGGGCTGGTGGGAGAATAAATGACCTCCAGTTGAATGGATGAAAATGCAGCTAAAGTGCCATGGGAAATCTGAAATGAAACAATGTTTTTACACAATTTCATTCAACATCTTTCAGTCATCTCACCTAAAACAGGATAGATAGAAAATGCCTTGCCTTATGTATCAGATGAAAATCAATGGTAATGATAAAAAAGAATTTCAAATTTGTCATTAAGTTGATGTGATTTAGCTACAGGGAAAATAGTTTAACAACTTAAAACGCCTTCATGATTTTTATTTTATTTTGCAATTGCACCCTAAGCCGCTTGAAGTAGCAAATTCAATTTGTTCTTCAACAAACACTGTGAAACCTAACATCAAAATCAAGGGTACGTCCACCTTTTAATTCACTCTCGTGCCACTTTGGATTCATATAAATACAGAATTATGAAAAAAAAACAACAAATTGACAAATCTTACAAAGTACTGCCAAATTCAATAATACAATACCTTTCCGATTTTCATCGTTCCGTCACTTCGCGATGATTCAACAGATAAATCGTTACCTGAAGACATTATGAAACAAATGAAAAAAATAAATAAAAATAAATAAATGTAATTTACGCATGCAAATAAAAAACATTATTCAAATAGTTCTCTATAAGATATCCAATGAAAATCTTACTTTGTTTTTCACTAGAAAAGCAAAAGTCTGTTGGCAATGCACCATCGTTTTTCAACGTAACAATCTTCTTTCTTGTTTCTCCAACCACTTGATTTTCAAAATTTATCTCATTGATATCAACAGACACCTTAAAATAACACGAGAAAGAAAATCAAAATCTTAAAACGCAATCAATCGTTACACAGGAAAATCAAAAGGCTAGTCCAGCTTACTTCACAGCGTTTTATAAGGGCCTTTATCGGAATGTAAAACAATCCAGTTTTTGCCAGCATTTCAATCTGCCCATCAAGATCCTTGTTGATCTATGACATCAAAAATAGAATATTTGAACAAAGATACGGAATGGATTAGAACTAGACATCTGTCACATCACATGCACCACAAACAAATTTACCATTGGCTTGAAAGTTACAGACAAATCACATGTCAAACCAGCTGACATGGCACCAGGTGGTATAAATCTAAAACGATACATAATCATTTGAAAATCAATTCCAAACAAACACAATCTCTTTGTTGGTGCTGCATCAATCATAGGCTTTTCAAAATGAATTTCCTTGAACTCCCTGTGTTAATTCAAAAAAACAAAACAACCATCAATATAAAAATAATAACGAAAAAAACAAAAAAAAACACAGCTCTGAAGATAATCTTGTTACAAAGCCTCTGGAATGCAAAAATTGGAAATCAAGAACAGGCAAAAGTATCAAGTAGATCTCAATTGAATTCAAATTGTACTGAATTCCTTTAATTATCATTTCTTTGCAAAATGAATCTTTGTTATTTGAGCTCCCCACAAATAGAACATTCATCTCCTTTGATGTTTGAGCTACATAGAGTGTGTGGTACTTCCCTTCTTTTAAACATTAAATCTTTCTTAATGTCTTTATTTCATCTGTTTTATCTTGTCAGTTGACAATTCTAATTTCAAAGTTTTATGCTACCAATGAAAATAGGACATAGAAACCTAAAATTTCAATCAGATGCAATTTTTTATTTCCAATCTAATCTGATCTGAATTTAAACTAGAAGCCTCATGGCTTGAACAATTTCCCCATCAAGCCTAGAGAAAATTGCTTTAGCCTAATTTTCAAGATATCTGAATCCATTCTTTTCTTGCTGCTTATGTTAGAACAGGTCTATCACAATTCCCAAAACATGACTTGTTCACATGGAGGATAAAATGATAATTGATAGAAATGAACCAAAATCATTTGAAAAACGAAACTGTATGGATTGAAGAGTTGTACACTGACTAATAATTTGATGCAGTCTGGAAGGCATCAAATTACTCCCTTCTTTAAATTACTCAAATTAATCTTGACCACTTTGCAATTCACTATGATGTTTCGGAGCCAAAAAAACAGTTCAACAATATCTTGCGCATGATGTTTATACTTTCGGTTTGAATCAGTGAGTGGACAGATGGATCAATCCACTTACAAGTGAAGAATATAATTCGTGCTTTATGACAATTTCACTTGTTTACTTTTTTCAATATCTTCAACTTTCAGTATAATATTTATTAAATAAAATGAATATGTTTCATGCATTTATTGATAAGACGTATTCATGTTGATACTACATACATTTCTGCTGTGATATTAAAAGTTTTTTCACAGCACAGTTTTGTTCATTATCAGATCTTCTTTATAAGAATTTTTCCCACAGTCAGCTAAATGTCAATATCTCCTCTATAAAGAATGTTCTCATGATAATATTTCATTTGCAATAGTAGATAAAGATATGAAAGAAGTCTCAAAATTCTTCTTCAAAGCTTCTACGAAGCTACTTCAACAACTTCCTCAAAACATAAACGGAATCAGTTGGAAAGTGTTTCACATGCTCTATATTTTACGGACTTGATAATAAAAATTTTAAAGATTGAACTAGAAAGTTTTCATCGGTTAAAATAACCTCTGAAGGTATTTCAAAGGTAAACAAGAAGCCGCAGGACACAAAGATACATATCTAGTCTAAAAAATACATTACTAAATTGCCAAATTATGATCAAATCCAACAAAATGGCAAATTCAAAATACATCTTTCATCTCTGCTTTGTACAAATTTTCATGAAAATTGAAGATTTTTCGAAATTTGATCCAGTCAAATCTGACAAAATGACTGTCAAATTCGAAATCAGCACCTTTCAAATGTCATATCTGTACAAAATTTCATGAAATTTGAAGAACTTTCTAAATTTGGTCCAAATTTGGCCCAAATTGTCCAATTTTAGTCAAATCTGACAAAATGACTGCCAAATTCAAAATCAGCACCTTTCAAATGTGACCTGTGCAAAATCTTGTGAAATTTGAAGAACTTTCGAAATTGGGTCCAAATTTGGCCCAAATTGTCCAATTTTAGTCGACTGTCAAATTTCAAAGGTATAAAAATGTTAATATTTTTATGAATCAATATTGAAAGTGGTCTTTTGTATTACATTTAGCATAGAGTTTTGGGTCTGTCATTAACTATTCTGAATAAACAAACAATCCGAACGGACTTTCCGAAAATAGCAAAAAACTGTGACACAGATAGATACATAGATAGAATGTGTAAACCAAACAATTTCCTACGCTTAAAAGCGCGGAAATTGAATAAACTCAACATAAATAACCTCCTAACTTATGTCCAAGCTTATAATCATGTAATGGTTTTACACTTATGGTAATCAGTGCAACCTTACATGTTCTAAAAATAGATTACAGTTTCGTTATGTAGACAGTAGACACATTAATTATACAGCATAAACATACTCAATGTCAATAAAATCTTTCAAACCATCAGAAATACCAATAAACTGGCAATAGTTTTGTGTGTATGATACATTAGTTAGTAACACTTTTGTCTTGTAATGATTGCCAACTTCAAAATCTTTGAATATCACTACTTCAGGCTTACTGTAGAATGCAGCACCCTAAAAGAGCAAACTTTAATTGTCTACTACAATCCAACAGTGCCACTACTATCTTTAAGCGCTGTAAACACACCTTAAATTCCCTTCCAGCTGCTATTTGTTTTTGAACTATGTTTTGCTTTTGTTTGGTGAGTGCATTTTTCATCATATTCTACAATAACAAAGACAAAATATCACTAAAAACATGTCAGCAGAACAAAAGAAGAAAAGAAAAGAAATGAGAACTTCACTTGTTCGTATTTGCTATATTCCTGACTAGCATTTTTCCAGTTAATGTTTCTTCGAGGAACCTAAAATTTTGAAATTGAAATTGGATTTGAAATTAAGGTCATGATAAAATCACTAGAAATGAAAACTATACCTGATCAGTTTGTTAACTACCTCACTAGAATCTTGGTCCCACAAGCCTCTAAACTCAGGTTCATCTAAGCTTTCATCTTCTTCATCGTCTTGTTTTTCTCCAAGGCACTTGTCATCATCATCTCTAGAAACATCATCATCTTCTGTAGTTTCTCTATAATAGAAAATATAAACATATCGACAACAGAGATGCATGGTAAACAAATTCATTTATGTTGAATTCAAGTACTGTAACCGTACTTATTCAGGGGCTAATACAGACCGATTTTGACATTGATAACCGCTTTTGGTCGTAAAAATCTACACCCCCAAAAATATTATAACAACAAAACTGCAGTAACTTAAAAATTGTTATTGCTATTTCAATGAACCACAACCTACCACATAATGCAACAATAATGCAAATAACGCAAAGATCGACAGTTTCATATATCTTAATTATGTTTCAAGTGTATAACTTTTTAATCATAAAACAATCAATCTGATTAAATATTGCATAGATTTTCCAGTAAATAGTGTTTGCTGTTTTGCCTGAAATAATGAGAAATAAAAGGATTTCAATTCATTGCTTAATTCATAGGGCTGTGTAGCAATTGGTAGGAATCTAAATAGCTCAAAACCTTTGTACACCTCCTTGTTGAATTTTGCTGCTGATGCCCAAAAAATGTATTCCGTATTACCCCTTGCTAATTTCAAGAATGACATGCATTAGAAAAGTTTGCATGTATAACACTTGGGGAACAGTTAAAAGGTAACCAACTTCAAAAGTTGAACTTTTACAATTCAATAAAGTACGAAAAGACCAGATTAGATGAAGAAAATAACATCACATATTTTCAAATAATTTATCAACCTATCATCATCTCTATTTGTAGCACCATATGGTGAAAATTCTCCTTCATCATCAGTAGAAACTTTACTAAGGTAAGAAATCTTTCCCTATGGAGAAACATATTGATGGTTACAAGTGATACCTTCACAACCAGAAAACTTTTAAATCGTTCAAGAGTCTATCCATCATCACTTTGAAACACAGCATGTGGCAACTACTTACTTACACTTGTTGATCTGCAAAAAATACCTACTCCTGTGTCTTCAACGTCTGCCCCATATTCCATGGATTCCGATCCACTTGATGGTGCAAAACGAGGTTTCGATCGTTTCCGAGGAACTCGCTGTAAAACATTACAGATGAACAGATTATTGACAACTACTCCTCAATATTAGATAAGTTAAAAAGGGATGTTACATACTCTTGGTCGGTTATCAGGCCATAATTGAGGCTGTTGCTGATATCGTCTTTTCATTTGCTTCTCTTCTGACATGACTTTATTCACAATTCCAATCTAAAGAAATCAAAAGGACAGGTTTCAATGACCTGTTCAAGATTATGATTCCTTATAGATTTATGTATGCTTGTGTTTAAAGAAACTTCAGCACACACTTGAACACATCTTTTGTTGTCCAAGAAAACTAGAATAATACCTCTCGTTCTCTTTGTTTCCTTTCAAATGCTCTATAACAGGAATAAGTATATTATATCACAAAAGTTTACAATGATGGCGGGTTAATAGGTTAATAGGGTGTTAGCTAAAAATTCTCAATTGAGACCGTTAGACTATGATGAACATCTTTGTAACGAAGTGGAAACGCATGTAAGTGATGAGTTTAAGCCAATGTTTCAAAACAGAATCAAATCATTTATTTTAACAGCAAGCTTATTTACTAACTTTTCATAAATTTATTGCTGGACTCAATTGGGAAACTTATTAGTTTTCTGGATTGGGAAAGAGCTGTCTAATGGCGCCTGTAGGACCCTAGCTAACACCCTGGTTAATAAGATTTAAACATTTACGGAAATCTAAAAAAATAGAGCAATTACTCTTTATCCCTTTCGAATTGTTGTATTCGTTTCCTTCTTGTCATTACTTCATCTGGATTTTCTCCCATAGCTATTAAACGTTGTCTTTCTTGATGCTCTTTAACTTCTTCTTTTTTACGGAGATGATTATCACGAGCTTGAACAGCTTTGATGTTCTCCTGCAATAGAACATTTTTAACAGTTAAAGACTTATTTATCTTTATTATCAGTTATTCCAATCACTATCTTAATATTTATCTGGACAGTCATTGAATAAACCTTCCTCTTAGAAAAACAAAACAAAAAGATGTTTTTACATTGCTGGAAATCTGTGGCAAAACTAAATAAACAAGGAACCTTATTTAATTCGATATTTCTTTTCAGGCTTAGTAAAGCTTTCATTCGCTGATTCAAATCCTGTCTACTTTTGTCTTCTTCTTCACTTTCATGCTGTCGTACACGTGACATAGTATCTTTCAAATATTTCATTGCAATTTCACGATTCTTTTTGGTTGATATCAGGGCCTGCCGGTTCTTTCGTTCTCTCTCTCTAATTGCTGATATGTGCTCCCTATACACAATACAATAAAAATCATAGTCAAAGTTATAGAGTCACACAGCTGAAAGAAAATTATATTTTCTGAATTTCCAGGAAAGACAACATGTATATTTAAAGTAAAACACACGCTTTCTATTATGAAACATTTAAGCAGAAGACAAAATTGTGTGATCAAGGAAGAAAATATCTCCAACACTCCAATTCTAATTCTCTGCTCACATGACTTTCATCCACATAACAAAAGTTGAGAGGAACCACCATACAAACTTACGGAACTTTGAGAAGAGAAAGATAAGATTAAGGACTCTTCTTACTTATCACGATTCTTCTTTCTTCGTTCCAATAGCATTGCTGTATTAAGTTCTTTCTTTATTCTTGCAGAGGCTTTCTCACCTTTGGCCTTCTCAGATCGCTGTTCTTCTAATTCCAATTCTTCATCCATTGGAAGAAACTTAGCATGTTCAATATATGTCTGAGCCAAATAAAATCTATGAGAAGTTACATGTTTCATACATCAGCTACACATTTTAATACAGTAACCAGACATAAAAAGGGACAGGATCAACCGAGAACATAATTGCTTACTCTGCATCTTCGAGATTTTGGAGAGATTGTGATTCAACTTTTCTTTCAATTTCAATTTCTGTGGTTAATTTCTCATATTTACTTTTCAGGTGATAGAATACTGCCCTAAAGAAAAAATTAAACAAGACTATCTTACAATTAAACATTTTGTTACAGGACATCATTATTATTATTTTTCGTACATTTTCCCCTTACTCTCGGCATCATTCATTTGATCACTGGTATTTTTTAGATCTACATTCAATTTTTTCAGATAATCTCGACACTTTTGTAACTCTTCTCTAAAATAACAAAATGCAACAGACATTAACTGGCATGGGCTAAGACACAATAAGAACAAGTATTTGGCCGAACTGGGGAATATCTAGGTGGTGCATAAGTAAAATCTAATAGTAAGTCAACAAGGACTGATTGTCAACAAGGACAGACGTCAACCAGGACGTATACGATAAGTCAACGAGGACTATCACACCAAGGAACTGTCAACTAGGACAGGATTATGTTAATAGTACTGCTGTCAACAAGGACAGATAACGAATGACTAATATACTGCTGTCAACAAGGACAGACAAACTCGTGACTAAATGATATAGCTGTCAACAAGGACAGACTAACTTAGACCAAAATATATTGCTGTCAACAAGGACAGACAAGCTTACGACTATAACTGTCAACAAGGACAGTATATCACTACACGAACTGGTAGCTGTCAACAAGGACAGACTATAACACACAAATATATAACCTACAATCGTCAACCAGGACGACCGGGCGTTGTCAACAAGGACAGACGCCCTAACACAACTACTTAAGGCTTAGCAAATGCACCCCCAGACATCCATTCTCTTCTAGAAACAAAAGATATATACAACTGTCTCTGCGCATAAATACAACTATATCCACATTATAAACACTTGATACTTAAAATATAAATACAACCAAGATATATCATCGTAAAAATAAACCAAAAAACCTAAAGTACAATCAACCCACCACAAAGGGAGGGAAGGGCGGGTGAAAATATTTGACTGCCCTCGTGGTCGCTAATCAAAAACTGAGGCCATGTGCCTCATGCCATGTGTGTAAAAAACCTAACGACATAAGCGCGCATGCTCCTATCGGCCAGCGTCGACTTTGGTCTAACACAAAATGGCAGATCGAGCAGCAGGCAGCGCTCAGCGAATCTGCCCGCCAGTTAACAAGGGTTAAGTAAACTTAACCACCATTAACTGGCATGGGCTAAGACACAATAAGAACAAGTATTTGGCCGAACTGGGGAATATCTAGGTGGTGCATAAGTAAAATCTAATAGTAAGTCAACAAGGACTGATTGTCAACAAGGACAGACGTCAACCAGGACGTATACGATAAGTCAACCAGGACTATCACACCAAGGAACTGTCAACTAGGACAGGATTATGTTAATAGTACTGCTGTCAACAAGGACAGATAACGAATGACTAATATACTGCTGTCAACAAGGACAGACAAACTCGTGACTAAATGATATAGCTGTCAACAAGGACAGACTAACTTAGACCAAAATATATTGCTGTCAACAAGGACAGACAAGCTTACGACTATAACTGTCAACAAGGACAGTATATCACTACACGAACTGGTAGCTGTCAACAAGGACAGACTATAACACACAAATATATAACCTACAATCGTCAACCAGGACGACCGGGCGTTGTCAACAAGGACAGACGCCCTAACACAACTACTTAAGGCTTAGCAAATGCACCCCCAAATTTCCCCCAGCTGACCAAACGCAAAAACATTGAGACGCACTAACGCAACGACACTGCAGAAACAGTAACATGGTTCCAAATATGTGATAACGGACGAGGTGAAGAAATAAGGCGTGACATACGAGTAATTGAGTCATCGTCAATATGTAGATACCTACGATAGGCATCACTAGACCAACGACCCAAAATCTGGATAACACTGTCGGCAATCCCAGCAGATGCGGCAGCCGACGCCCCACCAATTCTGAACGAGTGTGTATTAATGTCTGCGGTGTAAGGCAACGTACGGGTAAGTAATGTGACCATGTCCTGGCGAGTCAAAAAGCGATTGCGAGAAAAACAAAATAATGGCAGCCCAGAACCAGGATGACGACGGAGCCATTGTCTCATCAAACCAATTGGGCATAGAGCATGACCCGATCTACCAATGCGAATGTCACAGCCAAGACGGAATGGATCGGTTTTAGACGCTGATATGTGCACATACATAACATCGTACGACGGTGCGAACGAAATATCATGAACCATTAACTGAAGAGAAGCATTAAACGCATGTGAAGATTGACATGCGTATTCGGAAACACGCAACAAACCAAAATATGCTAACGCAGATGCAGTTTTCAGCAACAGACGTTCAACAGGTGAATAGTTGAGTAAGTCCAACCGATAATGTATAGCGAGTAAGTGCCCAAACGTGATTGGTTGGCGACGAGGACGTGTAAAAGTTGCACCTTGAACGCGACGAATACCTCTCAGCGTGTAATACAGACGCGACATCTGTGCTATCGAACTTGGAAAACCTTCCATGATGGCAAAAAACTGAATACCGCATAAATAAACCTTCAAAGAACGAAACGATAACCGATGACCAAAAGATGCCACAAACCGAACCAACGTATCCTGTGACAACGGAAACAAGGGTTGTGAGATTAAAGCACAAAACCGCCGGTATGATCGAAAAGCTACTGCATAAGTGCATCTGGTGGAAGGAGCTAAAGCTTCGGCTTGGTAGCGACGGACTTGTTGATCAATATCGACCAGATGACAGATGGAACTGGAGAGGGGCTGTGCTCTGACGAGGGCTTCAGACGATGAAACTTGTTGACCTGCAAACGAGACAGAGAATCAGCCGCTGCATTTGCGTGTCCAGGAACATGTTGTAACAGCACATTCAGGTTTATACGAGCAGTAAAAAGGAACAAAAACCGAACTAATGCCATTATGTCAGAGTCCCTACAAGTACCCGATTTCCAAACATGCACAATAGCAATATTGTCCGTATAAATTACGATTTGCTTATTAGCCCATGACTGACCCCAAGTCACCACTGCAGCAACAATAGCAAACAGCTCTCTAACATTAATGTGGAACTTGAGATAATCTGTGGGCCAAGGTAAACTGAACCATTTATTGCCGTAACAAGCACCAAGACCAAGTTCTGAAGCATCAGTATACATAGACATACTTACTGAAGAAACCGGCTCGTCAGGGATAATGGACATACCGTTCCACGATGGGAGAAAGTCTATCCACCACTGTAAATCCGCCCTAGCTTCCTGATTGAGGTAAATATGATGATTCAAACTGGACACTGAGGTAGACAAATCAATCAGCCTACGAAGAAACATACGACCGGGGCGAACTACCTTGCAAGCAAACGAAAGAGAGCCAATAAGAGACAGCAACTCTCGCTTAGAGCACTTTTTCCGATCTGCCCAGTACCGAATAAGTGCCTGTAACTCTGTGAGTTTGAGATATGGCAACCGCATCACTTGATGCTGAGCATCCACTTCAATGCCAAGGTAAGTCACAACTTGGGAAGGTCCCACGGTCTTATCCGTAGCCAGAGGGACACCCAATTCTGAACAGATCGTAATGACTGAAGCCATATTAGCCGCTACCTGCTCATGAGATGAGCCACAGATAAAAAAATCATCGAGATAATGAATTATGAAAGCAATGCCTCCAAAAACAGTAAAAATCCAACAAAGAAGATCAGCGAATGCATTAAATATAAATGGAGACGACCGACTGCCAAAAGGCAGCCGAGTATCGATAAAAAACAAATCGTGAAACCGATAACCTAATAAACCCCACTGATCTGGTCGTACTGGACAAAGTCGAAAGGCATGTCTGATGTCAAGTTTCGCCATGAAGGCATTAGAGCCCAAAGAACGTACAAGGCCAACGGCTTCGTCAAAGGATGTATAACGAACAGAATAACTATCTTTGGAGATACCCTCATTAATAGAGTCACCACGTGGAGACGATAGATCGAGAATTATCCGAAACGTACCGTCCTTCTTTGGAACCGCACCCAATGGTGAACAATGCAATGGAGAAAGCGGTGGGACTAGAAACGGGCCTGAGGTATGTCCTCGTTGTACTTCTTTCCTAATACTTTCCCAAACCGGAGCGGGGTTAGACCTGGCAGATAATAAATTATTAGGACGTGTGGCCGAAACGTCACCATTATAACCAATGTCGAAACCATAACTAAAACCATTTAAAACAAAGGACACTAACTCTTGATTCGGATGAGAAACCAAATACCTAGAAAGAGCCGGCACTGATACGGGTGAAGACACAGAAGAAGGTAACGGACAAAAATCAACGTTTGAAGCGACGTGAGCATTGATAGGCTGAATGAGACCCTCCACACAACCGACATTGGTGCGGGAACCTGCACTGACTGATGTTGCATTGTCCGTCATTGAAAAAGCGGCAAACATTGGCTGCATTCCCCTGGAAAGACTGGGGGGCACGAAAGGGCGGCACGGCTGAAGTCGAGTGAGAGGACCCTGAGCCAGTAGACACCTCCCCTGCTGGCACCCTAGAACTAATCCCTGAAGCAACATTACGATTAGTGCGTGATGGACACGAAGACGACATGTGCTGGGGGCTTTGGCAAATGTAACACACGTTTAATAAAGGAGACCGCCTAAGAATTCTGTTATACAAATCTTCGTCCACTCGATTCCAAAGCAAGCTGGAATCGTAAGCCAATTGATGCCGAAAGAGCCGATCGTATTCGATCCAAGCTGAGAACGTGAACTGCGATGCAAAATCACAAATTGTGGACTGATAGTGGAGAAGTTCAGCTGTGCGCTCCGGAAAAAAATGATTGTGTACACGGAGAAAATTAGACCACGCTACCATCCATGACGCAAAATCACAAACTTTGGGTGAATAGCGCGACCGTGGAACTAACGAAAGCCCTGGAGAAGAACCCCCGATAAACTGAAAAGTGTACTCGTCCGAGGAACCGACTGCAGTGTGTGGAAGTAACGAATCAAAATTTACAAACTTACCGGTCCTTATTTGCTCAATAACCGCCGCGGGCAATGCAGGAATCGCAGAGGATCGCAACTGAAAGGCGCCATGACGTTGACCGACAGGAGTAAGCTGGGTAGAAATATTGTTAGTCACGTGAGTAGGATCGACAATGTTCATATTCACGGATGCTGACAACGGCAAGCTAGTAGAACGTCGTGTGAAAAATAGTTCAATCTGATGTGCAATACGCTCATCCAAAGAATCTTGATCAATTGAGGATGCGCCAGAACCAGAACCAGGATCAGGATTTGTAACCCCACTACTCGACGTGGATACTACTCCTGGATTGGAGGTAGAGGTAGCAGTGGGAACCGAAACCACATTCGATGACGTGACAGCGGAAGTGACGGATATCTCCGGATTATAAAACAGAAATAATCTGCGGGCTAGTTGCTGTACTGATCCCGTGTCAACAATGTTCAAGCTGTTACACAGTAACTTTAAAGTTTGCTTAGGGAGCTCCAACCACTGCTCCAAAGTACGATGGCTATCTGCCAACTCGTTGTCATTGGTGGAGGAACCATCACGGCGTTTGCGTTTCACAGAGGAAACTGAGTTCAACAATAACAATGCATGAAACAGGAATAGCACCAACACTTTCGAACAACACCACATATTATAATGAATCCACAACTCTGACAACAAAAAACTGGGTATAAACCACGCAAGATCAGGAACACAGCAAATATGGACGGAAACGTTCGACACTACTTTATAAAAACACGAATACTCAATATACCAAGATCGTAAAACTAGAATGAAAATATTTGACTGCCCTCGTGGTCGCTAATCAAAAACTGAGGCCATGTGCCTCATGCCATGTGTGTAAAAAACCTAACGACATAAGCGCGCATGCTCCTATCGGCCAGCGTCGACTTTGGTCTAACACAAAATGGCAGATCGAGCAGCAGGCAGCGCTCAGCGAATCTGCCCGCCAGTTAACAAGGGTTAAGTAAACTTAACCACCATAAATATTCTAGAAAGACTTTATTGAAATACATGGGAAAAACAAAGTGGTACTTTACTAGCCTGACCCTAATTAAACATCAATGCCTATTGGTGATATCTTTCAAAGATCCACCAAACTCAAACATTAATGCAAGCACAACACATGACATCATGAAATGTAGTGGTATTAAAGACCAGAGAAAGGTATACCTTAAATCTTGTACAACACATTCCTTTTCAACAACTAGTTTTCCAAGTTGATCCAAGTGTTGGCGTAGAGCTAATCTCCTCACTCTGTCCTTAAAAATAAATCAAAATCTTAAAAACATAATTTTTTCGAACCGACATAAAATGACGATCACATGCGCAAATTAAGGATTGTTCATCAGGTTCCTGATTCTGAAAAGTTCTATTGTACCTGGGTTAATGGCCATAATAATACTACACAATGTTGAATTTTTAAAGGGAAAAGGGAAAAAAAATAAAAGCAACAAAAAGTTTTTTATATGATCTATGACAAATCTTTCATGTTAACCCAGAATAAAAACATTTTATTTCACCATCTTTAATTGGATATATTAGTCCATTGATGTATGAAAATAACTTTGTTGTGCTTCATCAAAATTAAAATAATGAACAATCTCCACTACAAAACCTAGCTCCACCAATGTATCATGTTAAAAATTAAAGAACGAGAAAAGTTCATAGCCAGTTCAATAAGTTTCACATTAAAGATAGAATATTATTTTTTAAAAATTGTTATGTCAGCAAAGTTGTTCTCTTGACAAGAAGAAAATTGTAATGATTTTTGTAATGATCGTTAGAATATCTCGATTGGTTGTTTAAAGTTTCACTGGAATAGGTTCAGTTGATAACTAGGAAAATGTTTTTTTAGAGATATTCCCCTTAAAATTCAGGTAAAAATAACTACAAATTTGTACTGGAGTTTATCGTTTATTAGTCATTTTTCACGGAAAACATTTTTTCAAGTGATGAAACTTGCAGAAACCAGAAACCTAGTCTTAACATACAAACTTTTAAGGGCTTTTCAAAAGCGGAGTATGTACAGTAATACTTTAACTTTTTATAAAACAGAATAATACATACTTCATGTGTCTTCTTTTCAAATTGAGGCTCAGACATGCTATCTTCATCATCTCTACCAAAATCATCGAAACTTCTGAAGAAAAGTTAAGGATGTTGCAATACTTTAAAATACAAAATACAAAATTTGTTTTTATGTCAAATGAGTACCCTGCAACAGAGCTGGTTTCTTCATCACTGAAATAATTCCGGTCTGATGATAAACTTTCTTCTTCGTCATCTTCTATAGATACCTGTGGAACTAAACAAAACAGTATAGTCTAACAAAATATTAAATTCAAGTTAATTGCTAACGAGACACACAATTAAGTTATCATTTCAATTTCTTGCATGTGGCTGTCTAGTTATGTTTTCTTCCTTCTTACTAGTGTTCTTCTTTGTGCAAGATAACTTGGCGTTGTCATTAACATAAGGTTGGATATTTATTTATATTTTATGTATATAAACGTATGGATTGGCAGGGCATTATCGTTTCTAATCCGTCACACCCAAGGGCAGATGTGGATCAGAGAAGTGCTGTGAACTCTCCTAATATGAAAATAGTGGAATAGTTTACTTTTTGGATTTCTGCGAAAGCAAGAAATACTTTAAAACCGGCTTTGTTTTTCTTTTTTTTTTTCTGCTGTCCAAACCTAGCGGTTTTTTGAAATCTCGTGCGAATGTTTACACGAAGCCAAAGTCAAAGTCACGCATTTCAGTCGAAGAAGAAACTCACAACAAATAACCAACCAAAAGGATCCCAAAGCAGCTTTAGTCAGTATAATTAGAAGCACATTTCCAAAACTGAAGACGAAGAATAAAATTTGTAGCAGTAATTTATTATTATCTTACATTATATTATTATGATTCAATGGAGATTTTTCGTTTCGTTTTATAAATAGAATGAAAAGGTATGTTTTGTTTTTGTGACTAATGTCTGAGATTTTTTCTAAAAAAAGATCAATGTTCGTTTCAAATGTGGGCTGTAATGTTCTTTAAGCTCAGGATGCGTACAGCTCAGCTTAAGTTCCATCTCAGCTCCAAATGTCTGCCTGCTCAGCATCACTTTTTATATCTTTAGCTAATGTTTCACTCTAGCTATATTTTAAGCTTATGTGCTTGTATAATGCTTTGAAGTGCAGTATTGTTTTTTGTCGGTGATCAGTAGTTTTTAGGTTATCAATGTCTCTAATTATGGACAGCCTTCCTAATTTTGATATATAATTCGAAACACTTCACATCTGTAAAACACATTCAACTTTCAGTTTTGTATTTTTCATGATCAAAATTTGTGTTTACTTTTTTGTTTGCAATTAGTCCATTGGTAATTAGGAAGATTGATAGCAATCTTTAATGTTTGAAGTATGTATGATATACTCACGTAATTACTTTGAAATCAGAAATGATCAATGTACACTTAACATTATTCTGTATACTTTATTCCAAAATAAAGTAAGTATTTTTCATTCAGATGTTAATAAATATACGTCTGGTGGTTTATATAGTTTAAAGTTTTTGTAGTGTCAATTATGCTTTCATGAAGCTCTGGGGAGTACGTATAATAACTGTAGTGTGATAATTCTTTTCTAACTAAAAAGTTGCAACTTAAGAAGTTTTGAGTCAAAGAGCTATGTGTTTGTATTAGGGGAAAATGTTTCAATGTTTAAGCCTTTCTAGATATGAAAGAATTTTTTTGTTTCTTGTTTGGGTTGTAATACTTTAACACCTTTATCTCCTCAGCTTCAACATTACGTATTGGTTGTCTGCTCTGCACCACTTTTGCTTGATGATTGTTTAGCTAAGATATACTGACAATGCCCCCATTTACGAATGATCTTCCTAATCACGATTGTTAATGAACAATTACGTTGTGTTCAATTTTTACGTGCTGTGTGGACGTGTATGTAGTGTTAATGTCGTATTGTATTGTTAGTCACAGTTGATATGTTTCTTTGTAGTTGAACGTTTTTATTTGCTCATGTTATCTGTTGTGAATTTATTCCTGTTTGTATGTGGCTTGTGTGTGGGTCGAGCGTCAGTATAAAATACGTATTTATTATTATGTTATGTTTGTTGATTTGTTTGTTGTTTTTTTTTTCTATAATCGCATTTTGTTTTGTAATAATGTAGCCCTGATCATCATCCTGGCAAATTGAAATGTTCTGCATATAAATTCAAAATACTGTACTATTAGTAACACAATACAAAATTTTGGTAAATTTTGGTATAAATTTATAGAGCATATACTTTTAATGATCAAGATCTTTGATTATTTTTTTGTATTTGCAACATTGGGAATTCTGTTTGTATGTAATTAAGAAGATTGGAAGTATATACATATCAAATGTTTAAAGCATATTACATGATTTTCATACGTAATCATTGTGATATCAGAAAAGATCAATATAAACTTAATCGTATGTTGTATATCCAAAATAAACAATGTTTCATGTCATTCAGATGTATATGCAATAAAGTTTTACATAGTATCAATTACACTTTCGGCATGCCTTGTAAAGATCATTCAACCTTTTCGAATTTCTAAAAGAATTTTTATAAACTTTTCTTCTATTGTGTTAGATTAAATTAGGTCATTTTGGGTTGATTGTTATGTCATGCGTATCTTTTATATGTAATTTGTGTATTGTTTATGTAATTATATATAAGAGTACTTTTTACATTTCTCACTCTCATTCAAACATTCAAAAGACATATAATTTCAAATCATTTATTCATGAAAATTTTCACTGGTAGCACACCTTTGGCCAGCTGTTTGAACATATTTAACTTCAAAATTTCAATAACAAATCTCATTTTAATTTGTGTGTCACAATCCCCACCTGCTGTGTGCAGTCTACACTGAGCAGCAGTCAATGTTGTATTGTATTGTTCAATCATTCAAAATCTTTCAAGTTTCAAGAATGTTATTGTTAGTCTTCCATTTTCATACTTCAGCTGATTTTGCAGAAATCCTTCTGCCCGTAAGGGCATCTTGTCTGGAATTGATTCACCCTTCTAAACATTTTTAAACTTACAGATTTGATCATGGTATTACCCCTCAGAATACTTAATTTTCAAGAGTGAGAACATAGAAGAACAACATGTTTTAATGGTGAAGCATTGATATTTTAGAAACGATAAAGATTGGAATGATTGTTTCAATAAATTTTGTGTAGTCCTCAACAAATTACAGAATTTTCGTATTAAATATCAAAAAACAGAGAGAGATTTTTTTTTCCAAAAAAAACAAGATATTATAATAATACTCTCATTTTTCTTACAATCAGCTAAACAGGTACAAAAAACTTAGTGGCCTTATGTTAAAAAATGCATAATAATTGGTAAATAATAAACAGATATTGCATGGCTTTTTATTGAATATCGCGATTTATTAACTCGAGGTGTTTGATATTTAACGACCCGAAGAATTACAATAACACATTATTAAATTTCATTATTAAATTTTTATTAAATTTTTATTCTGATTTTTTTGAATTCGTTCAAAAGAGTGCATTCGAAAATCCAAAATGCGAAGACATTGTATTGCGCCGTTGAATATCAACAACGACCGTGTAACATCACATCAGTTATTGCACGATCATATGGAACATTCAAATTTATTGTAGATAAAAAAAGCTTATAGGTATATAATAATTGCAGTTATAAAATACTTTAACTAAAATATATTGACTAGTATTATGAAGTGTTCCTGTATTGAATGCTTTGTATCACAGTAACAGTGAGTATGAACTTACATGAACTACTCACATGTTCATAAATCTTACCCAATAGTTCCCCTTTTCATTCTAGTTCTTGCAATAAAGGATTTCATTTATCTTTCAAACACAGGCTGCATTTCTTTGACAGTCTGATATAGACCATTTTGGCCACTACCCTTGCCGTTACTTTACGTTTGTAGATGACAGAAATTTTCTGCAGTTACCCTTCAGTGGTCATTTCTTCTTCTTTCTACAATTGCAGGGCAGTTTCAATGGTTCAGTCCCCATTAGCGGCGATTCACAATGCAGGATTGAATTAACACAGTGCTAGGTCTTGATTGTGTCACTCATGATAGTGTCAAATACTTCAAAGCATCCAAACTTAGCCATCTCATCTGGTTTTCCATAATTCCATAATTTAACTTATTAACCCTTTCGCAGCGAACAACTTTTTCGAAAAAAAGCACTTTTTCTACCACACCTCATTAAATGTGCTGTATCTCAAAAACTATAAATAATTGCCCCAATAAAGTATATATATTCTGAAAGCTTAATAAAAAAGGATTGTAAAAATCATATTTATTTTATTGGTACGTTGCTATAGTAACAATGCCAATGGGCTTAAAATTCCATAATGGCGGAAGGAAAACAAAAAAAAAGTGAAATTTCAACTTTGGAGATAATTTGCTCCCAGAAAAGTAGATTGAATGCTCTTAAAACTCTTAAAAATTGAAAGTACTAAGAACTAATGATAAAATAAAGAAAAAAATTCTAAAAAATCTTTATCGGTTATCTCAGAATCCACTTTTATAAAATAGCAGTAAAAACTAAAATTCCAGATTTTTTGTGACTTATTTGAAAAATTTTTGGATCAAGTGATAAGCTCGTAAATCCTCACCCCAATGGATACCTATGCACCATAAGTCACCTCAGAAGCTTACATTTTGATTTTAAAACAATAAGAACAAAAATCCATAATGGCAGCACGAGCTGTGGCTATTTACCCCAGTGATAGCTTTCCACGCGCGAAAATTTGGTAAAAATATTAGAAATCTTAGGACAAAAATGTCAAAAACTATTAGTAAGGAATATCAATAAATGACCACTAATATGAATGTAAAAAACAAATAAAAATAAGGACAAGGTTGTAAACTATCATAAACATGTTGACGCAAAGAAGTGCACTAATCACAAAGACCACAGTCTCCCGAATCAGATTATCTAAAGTTTGGCTTTGGTATGAAAGTTCTTGAAACACTTGTTGCATTATATACTTCTGACATTTATTGCAATAGTCAAATGTCCTAGTGTTTTGTCTTTTATTTGTTCCAGGAATTTTCTTGTAGGCGCAAACAGTGCATTTTCTACGACTATCCTTTCTCTCAGGGAAGTGCTTGCCAACAAGACGAACGTTACTAAGAACTGAGGATCGCGACTTAGGATTTTCCACAGCCTTAGAAAGAGCTTTCCCTTCCAAGGTATTTTTGAGGTGATCCAAATAAGGTTGAATGAGTTGATGTAGCAAAATGACACGATACTTCTTGTGCGCTTGACGTTTAGCTGCAAATTCAGGATTCTTCCGGAAGTACAGACACATGGAGTTTACGACACATAATTCTAACAGCCGGAAAAAAATTTTCTTCCACCACTTAGTTGACTTTCTCCCCATTGCGTAATATGACAGAAACTGGTCGCATTTGTCGACCCCACCCATAAACAGGTTGTACTGGTATATCATTTCGGGTTTCTGCACTTCACCTTTGTACCGTTGAACAGTGCGCTCACCAGAGTCGTGGATTGTTGATAATGCGAAAACGTCGCGCTTGTCTTTCCAATGAACTACTAAAACGTCATTGCAAGAAAGATACTTGGAAGCACTAGTTTCAAGCTTTTCTTTGGAGAAGGTATTTGGTAACTGAGCCCGGTTAGTTCTGAGAGTTCCCAAAAGAAAGCTCTATCAAAAAAGTAGCAACAGATCAATAAAAATTATTGAAGCTTGCCATGTAAACCTGTGCTTATAGTTTGAAAGAATATTTCAGCCTTTGATTTCCCTACACAGAGAATTTACAGCATAAAATAAAACATGGAACTTACCTCTTCAACAAGCATACTACTTCGGTCACAAGGATCAGGTACAACAGTTGGAAGGGCATTCCACAACTGCAGGTTTATTGGCTCCCCATCTTCGCCTTCACAGTCACCCACAATACTGTCATCATCACTTGAGCCTTCTTCTAACTCAACATCATCATCATCATTCAATACAGCTTCTATAACTTGGTCTACAGTGTAATATCGAGGCCTGCTTCTGCTCGCCATTTTGTTTTTTTTCCGAAATGACGAAAATGCAAAGTCAGGAAAATTTCCAGCTGCATTACGAAAATAAATTGAAAGCTTACCCAATCAAACTTGTTTATGTCGATTTCTAGCTACTTCAAGACGTTCTGTGCAAAATTTCATTGCCGTACGCCCGGGCGTTCAGTAGATATCACGATTTTGGTCAGGGGGTCCACATATGGACCCCCACGCTGCGAAAGGGTTAATCGTGACTTACAGCAATGCATAACGGAGTGCTCTAAATAACCCCCCTGTCCTCACTTTGTTGATGAAGAGTATCCTGAGGGACATGAGGATGTTGATATTTGCTAAAATATTTCAAAAAGTGTAAAAAAAAGCCAGTTCTTATTATTGGGATAACAAAAAAGGCCGTTCCTTAAATGCCTAAGGCTAATGATGGTAATTATTGAACAGCTCCTTTACCGTTGGCATCATTAACTGTTCTTTCGGTGAATTTTTGTTTTGACTACAAAATCTTGATTCCATGATTTTTGATGTTCTTTTTTTACAGTGTTTACATTGCTCCTTGAAACATTCTGTACTTAACAATTCTGTACTTGATATCAGGAGATGGTTCGACTCAATGATTTTCGAAAAAATGAATTTTATTTACACAATAAACAATCGGCTGCATAATTGTTTCGTTCTACAAGATCTCTGGAGTGAATAGAATTTAAAATTGGAAAGCACGTAATTTTAGCTTATTTTATTTCAGGAATTTTAGATTAGGAATAAGTTGTGTTGGGAAACTGTAACAAAATTTTTCAATGTTCAATTGACTTGAAAACAAAGATTTCTTCAGGTTCTACAAAAATCTTCAACAATTTTAATAAAATCTTGATTTTTACCATTCTCTACTACTAATGAAATGTTTTTTAGGATTTTTAGGGATAACAATATCAACCCTGTGTTTGACAAGCGCAAGTACATTTTCGTAGTACAATCAGTAATACGTTAAGTACTAGTACACCAGTCAATAGTTACAAATAAAATTAATCTGTCCTTGAAGAACCAGCTAAATTTGCAATCGGCCCATTCAGAGCCACTGTCGATTGAAACTTAATAGAATGTATTGAATAGGATTCTTTGATCTTTACTGGGTCTGTAAATAGGTCTCACACATCCATCTATGAATGCCCAACAGTTTTAGAAAAGGGAGCACTTTTAACATAAGGACATCTTCATAGAAGAACATATGTACTTTAATGCGATCTACTTTTAAACTGTTTTAGTAATTCTTGATTACAACCGATTCTTTTAACTTGAAAAATATTTTCACTTATCTGTTCAGACATTATAATTGAATAAGTGAGAGTTTATCATGTCATGAACAAGCAAGTTTATTTTGGCTACGTTTCGACAGCTACAAATGTCATCGACAGGCAAAGTTTGAAATTATTTTTTGGCTATATGTATGTTCAAGGTGATAATTATAGGATCAAAATACATAAAAATCAACCAATTAGCTATCACCAATTAATTACTAACTATAAGTAATTTTATCTCCGTAAATTACAGACCTAGATGTTCTAAATGTTCACAATTATTTAAATATTCACTTTTCATAATGCCAGCAACCTTATCTCAGCTAGTTGATATTGGATACTGATAATATGAGTCTTCCGATCAATGCTATTTATCGTCTCTTCCATCTTCCTTGCTGTCCAACCGCTTTCTCAGTCTTTTCATTTTCCCATTCCAACTGTGGACGGCTATCTCATTCTTATCCATGTCACCATTGCGTACGCCTGTCATGTGTTCTTGAACACGTTGTTAAAACTTTGTTTTGTTTCACCGATGTATAGACAGTAGTGTCTGATCTTGTCAGGCCATTGAAGTCATTGATTTTAGAATTTTAATGGCCTGGTATTCAATAACACTCTACAATTTCATTTGGACACGCTTACAAATGTTTACAAAAATAGAAAAAAGGAGCTGAAATTGCAAAGCCAAAATTATAAAACTCAAATCTCTTGTAATGCAAAATTCTTAAATCATTTACAGTTTATATACTTTCTTCACCCGTCCAGTCGGGCCATCACATCACATGGTTTTCAAACATTTTGGTGGCCCAAACCAATTTGTGACTGTCTCAGACAGCTGGGTCACTGCCAAAATTAGACGCTACATTAGGCATTACAATCCTTGCAAGGAATTTTAAAGACAATATTTCACTGATCTTAAAGACTTATTTTGTCTTTTGGATTTGACAGTAAACTATGCAGTGTATTTTTAGAGTGAAATATAGGCCTTATTTTGTGTTCTTTAAGAACTCAACAGAGAAAATTAATATTGCATTGATTCTTTGAAGTTGTATTTGATATTTGTTTAAAATACAATAAAATGGAAATTCGAAAAAAAATGAGCATTTGATGAGATAGTCTAGCATAGGGGTTGACCATATCATTGTGAATCGTTCTCATAGGCCATTGTTAACCATTATTAAGTTACTTCACATTTCAGTCAAGAAGCACATTTCCTCTAGTTTGCTGTTTTTCCTGTGTTTATCCTGCTGTTTCACATGACATCTTATTATAATAATCGGCAAACGTGCATCCCACTCAGTCTCCGTTTAGAAATGTGTGCTTGCGTGATCATCGTGCACGCAAATCGCGAAAAGTTGTGTTTGCACAAGCGATTTTTATTGCTCGATTTCCACAAATCTTAAGTTTAGAAATGGAAATACCTCACAGGCCTGTACAAGTAGATCTCAAAGTATTTATTTTGGTCCGTATGTGACTTTCAATACGTCGAACAAATTGAATAGTACTGAAGTACTGGACAGCGAAGCACGGGGGACGATTTAACCTGTGAACCCCAAACACAGGAGACTGATTGCCTTTCTCTTTGTACTTCACCACTTATACTTAACAGTTCGAATGACCTGTATAAAATCTAATTTGTTCTACTTGTGGTTTTAGTAATGTAAAAATATTTATTATTTTTTGAATACGAAATTGCGTTGATACATCAGGTCTGAGGGTTCTAGATAACTGACAGAAAAGTAGGGAAAAATAAAAATAACAACAAAACTTTGCATTATTCAGATTGACGTAATTATTTTACATTTCAAGTCTGCTCGGGCATATCCGTACACGTACACATAACGTTGAATGACGTTGGAAGCGAAGTTATATTTTCATGTCTATTTTTTACGAAATGTCTTCGAATTTCATGTATTGAAAAAAGCCTTTATATAAATAGAAGAAAATATTTTAATAATCAACACACCTGCTATGTGGCACGTGCAGAAGAATGAATTTAAAATGATTACGTAAGGTGTCACGTACAGTTGTGAATTGTTAATTTTATTTTCATCCAAAATCAATTCATGATCAAACAATTAAATATATTTTTATTTATTTAATCAAAGTTTCGTTCTTCTACTGTACTGGAGAAAGATCGCTCCATGTACAGCATTTGCGCGCACGACATATCGCGCATGTTTAATCATTTGGGTGCGTGATTGGGTGCACGAGCGCGATCGCGCGCCTCAAAAGGAGAAGCCTGCCCACTTTTATTTTAGAGCGATCGATTTCCTTTAAAATTACAGTCAAATTCTTGTAGTTGTCTGTGAAACCTTGCCATGGTGAGAACATTTTTTACGACTAGTATATAGTATCGTGTGGTGTGATGCCAATTTTTTTTTTTACATGTGGGAAAACTATGGCATTGCATCCCCAATTGAATGTGATGTCAAGAACCAATAGGGATAACTGACGTTTTTTGGGGTCAGCAATCCTGGTGATGGGGTGACAAAAATTTTGGGCATCATTTTTTAGAGGGATAAGTCTGTGACATCATCAAAATCTTTGATCAACGATATCTCTCTAATGGTTGATGTAGCAAAACGATCCCATGCAGTTTTTTGTTCAGTTTTTAGAGCTCTATAACATGGGTACACTTTCCAGCGGCGATTTTTCCGAAAGCTAGACACTGTAAAAAGTTTTTACCTGGCATGTTAGTATATACATAATCAACACAAAAACAATTTCTACGTACTTTCCATTCTACTGTTGGCAGTTTCAGGATTCTTCTTCCGAGGAGAAACATTGTTGTACGATTCAGATGCTGCATTATAAACATTTTCTGTTTCAGATCTTGCATGGTCGAAATAAGTATTTATCTCTGTATCTGTTTCATCACCGGTCATAGGACAGTTGTCATCAATGTCTTGCTTGTAAATACCAACTACATTGTCACTTTGATTTGATGCAGACAACTCCTCCATTTGTCTAGTCTAAAAAAGTATAAAAATTTCCTCTTTTAACACTCTTTGGCATTTGATTTTAGATATTTGATTTTCAAAAGAATTCTATTGTTCTATTGTCATTTATACAGCAGAATAAGAAAAAGACATACATTGAAATGACCTTGATTTCCTATTAGGGAGAATCAAGAGTAAATTACACAATGGCATTGAAACACAAAAATCCTATTTCAAATTATGATAAAATACATACATTCTGATGAATGTTGTTTGATATTTGTTTCTTTATATTTTCGTTATTTACTTTAAAAGATGAAAGTATATATTTTTTGTTATATATTATTATATATATATTATTTGTGACGGTTTATGGGAAAAGGATAACAAGCGAAAAAGCGATTTGAAGCACTTAATCGCTTTTCCACTTCACTTGAATCACTTTTTCGCTTCACTTGAATCACTTTTTCGCTTCACTTGAATCACTTTTTCGCTTCACTTGAATCACTTTTTCACTTCACTTGAATCACTTTTTCGCTTCTAATGAATCGCTTTTTTGCAGCGAAAAATCGCTTTTAAAGAATCGCTTTTTCACTTGTTATCCTTTTCCCATAAACCGTCACATTTGTTAAGATTGGTTTAAATGCGATTTTTTGTTAAGACTTCATTGAAATGTCATTCAGAAAGAAAAAGGACGCAGAGACTGATACAAGGCTGTTATTCATGTACCCAGTCCTCTGAATTTATGACGGCATTCAGCTTTTGCCATCATGAAGCTGCCATAAATCAAAATTATGACGGCAAAATTTTGCCGACAGTGCTTTTTGAATACAAATATTGAATAATAAATACTTTAATAAGTCTTTTCATTTCTTTTATTCTATTTTATTCTTTCTATTTCCTTAACCACGTTAGTTTGTCTGATGTGCTTACGTGATGAAACGAAAACATTCATTTCTTTTTTGACAACAGATACCACCTCCCACTAACATACGGGTAATTTTGACATCTTCTGTTTATTCTCAAAAAATTCGTTGGGGAAAATTGTTTATTTTATTTTAAAACCTTGTCTTTTTTAACAAACATTTTACTTTCACTAGGTGGAGATGTACCCTTCATTAAATTGATTGCAACGTTTTTAGTGATCTTCTGGTAACTTCATAACAATAGAAATGGAAAAATTTGGAATGTTTATAAAAATGACCATTCCACCACCATTGGAAATAATTTTTTGACTGGTCATCAAGCCAAAAAAGGGTGGTCATGACCACCCACTATCTCAAGCCCCTGAAGCTACAGAAAAGAATGAAGCTCACTGTGTGGTTAAAGCTTCTGGTTATGCTCGAATGAACAAACAACTCACTAGAGATGACGCTATCCATTATCATTAAAAACTGTGGGTCTAGAACAGTAAAACTAAATTGTTTAATGGATTGGATTGGGCGATCAGTTTGACGCTAAGGAAGAGATTTAGAAGCTTCATGAATAAATAAAATAAACAGATAAATAAACTGATGATGACAAATAGACATTAGTCAAAACATCTTTTAAAATAATTTCAATATTTTGTAACTTATGAATCTCATCATTATCAAAAAACTAAATCTATCTTTTTTGCTCTACAATATCAAAAATCCAATTGATAACAGAAATTTGTAGATATGTACATAGTGTATATATTTCTTATTTTTGACACGGCCATCCTGTATAAACATTTGTCTATAATAATAATAATAATAATAACAATAATAATAATAATAACAAGATGATAACAATTAAATGAACACTATGATGAAGGTGAGATATTCAGATATTCAGTTTTTTAACATACATTTAATAGATAAATGCTAGCAAAATTTTTTAAAATAAGCACTGTATATATTTGCCTAAAAGGTCCCTCTTGAATAAATGACCACTCATCAAAGTCAACATATACCAACTTTGATAATGAAGTATTTCTGTATAAATTTAAAAACCAGTTTATTTATTGTCACTTGGAAACTCATCTACCGTAAATGATTTTTGCATTTTTGGGGTGGGGGTTTATTTGGGGCTGGAGTTTGTTTTGTGTGACACATTTTGTTCAACAGCGCTGCAAATAACGAGTGGTCAGCGGTCAATGACCGGTGATATAAGGCACTTGATCATGTATTTTTTCTTATGGTTGATCAACTTGACCAGTCAGAATTAATTTTATTGAAACAAAAGGACCATCAGATTTTGTGAAATACGATGATTGCTTGATGGCAAGGGATACCGATTGCTATAATGCTCCTAAAGTTAGGCAAGACACGCTTTTAATGGCGCACGAAGATACTCTTTAAAAACATGCTCAACTATTTATATGAACTAGAACATGCTCAACTTATTATATTAGTTTCCATGCTCAATTGACAACAAAGGATAACTTAGGTATAATGTACTTAGGTTTAATGTAACTTGAATTACCTAAAACTCTCTCCTGATATTACATCACCTTGAAACATATCTACAAAGAACATCATATGTAATATATTTATTCCATTATTTTACCACCCTTCTATGTTTGTGCGGCGTGCCGGTGCGAACATATAAAAGGGTGAGCAAAAATTAGGTGAGCAAAATAGCAAAATTGTTGTGGAAACGTTATTTTTGGACTTTGAAAGAATGATAACAAATGTAAACAAGAAACGCTATGCATTTGAACAAATCGCGTAAAAGTTTTATGAATAATATTTAAAAACCATTCAATCCCTTCTGCACATGTGCAAGAAGAAAAGCAGCCAAAAAAATGCTTTTGATCGAAATTAAGTTAATTTTGTTTGGAAGAATAAGATGTCAAATTTCCTTTATTAACCCACAGACAAATAAAAAAATCTTGATCAATTTGGAATGACGACATCATGTTAGGAACTCCTACAGACAAAAACAAAATTAAAAAAAAGTGTATATTATTATTATTATTATTATTAAACATATATTTGGCTTCCATAAAGTACAATATGGTTATTCTGCCTAAGATAAAAATACAATTATATATAGATATAAAATATTTATAGTATATAAAAACTTTAAAACCGCTATAAGAGATAATTGGGTGCGACACAGCTAAGGAAAAGCAAACAAAAAAAACAAGAACCAGCGTAAAACAAAGAAAAGTTATGCTAAAGGACATAAAAAAACACTAAATAATAGTTGGTAAAAGAAAGAAAAAAAAAATAAATAAATAAATAAATGAATAAAGAAGCTAAATAAGCTATTCTTTGGATAAGATTTCACTGAAGGCCATATCAAACATATATTGCTTTGCCTTTTTAACGAAGTGTTTATAATCAACCTCCGATCTCACATTTTCCGGAATGTGTATATCACAGATCAAAAAGTCAGTGCAAATTGAAAACTTTGTTCTTCAAACCACAAGTTAATCTGCAAATATTGAGATAGATATTGCAAAAATAAAGCATAAGGTAAAAACAACCTCAATGATTTATCATACCTCCGAAATTATGAAGTCACCTAAAGTTAATACAACTGAAGACTAGTTCAAATATAAAGTGTCTTATACGACGGTGAAGAATTTATTGTACAATGTGAAAAAACTTTGTGTTCCCCTCCAGAGATGATAAAAGAAGATCTAAGAATTACAAATTTAAGAACAAGTGGATTTTCATAACCAAGGACTTCCAAGATATAAGTCTACATTATTACATGCATTCAAAAATAACTTTATATAATGTATATACCTCTGAATGGCAAAATTCTGTTTTTTTTGGTATGAAATATGTAATATTAAGGATATCTGATGACAGTATGACATACATTTTTAGTCATGTACTGTCAATGTTCCTAATTACAGACAGCCTTCCTAATTACGAACACAAAACAAAACATATTCTTTAAATTAAAAACACGGCACACAGGATCTAATCTAGAATGGAAGGGCAGTGACCGGCAGAAGGAAAAAGGGAACATTATGAACATCCAAGGGGCACTTTTATTAGAAAAAGGTCAACTTGCGCTTTATTTCGGTGGGTTAAACCTGTGACCCCCCAATACAAGAGTGATTTTTGAAGTTTTTAAAGTGAAATAAATTTTAAAACAAAAGAACGTAGAGGGCAGCGTCCGATCAACAGACTCTCTTTCGGCCTAGATTAGACCCTGGCGCATCTCGTACTGTCAACCAAACTATAATAAAATAAACCTCTAAATCAGAGATAAGCATATTTATTTCAATGCAATAAAATTACAGTTAGAATTTATTTTTCTTAATTTCAAAGATTTCTTTTACAACAGTTTCTTCTAAAATTGCCTGTTCTCTTGGGACCCACACACTGTTTTTGTGAGCTCTGTGTACAGTGATAACCATATTAACAGAAAAAAATGGCCACATGTAATATTGGTAATACCATCACATGAAACAGAGGGTTTTGACTGGTTGTAAATTAGCTGAGGTATGATTCTAGAAAGTTAATTTCATCATAAAATAAATCAAATATATATATATAAAAAAGTTTTGTACGTCAATCAGAGGAGGAGGACATTTGTAGAGTATATATTAAAATTAGATATCATAATGAAAGGCCATTATGATTCTACAAGGTCAATTCTTCACGTGTTGCTGCTAATAATTGCTCTGTCTCACAAAACATTTTATTCAGTTATACATGGAATCTTTGTTTACTTTTTATACCATCAATGAATCTAATTACACATGGTACAAGATATCCTTGTAGGGGATATGCAGTCAGTGTTTTGAATTTCTATTTATTATGGTGATTCCAGTAATAAGGATCATTGACAGTAAAAGTTAAAAAGTATATAATATATATATTAAAAACTTGATAAAGATATGTAAATATCGAAAATTTGTATATAAAAAATGTGTTTTAACTGTTCATAATATATATATTATATATATATTGGGGCTGGGGGCAGCTAAATGGCAGCATACAAGCATTCTTGATGTTCGAGCTGAGGAGGAAATTGAGCTGAGCTGTACCTGTCCAAAGCTTAAAAGGCTTTTTTACAACCCACACACACAACTTGTTTAAGCAAAGTCCAAAGACCTTTTGTGAGCCTTAGAAAATCTCAGATATTTTTTCCAAAAAAAATAAAACGTGTCCTTTTCACTCTGCTTACAAAATATTGAGAAATTCAATTTAGAAAAGAATTATCTTTTTCATCTGCATTTTTTTAAAAATCAAATGAAATAAATTATGGTAACAGACCAAATCAATTATAGAAACTTACTATTTTTCAAAAGCACTTTTTCTGCAGTTTATTTTCAAACAGTTGATTGCTGAAGGTATCGCA
This sequence comes from Turritopsis dohrnii, assembly GCA_027922465.2. NCBI lineage: Eukaryota > Metazoa > Cnidaria > Hydrozoa > Anthoathecata > Oceaniidae > Turritopsis > Turritopsis dohrnii. The sequence goes on along the minus strand of BQMF02000108.1, from coordinate 459,340 downwards.
TGCGTGCGTACCATGAATATCTTAGACTGTGATTTGCAGGTGCAATGGCATAAAGGCTATTTATTGGCTTCACGACGACGACGATCGGTTTGCATTCCAAACACCTTGCGTATCCGCGATTTGAAAAACAACAACATTTACATGTGGACAAGAGACATCATTGATAAAAAATCACTCAACATCCAATAATAATTATTCTTGTGTTTATGGTATAACTTGCGTATGACTAATATCTTGGGTTTCTGGTCACTTTCTGGTTTTTGTTTCAGGAAAAACTTCTTTAGAAGGAAGAGACTATATATATTATGATATTCCTATCTAGTACAAAAAGCTTTTTCTCCATTGTTTGAACAAATTTCCCCACCTTCTTTTTGGTAGTCTCATCCTTCAATTAACTCTAAGCTATTGTTAGGTCTCCATTCATTTATAAAAAAACCTATAAGTAGCTATTGTAATTTATAATTTAAAGTTGTATATATATAGTTTTTCTTCTTAAATGGCAACTAAAAGTTGATTGATTGATTGATTAAAGAAATATATATTATAGCCTAAAGCTTCAACACTTTTAATATAAAATGACATATTTTTTATAGAGAACCTTAATTTTGTGACTTTAGTCTAGACACGAATTAAGCCACCTCTGCATAATACAAGAGAGAGACAAGAAAAGCAAAAATTAATGGAACTAAGGTAAATAGCAAGGAGAAATACCTAAAATGACATTTTAGTGGCATAACTTTTAATTATATAATAGAAAAGGAATAATTAATTAGCTAATCTGAATTTTTTCTGACAAACATCAACTATATAATATGGAATGACATTGCAGTGCGCGAAACAGCCGTGAATTAGGTAAGTGTGGCATTTTTCGCAAGAATCTGTGTTTTTATGTAAAATATCTTTATTCCATTTTCATTCACTGATTTTCATCATGTAGTGGTTCAACAACTTCAATATATAGCACACATCACATCATCAGACAAAAAATCCCTAGCACACTGACAAAGGGATTTAACAGTTTATCTAACTGTATAATATAATACAATTTTCCCCGTCGGAACTTCATTTCATAATTTTAAAGGATTTCTGAAAGTATTATTCTAATTTCATCATTGTTATCATTTTCTCTTCGTTTACTTAGTTACCATAAAGAGCTCCAGATTTCTCTGCAAATCTGCAGTTAATGCGCTGTCACATCTATTTTGATCAACTATGTTCCGCTTATTTCTCGGGAAAATGTGTGTGTAATCGAGAAAAGTGGAATGTTTAGATGATTTTTTAAAGATGGCAGTATCGGAGGAGGCTGGCGAAGGCGGATTTCGATGGTTAAATGAATACGAGAAAACCTGGTTAGTAATTAATCAGTATCTTTAAATGCTTAGATTTCATTGAAATTAACTATATTTGATTTATTGAAAAAAATAATAGGTGCATCAGTAATTTCTTTGCCACCACAAGCGCTGATCTGCTTGACGTGTTCTTTAAAAGCAAAACAAATGCCGAGTCTGAAGAGAGAGAGAGATCTTTTCGTATGGGAACCTACTACCTTATCAGGACATTTTCTCTCTTTGTTTCCTACATTTGTAAATTTAGACTTCAGGAAATGGTGACACAACTGGTATAGACTACTGAACTGTTTGGGGACAGAGAAATGATGGAAAATATTTTATTCTTTTGTTTTGAAACTTTCAACAAAAATGATCAGTCGGTGGTTGACCTTGATCCAGACCAAAAAACCAAATTTGTCAAAAAGCTATGAAACTATGCTTATTGGATAGATCTTTTCAAGAGAAAAAAAATGAGGGGTCATACACCTCTCAACAATAAGCCGTTCCGAAGTTATATATTGGAAATTTGGGGCAATTCTTGACATTCTGTTAGATATTTTCCCTATAGTTTTCAGCTGTAATAATATGTCTAACGGCACCAAAACACTGGATTTTTTCTTGATAAAAAGGTTAAAGAATATTGTCATAACTTTTTAACATTTCATAATTTGGATTTAATATTTTCAGCGTATATTTAAATAACCATTTACTACAAAGAGCAATATTTGTTTTCAATTGATACTATCCATAGCAACAGGGATCTCCCCCATTGCAACAACACATAAAATAGGGCTAAAACAAGAATTTACAGGCAGAAGCTCTAAAAAACATATACTTTACTACTTCAAACTAAGGTGGAACAAAGAAACATTAAATTTGCGGAACCAAATTGTGACTGTCCATGGGAAAAAAAGTACATTCGATTAACCAATATGCGCAAATTACCGTTAATTTTACCGGTAACTTAAGATTTTTTTAGCAATTACCAGTAATTATAATTTTTTATCGATAAATTTACTGCTTTATCGGTAATTACCGGTATCACAATGAATGTAAAAAAGATACCTAATGTGATTTTCCGGTAGCATCTCAGACGTAAGGTAAAGTGGCTAATCGATAGCGATACATGTTTTCGAAAATATTAATGTTTGTTTATACTAATTTCGCCATTTTTAAGACTCGGTCAAGTCATGAATTACCTAATCGTTGGTTGTTCAAATGTGTTTCTTTCTTGTTTTTATTCATGATGAAGTAATTGACGTCATTAAACTCTGAAACAAAACAAATCACCTGCTCATGAATTAGGGGGTTGAAAGATCTTTTAACAGAAAGGATGATGTGTCGAAAATTTATTAATGATTTTTTTTCTTCATAGGTTTAAATCTTCCATTTAAAATGACTGCGTTATTCAATTATTATAATAAACAGAGAAATTTTTCTAACAGTCCTTTGATAATCTATACTCTTGTTATTATGTATATATTACAGGTAACATTCGTTTGTGTATCAAAATCAACTCGTTACCTGGTTCTCATTCAGCTGAAAATAAGAGATACAACAGTTTGTTCAAAATTTGGCAATAATAAAAACCGTCCGCTCTAATTCTATTAAGTTATTTTTGTAAATCCCTTGACGAAAACTTTTATTTTTATTTTCCTCAGGGAAAGTCAGGTGAGATTTATTTTTATTCAACAGATATTTCGCCTTCAACGGAGATGTGTCCTTAAAGAATCGATCATATCGCAACGTTTTTAGTGATCTTTATTGACTTTTGTAACTTTATTCAGATAATATTCCGTTAAAGAGTGAATTTGGGAAAAGACAAATGAAAACATTTTAACGTTGGCTTGACGAGTTGCAAAAGTTCTCTTTTGAAATACTCACCTTCGTTTAAACATTAATACTACCTGTTTCCTTCAGTTTTTCATCATAAGGTTTACGTGGAAGATTGTCTGAAAGCTGTGTATACACAGGGCTCCAAAACTCTCACATGTCCTGGCTATAAAGCTTGCGTGGGTGCGCACTCTTCTCGCAGTAGTCAATGTTGATGATGGACAGTTGGAAAACCTGTGGCAAGGTTCCAAATGGTAGTTCCTCTGTCCGTTCGAGTCTCATTGTCATACAACAGTCAAGCATAAGAGTGTTAGCATGAAGTGATGGAACCGACGTAATTTTCCTTGTACAACCTTTTGAAGACCTTTACTGCAATAGCATTAATATTTTAGTCAAAAGATCCTGGGAACTAAGGGGCTGTTCATATGGAGATGAGCTGGCCCGGTTAACCGGGCTGGCTCACTTGAATGAGATGAAATTCACCCAGTGTTCATATGGCTTTTCTCATTCCACTTAACCGGGCTGGAGAATTTTTTTTTAAATCACGTAAACAATAGTTCGAATTTCGACGCGTGCGCACTTGTCTAAAATCTATCCCACTAAGCCGGGCTGGTCTGTTCATATGAACAAATTTCATCTCACCTAGGTGAGATCCCAGTCAAATGAAATGAGATCTTCAATGAGAATTTCATCTCATTCAAGTGAGCCAGCCCGGCTAACCGGGCCAGCTCACCTCCATATGAACAGCCCCTAAATGCTAAAATTTGGCTTCATGCTACTACAAGAACATGTAAACGAGAAAACATTAGGAAGATCGTTTATTTTCTTTGCATTGCATATTCATCTAAAAACATTCGATTACTGAACATTCGATGTGAATTCTTTGACGACTTTTAAGTATCCCGGAGGTAAAATGATTTTCAAATTATTACGCTATGGTAACGTATAACACCATATATAAGATAACTTAGGCATAATAGCTCTTAAAACTAGCTCTTTTCTCGTTTTAAAAACTATCATAGTTCAAACTTTACCAATAAAATTGGATCGATTTACTTACCGGTAAATTTACCAATATAAGTATTGACCAATTTGCTTACCAGTAATTACCGATAATATAATTAGTTTACCAGTATAATGAAAATTTTACCGGTAAAAATATCGATACTACATCTTTACCGGTATCTTTTACCGGTAAAACCAAATGTACTTTTTTTCCCATGGACGGTCACAATTACACATTACTTCAAGATTTATCCCAAATTTTCCCTACCAACGGGTAAAATCAAGACAAAATGCACATTTCAAGTAGTAACAATACTAGAAATGGGGCAACTGAAAACTTTTGACTCTGGTTAACAGAAAATAAGTAAATGTGAGGTGTGGCGCTTATACATTCTAGTGAATTTCATGATTTACCCCAAATTTTCCTTAGCAACGTGGTAAAATCAAGACAAAATGCACATTTTAAGTAGTTAAAATACAAGAAATGGGGCAACTGACAACTTTTGACTCTGTTTAAACAGAAAATAAGTAAATATGGTGTGTGGTGCTTATATATACCAGTGAATTTCAAGATTTACCCCAAATTTTCCCTAGCAACAGGGTAAAATCAAGAGACGACAAGCAAGATGTATCAAGAAAACATGTATATATTATAATATCAAAATCCAATTCCATTGGTTTCTGTTTTTCATTGGGCGAACTGACTAATAGACATAAATAATCATTGATAATAGATACATCTGGGACTACAGTTAATTTTAGTAAGATATTAAATTTATTAACAAATATGTTATTATAAATCATTAATAATAAAAATAACTTTATATATTTGTTATATATTTAAAGGGAAAGTAAAGGCTTTGTGAATGATAAAACATATATCAATAATGGATCCTTTAAAAACAAAGGTGATGAATATACAACTTATTTTACTCCTGTCAAATGTTTATTTATACCAAAATCTGCCATTTTGAAATTTCAATCTTTCATATTTTTGCGAAAAAGGAAAACATTGCAATCAGGGGTGAAACATCCAACTTTGAGGTGCTTTTCCTCACCAGATTGAGTGATATTTACAGGAAAATAATGACATTAAATAAGGTTTAATTAATTAAGGAAGTGTCCATTTTTGGACCGCAAAAGAAAAAACTTTTTTCAAGCAAAAAAATTGAAACTGATAAAGCAGAAAATTAATGAAATATCATAGAAGGGCTATCAGAAACAACTTTTGCAGGCGATTTTTGGATTTCCCAGCCTTTTCTTACATAATCTACAAAGTTTGACATCAATTCAACAAGCCAATCCACCGCGCTGAACATCAAAGTGATTCTTGGTAGAATATTTTCGTGTCCACCAGCGGGAAAACCGGCAAACCAGAACATTTCTCACCCGTAATTTAAGTATTTCACGGAATAGCGGATTGGGCAAATTAAATATCACCGGGAAGCCAAAAAATCAAAGAAAACAAAGAAAACCGCGATCCGCTAGCGCAATCCGAAAGAAAGATAATAACTGTTGAAGTTGAGTGATTTTTCGAATTTTTTGTATGACGTCAGGATTTTACACTCTTTGGAGATGCTACCTTGAGAGTTTTGGGGGTTTTTTATGCATCATAGAAACTAAAATTGCCCATATTGATTCAGTTAGGACCACTCTACCTGAATCTGCCGCTAAAATAATCGTGATTTGTTATATGAAGAATTGCCTTGATAATATTGTGTTACTCTCCTATTATTTGAATACAACCGATTGAATGATGACGATTTAGCATAGCAACAGCATAGAAACATAGCTTTAGGGAAAATTTCTAGGTAAATTTTTTTTATTTTGGGGGTGTTGAAACTTTATGTAAAAACAAGCTTTTTACCGCAGCATATTTTCCCTAACAACTTTTAGTTCTTTAGAAAATGAAGAAAGAAGAAAACAAACTATTACATCTTCGGAGGAGTACTGCTTTTCTAGCGATACATTAGCATCAGTTTCAGTTACAGTTGACTCTCTAATCCGAAGCTCTATCCGAATTTTTCTATAATCCGAACAAATTAAAAGTCAACATCAATTTTCCTTTTTTATAGACTCCATGTCTATAAAAATTTGTTGGAGTTAGAGAAAGGGAATTCCAATAAAAAAAGTGGCAAAATCATTTGGCATCCCACCTAATATGCTTTCGAACTGGAAAAAAAGGTTTTTGAAGCTTACAAAAATGGAAATGCCAATACCAAAAGAATGAAATCTGATATCTATGAGCAAGATATTCATCTAATTGCCATGATCACACTGTCAGCATCCCAAAATCATCAAAAAATTTTTACCAACAAAGTTTCATTCCTCGCTCCTCCACTCTCTGGAATTCTTTACCCTAGTCTGTTTTTCCTTCTCATTATAATCTTCAACACTTTAAATGTAATGTCCATCCTCACCTTTCCTCCTTGTACCTCAATACACATTAGTGGTTTTTAACCTTATATTGAGCGACTAATTAAAAAAAAAAAAGTTAACAATGCTATGTTAAATTACAGCATGATTTCCAACTTTAGAGATCATGTAATGACTGCTTTAAAAATGTAAATAAGCAGCCATTGATTTAAACAATCTAAGTAACAAGAAGCAAACAAGGATGGAACACTTTTTCGGCAATGTATATATCACATGATTAAGAAAAATTGTTAAGAAAACTTACTTATTTGTTTTTATTTCTCACCTTAACTTTTTATAATTTTTTTAAAAAAAGTTCAATTTCTCTCTCTTATCCGAATTTTTTTTTTTACCTTAAAAACATTAATAAATCTCCGTGCAATACTTTCGTTAATAAATTTATTGTCTTGAAATGTATGTATCATTGCCCGCTTTTCAACTTTTCAACTTGTTGGCAAACGAACATTGCTATCGTTTCTTGATCTCGTGTAAAATCAAAACGTTTGAAACGATCAAAGTGCAATGTAATGGTATCTTTCTTTATACTAATCATAGAAAAACATTAACCGTGGTCTGACCGCAAAAACGACCCAAAATCTTAGAGAGTGAAAGCGTGAAAAAAGTGGATGCGCTTTTTCACTCTGAAAATAAATTGTATTGATTGAAGATGCAATGCAATGGTTCCCCGTGATAAAAAAATATGTCAATATAGAAAAAACAACACTTTTCACCTTTTTAATTAAAAATCTGTATCTATTTTGGCTAAAGCATTTTAGTTCACTATCAACACTGAGTTTTGAACAGAAAAACTTCTTAATTGGAAGATCTGAAACACATCAAAATATTCATAATACATCTTTCACGATACGATATATACAGTAGCAAAACAGTAGGAAACAGGAAAACAACAGAGAGATTTTAACTCGAATCCATGCTCCAACGTAAATAAAAGCCGAATGCGTAAGTTGAATGAAAAATTTTATACCTGCACGAACCCAGAACGTCATGATTTAAAACCATGGTATTCATTTTTTCGATCGTTTATATATTGTTTTTTATCTGTCTTCTCTAAAGGAAAAGTAGTAATGCAGAAACCATACTTTAAGAAAAACAAATTAAAAAAACCAAAAAAATTCAAAAGCAAACTTACCCTAAAAACGTTAATAAATCTTCGTGCAATACTTTCGTTGTTGTCTATCGTTTCTTGATCAAAATAAACATTGAAAACGAATACGAAACGATCAAAACAAACGCAATGTAAAGGTATCTTTTCCTTATACTAATCGTAGAAAAATATTGACCGTGGTCTAACATACTTTTATGAATAAGTGACCACAAAAAGGACCTGAAATTTTAGAGAGTGAAAGCGTGAAAAAAGCGGATGCACACTTGTAATTAGAATATAGATTAATAAATTATTAAATAGGCACGAAAAGTCACAAGCATTAATTGTCGCAGGATTCACTTTTCCGGAAATGAAAAAAATAGCTGCAAATCCGTGAAAATATTTTCAAGTCCCCAGCACATCAAGTCATGAATCTAAATGCACTTTGTCTGTATCTTGATGAATTCTATTTACATATTCTCTGGTTTTATAGAAAAAACTCATGTAATTTGCTCTGGACAATTTATTTATATCAACGAGAATGTAAAAAGTCCTAAGTTACAAATTAAATCAGATTGATAATTACTACTTTCACGATTTTACAATAATTTCTCAATCTTGTATTCTCAAATCAGAAGAAAAAGTTGTGAATGCAATTCGTCGTATGACTGTCATAAAGCAGCATGAAACGCTTTTTATCACAAGTTTTCGAGTGGTCCTAACTGTAATTCGGCAACAATGTTTTTAGCTATTCTTACATGATGAAAGTCAGTTTTTTTGTAAAAAAGCCTGTTGCAGTTGTGAAATCTTTCTTGTGAAATATGGCATTCAAGCATATAGAAGAAACAATCCTAAATGTTTCATACCCCTACATGGGGCTTTTAGAACTTTGTTTTTAGGAACCTCAGCAGTTCAATAAGAACTGAAACACGGTCATGCTAGAGATAGTGTAAATAAAATATTTAGTATCCTCTGAACATCTTCATGCAGTAGATAAGAGATATTTCAATGTTAAGAGTAATCTCAATGTCTCAAAATATAATTTCATTCCCTGCTAATTTTAGATAGTGAAAAATATAGTAACTGTTTTCTATTTAATTTGTTTTGAGCATATAAATATAAGGAGAAATTGAGAATTAAATTAAAAGACAATATCTTTGATACATATCTGTCATGTCTTAGTTGTTTTTGCAGTTGCAATATTTATCAGCAGAATACTTACCTTTGATAGCGTCATCTTGGTCATGTTATGTCAACCATTTTGTCTCAACCATTTTAAACTGCATGTGCATGTAAGCAGGGTTACCCTAGGGTTGACCCTAACAGCAAAATCTTGAGGCCCAAATTCAAACCTCACTTCTTCATATTTGAAATTTTGTTTATTCAATGAATCGTGAATATAAAAGTTCTTATACATGAATGAATCGATCTTTTTTTCTTAACATGTTTTAATTCTCTTAGAAGAAAAAGAGTATAAAACATTAACCTACAGTAAGATTTGAGCGATTCTAGGCCAATATAGGTCCCCAAACCGAAGATTTTACAGCGCCCACCACCCAGACCCCCCAAATGGATGCCATGGTTCATGTTGTAAGTGAGACTCACGTGTCACTAGCGCCACCCTAATTCAAATCCTGTATTAGCCCCTGGTAAAGATATGTGGTCGAATATAATATAATACTTTCAATTGGAAAAGTATACTTGTTTTTCAGCTTGTTTTCAAACCATGGAATTTTTGCATCTAAAATCGAACAGTTAGGTAATGAAGTAACAATGCTCAATATACCGCTCAAATCGTTGAGGTTCACATAATTTAGCCACTCCTGTCCAGTTAAACAATTGTAATTCTTCTGTGTAGGTTTTTTCTCAATACTACATTCTACATTTTACTTCTCTTTTTGTAAAATTCATCATCTTTTGTCAATGTTTGTAACATAAACTAGATATTTAGCTGTACACTGTAATTTAGCACTGGTATAAGGGGCATTTACTGTCAATCGAACCAAATTTATGCATATTGTAAGGATCACAACAGAACTTTTGTTAACTGGAACATGTTAGAAAAAAATCATCATCAAATCTCCAAATTCAATGTTTTGGGAATAAAAATGTTTAGTCAGAATTTTGGAGTATTTATATTTTTCTTCAGCTTAGGGCCTAACCAATTTCTTTGTTGTAAAACATTTGAAGATTTTTTTCATTTAAAGGAGAATTAACGTCAAAATTATGTGATGTTTTTTTCTTAATGAATCGTTTTTAAATTGTGGAAAACGACTTTTTACAAAGTTTCATTCATTTTACACAATTCTTTCGTTAGTTATTCAAGTTTGAAGTTTAATCAAAACTCAAAAATATGACGTCACAGTTGCACTTGCATATCCAGCTGTAGTTTTTACGAATCACGTAGTGAAGACAACTCGTGATGAGAGAATATATTTTCGTTTTCCTGATCTTGTCAAAGAACAACAGAAAGTATAAAGATGGCTTAACAACATCGGCACTGGGTTTACTGTTACATCTTTTCGATTTTGAAAAGATAAAGTAGTTTGCAGCGATCATTTTCATGAAGACTGTTTCGAAGCTGATAACAAGGCAAACATGCTAGGTTATATGTCGAAGAAAAGAACATTGAAAGCTGGTGCGGTACCAACAATTTTCCAACATATAGTATTCAACATGATAAATATGAATGGAGAAAACCGTGAGCTCTAAAAAACTTTCAAGAGGTGCAACGAAGTGATCAAAAAAGTTTTTATAATTAAATTTCCGTAAATGCTCTCTTTATGCATTTTTCTAAAACAAGGCATGGTTTACTCTAGTATTTTTCAATTTTCCTAAAGAACCTTTTAAAAAATAACAAAAAAAGACACGGTAATGTGTTCAGAGACTTGCGCATTCTTAACAGATGTTCCTTGAGATTTTGCTTCCTATCTGACCTGGTTTCTTTTATTTTGAAAATTTCTAAAAGTATTATCCGCATTATTGGAATTGCTATTACATCTATCTAGTAGAAACCACGCCTTGCATACATACGTAATGAAGTTATAATGTTCATTGAAAAGTAAAAATTCTTCAAATCTACTATCAGCACATTTTTCTTATGAGAAAAGAAACTTACTTTGCCGTCATTCTTTTTTACTTTGGAATAATTATTTTTCTATCTGCGATATCTAATAAATGACGTTTCAAGCACGGATTTATTCAATAACAAAACGTTAAAATCTGAAGAATCATGTCGCCACTCATGATTTTCTTTTATCATGAATGGTTCTGACTTTGTATTTGAAGAAATTCTAGTGCAACTGTGACGTCACAGTGAATTTTTTTAATCCTTTATTATAAGCGAAATATGGTATTTTATAAAATTTTATTATTAACCCTTTATTTAAATACACACAACGAACAATTTCAGCCAAAGTTGTATTTTTGACGTTAATTCTCCTTTAACTGAAATGCTTCTTTGAAAGTGTCACTAATTTTTGTCTTTTCAATATTAAAAGATGGAAAGTTTTGATTTGTAATGAAGTTGTCTGTATGAATTCATCATTTTGATTGAGTTTTATGTGATGATAGGGAAGCATTGCAGGAAGACGACGATGGCTCACTACAAGCTTCGATTGATGATATCATTCATAAAGCGAAAAGGAAACGGTAATTAAATTCCAGTGTATAATCATGTCTTTGAGGTTATTTAAGATATCAGTAAAAAATTTCCACATTATAATTGTGAGTAGGGCAAGTGCTACACAAATGGAGTGACTTTGTAGTTGAAATTTATAAAAATATTTCTATTGATTGAGCTATCAAAGCTGATATGATGGCATTGAAATGGAGTAACAGCTTAGGCTAAATATGAAATGGTTTTCCATTGTTTACTATCACTCCACATAGTAGAACACACCAGTGTTCATCACTGCATATTTATTCATAATAATATAATATATTGTTTATATCTGGACTACTCTCTGTTATAATGTATTATATGTATTATAAGACCATGTTTACCAGATACCTTTCAGCTTATACTGCAATTTCATGTCATTATTTTCACTACTTAGATTACTTATTCGAAAGGGAAATGTTCGACTGGGGATGGTGAGTCATTATAAATTATCATAAAACATTCGCAAGGAATTGAACAGAATATCTGTATTCTATTTGGTATTTCCAAAACTTTTTTAAGAAAATTCACTTTTTGTGATTAGGAAACCATGTGGCAGCACCTTGATTATGTGTTAATAGACTATGTTTTTGAAAACATTTTGTATTTATTGTTTCCATCAACTCAAAATGCCAAGTGGATCTGAAGGTTGATTTATTATAAGTAGATGTAACCTAAGATTTATCACCACTGTTGGGTAGTTCTGTCTTCTAACAGGTTTTTTCATACTCCACAAACGAATCAAGCAATTTTGTCAATTTTATGTTCTTGAAAATTGCTGATCAGCTGAGCATGTTTCATTGGGCCATTGCATCCAATGCTTGTTGCTCTATTTTATTTTGGTGTTAGATTATCGCAATAATGTTTTAGATGAGACATCTATATATTATCATGGATATGTCAAAATCTATGAAAGAAAGTGATTTGTTAAGACCTTCCAAGGTTGCTTGTATTTCGAAGGTAACCATTTGCATTTAGAGTGGATTATCATTTCAAATTTGACACAATTATTTTGATTTTTATATGTTTTTTGATTTAGCTACTGGAGTTATTCATTGCAGAGTACTTTGACCAAAATCCTATTTCACAGGTATGAAAATTGTGCACAAAACTGTAAAATCAAAAGAACAGTAAAAATGTATTACTACTTCAAATTATTATTCTGTGTAAAATTTTAAGGATTTAGATTTTTGAAATTTGGCTGCATGGGGGGGGAATAGCAAATTTTGCATTTCTTGAGGGGGGGGGGGGGGGAGGTATTTTGTGGGGGAAGCTTTTCCTTGGGGGGATCATTTTTAACTGTTCACATTTTCTTCATTATTTGCAAAGTTTGTTTATATTGCTTTTATATTGTTTATATTGCTTTGAAATCTAACTCACATTGAACACAAGACTATTTTAGACAGCCCATTTTTTCACATTCAGATAGTGAGACTTGATATTTTTGAGAAGTTTTGAGAGAGGAAGAGAGCATAGCCTACAAAGAAGAGAAAAAAACATTTTTATATACCTGTATGCATATATATTGATCATGGTTTACATCTACAGTAAGGGTGGAGGAGTTTTCAAAGTACTTTGCTTGAGGGGGGAGAGGCTGACCCTAGGGGGAGGCCTTTGCTTGGGGGGACCAGGGGGGTGGAGGACACTATGATACACAATTGAGTTTTTTTCACATAGCTTGGACTAATCATTACAAAAAATAAAAGGGCGGAGAAAATAACAGACTTAAGTGGTATGTATTTCAGGTTATCTGTAATGCGAACAAACTGTACTTTCCAAATTTTTTGATGTTTTCGCAATGTGCAGACATTTCCTGTCTCTACGGTTATTTACTTCGAACCATGGTAAGATGTGAATGGAATAAGGGAATGTCCATGTTATGCTTTTTATTCTAGGGAATCCTCGACTACATATTGCAGCTTTGATTGAAGCTACTTCTAAAATGCCAGAAGGTGAAGCCTCCATTCAAAATAGTTTAGAAATGGCAATGTCATATCTCAGGTAATTCATAACTATAAAATTCTAATATCATAGTAAGCAAGCTGGAATAACTAAGAGATATAATATAATTTGGAATTCATGCTCCGTAGACATCTTCCTGGTCATGCTAGTCGGGAAGTTCTGATAATATATGGCAGTTTGACTTCCTGCGATCCAAGCGATATCTTTGAAACTATTAAGGTAAAGTTTGTGTTAATCATCAATTGGAGCTGGAATATTACAATCGTGCCTTCATGAGATTTATTTTGAATTGCTCATAACTCATATAGAAGTGATAGAGGTGATTATCTTATTCATGGAAATTAACATTATAAATCCAGTTATAAATCCAAATTTAAAAATTGTACCGTATGTCACTACCTTATTTTTTATTTTATTTTATTTTATTTTTTATTAGAGTTTAAAGGAATGGAATATTCGTTGTTCAGTTGTTGGACTTACTGCTGAAATCAAATTGTGTAAAACTTTAACTCATGATACAAATGGTATGGTTGGTCTTTCTTAAAAAAGGCCTTTTCATTTTTCTGAGACTGCCAGGAATCATTTTGATGTTTTGATCAAAAACCAAATAAATATACTATTTATTAAGATAATATAAAACTTCAAATGCTTGCCTATTCTGTTTGTGATAATTATGTTCTCATATTCATTTCCTGTTAGCAGTGTAAATATTTTATTTTCAAAATCAACATTTTCTGGCATAGCTCCTTTTTTTATTCGTATTTTCTCAGGAGCTTATAATGTGGTACTTGACGAGAAGCACTGTAAAGATTTGTTACTGGAGCATGTACGACCACCAGAGACAAAGGTTATTTTTTTGTTTTCCTTGACATCTAGACCTTCATCGTTGCACGAAAATCATATTAGTTCTCGTAATACTTTTAGGGAAATATGGAGGCTTCTTTAATAAAGATGGGTACGGTTTTTTTGTTTACTTCAAGCCTTTAGCTAATGCACGCACGAACAATTCAAGGGCAACATTTGACTTTCACCTTTCCTGTACTAATATACCTTGTAGGTTTCCCAAAACATTACACAACATCTTATCCTTCCTTGTGCATGTGGTAGGTTGTTTTCATGACTAACTTTTCCTTAATACTTGCAGTTGCTAGTTGACACAATTTTTTTTTCCAATTTATTCTAGCCACATTGAATCTAAAACAATTGAAGGGTTGAACTGTACTGGTTATTTTTGTCCGCAAGTAAGACAATTGAAAACAACTAGGATTGAAATTGAAAGATCGACTTTCATAAATATTATTGATCTAAACACCTTTAAATAACCATGACCACTTTCAGTTTTTGTATCATCAATAAAGCACAAATTAATTTTTATTTTTCCAACTTGAAAATATTTAGTGTAAAAGCAAGTATTGTGAGCTGCCTGTGGAATGCAAAATTTGTAGTAAGTTTTTTTGAGTAGTCTTGATGAAAGTGCAATTTCATACATTTCATTATCACAGAGAACTTTTGAGTTTCCCACCCAGACTCAGAGAAATTATGGTGGAATTTCAGTTGGAAGTCTTTACTTTTCTGACAGTTTAGTAGTGGTATAGTCACCAGGTGTAATACTTCTTGTAGTGTCATTCCATATGTTTGGTACGCAAGTTTGAGAAACTCAGAAGAAATTTAAGAATGATATTCACTGGTGATTTGTTTACAACAATTTCAATGACATGTTCTTGTTTTGGTTAGATTTAACATTAGTGTCAGCTCCGCATTTGGCACGATCATATCAGCATTTGTTTCCTTTGCCAGCATTTCAAGAAACCCAAGTTACTGATGTTGACATGAAAAAACGGTAACTTTATTGCAAATCATATAAAGTGTCATTCTTACATTGTGTTACTAAAACTTTGATCTTTGTTTTAGAAGATGTCAAGGCTGTCAAAGAAATTTCAAAGACTCAATAGTATGGCGTAATTTAGCAGGAGATTTTAAATCTAATCTCTTTATTTAAATCTAATTATCTAATTATCATCGTAATAAATGCTGTTCATAATGTCTTATCTCAATTATTCCTATTCAATTAAACACTCACTGGAAACTTCAAAAATTCTACAGTATTATACATCAATATAATTGGTTTCATTCTCTTGCTTACTTTCAGGTTTACACATGCACCAAATGCCAGAATTCGTTCTGTAATGACTGTGATCTGTTCATACATGAAACATTACATACATGCCCTGGTTGCAGTAGTTGTTTTAGAGTCGATGATGGGATTGACTGAAAGCTCAAGGACGACATCATTTTTCAGACATTTTGCAAACATGATAATTTATGGAGGAACTGTTAAATTGATAAATATGCATTTACTTTTGAAAAGAAACGGAATAAATTTTATCAAGAACTTCTTAGCATACCTCCTTGTGTGTTTTCCACTATTGTTTTTGTTTTGTTTTGTTTTTTATGTTGTTTTTTTTTTGGTTTTTTTTTTGGTTTTTTTTTTGTTTTTTTGTTTTTTTTGCTTTATTTTGCCATAACAGGGTTGACACAGTCAGGGAAAGTCAGGGAGAAAAAGGCTTTTTTTTCACTGGTCAGGGAAAGTCAGGGAAAGTCAGGGAATTTCATAAAAAGTCAGGGAACTTTTTTGAAATTTGGTCAGGGAGAAAATTTTTAAAAGTCAATAATTTTTTTCACTTGATTTATTTCAAGATTGTCTGAAAACTGTAAATATTATCTGATTTATACCTAAATGACTTGGTAGTATTTCTCTATTGCTTCATATATAAGTATAGTTTTTGATACATGACCAACCTGGGAATGGTGTGCTGGTGGTAGTTTGGTGTTTGGTTTTTGGATAGGCTTTTCTAGTAATTTTTGTTTATTATTTTTAAAGGATACTATACATTGAATTCGTACGTACTGAAACTGAATTGCTTTGTGACATGATGGACCATTCATATTCTTTTAGATGTTTCTTTATGTTTAGTCAATAATTACTTTAACTATATATTGTTACATACAGACTATATTATAGTCGGAGAGTTTTCGCATTTTTATGCGTAGGTATTTAAAGAAAGTATTTAAAGTAAGACAACAGTATTCACAATGCTCTTTGGTAGTGGTGTAACAAGTGTGAAAGTTACCTAAACACCTGAGTTCTTATTTACAACAATTTCTCTGTAAGGAAAGTGTTTCATATTGTTATGTTTATAGAAATTTTGATTTTCTCTTTTTGTTTGAATAAGGTCTTCACAAACATCAAAAATAGTCTGAAAATCCTATGGTTATGTTTGAATTGACAGGAAAGCATTATGTTTAAAGTTTTGTTGCGGAAGTTTTATACTTTAACACTTATTGATAATTACCAATGTTCAATACCTACCTGGCTATAATGATATACATTGTGTTATGTATTATTTTGACATCTAAAGTTTATCTTTTTTGTTTATATCACAAGAAAGAAAACGGATCGAATTGTAAATTGTTATATTTTTCGAACAGTAATATGGCATTAGTCAGGGAAAAACTATACTTTTTCACTGGTGGTCAGGGAAAAAGTATGGGTTTGCAAAGCCTAAAGTCAGGGAAAAATAGTACTTTTCACAGAAAAGTCAGGGAATTTTTTTTAAGAAATGCTGTGTCAACCCTGCATAACAATAAGGCATGGAATTGACTTTCTTGTTCTTAGAATGGTTTTCAGTTTCTGTTCCTTTATTTACTGTTGTGGTCAGAGATGTGATGATTTGCCCCTGTGAACGAAATTGCCAAGAAGTCAGTGCAGCTACATGCATTTTCATGAAATAACATCCATATTTGCATGCTTTTCTAATGTACTCCTTTCCAGTGTCTTTTCAACAAATTTGTTCACTTGGGAGTTTCTATTGCCTACAAAATCCAAAAGGGTAAATGAAGCCAACAAAACAAGAATTTATCTTACATTCAATTTCCGAGACATATGCTTAAAGACTTTGTTTCAATCCAATCAACTTTTGATTTTAGCTGAGACGCTAATTAGTTATCTATTCACATGTGTTTTATTCCCCATATGCTGGTGATTGCTTTACATTCTAGAATAAATAAACAAGAACAACAAAAACACATAAAAAATGATGTTTTTCTAAAATATGAATGTATTCTAAAGAGCCTGGTGAACACTTACAAAAATGAGGTGAGATTGCTTGTGAAATGAAACACAGTGTTTTTGTGTTTAAAAAGTATGTAGACCATCTAATTACTTCCTTATAGGAGTAGAAGAATATAAAGAAAGACTAAATAATATAATATAATAAATATACCGGGTGCCCCAGAAAGAAGTTCATACGTTTGAAGCAATATTTTGAGTGATTGGAAAAATATCATAATGCTAAATTTTTTTTATCGTTTAGAGGAAAGCCTAACTTAGATTTTGGTATATTATTTATTAAATTTGGATGAATGAATCAAGAGTTATGAGCAAAAAAATCTCTTAATGTTCAAAAAAGCTCAAAAAATAGCTAAAAGTAGTGAACAAAACTTTTCTTTAGTGGCTCACTTTATCTAAACGTTTAAAGGTGTATTGCCATTGTTAGAACCTATCAAAATGTTGCATATCTTGACAACTGTCAAGGGGATCAAAAAAAACTAATAAAAAATTTTAAAAATCTCAAACAATTTTAAAAAAGGCTTTGATGATGTGTGATGTGCCTCACAAGACTATTCCACAAAGAACTTGGGTTACAAGGAATGTTGCACCATGTTGGAAAATGTTTAAATGTAAATGGACACACCTTTTCCAATGAATAGACAAGAAAAAAAGAAGAAAAAAACAATTGTTATGATTTTATTCCCATCATTACCTAAAAGACATTACCAAAGTTTTGTTCACTTTTTTCAGCTATTTTTTGAGCTTTTTTCAAAATTAAAAATTTCGTTTTTTGCTCATAACTCTTGATTCATTCATTCAAATTTAATAAATAATATACCAAAATCTAAGTTAGGCTTTCCTCTAAACGATAAAAAAATTTAGCATTATAATATTTTTCCAATCACTCGAAATATTGCTTCAAATGTATAACCTTCTTTCTGGTGCACCCGGTATAATAAAAGACTTGAATTTGTCTTAATGAAACCTTTGTTCACTAAACAGCTTGTTGATTTTTAGGTCGTCTTGGGGATTTTATGCTCATATGAGCCATGATGAAGCTGAGGGGATCCTCAAAGACAAAGGTATCCATGGCAACTATGTTTGTCGGAGATCACAAACAACACCAGGAAGTTATACTCTTACTGTGAGGTATTTCACTTTCCTTTTGAGAAACAAAATAAAAATGAAATATTTTTATTCATAAGTAGCAGACTTCTTTGCATTTTATCGTAGTGAAAAGTTGTTATCTATATCTCTTATTTGTCGTAATGTCCAGGAGACGCAATACGATATGGCATTTCAAAATTTACAATGACGGTGAATGTTTTGAGTTGTACGATGGTGATGGTTTTGCATCAGTGCCAGACTTGATTGAGTATTATCGAAGGAACCCTTCCAATTTCATGGACAAAGAAAACAAATGTGTTGAGTTGACGGAGCCACTTGTCTATGATGATGGGAATGACCCAGGCTTAGAACAGGAAAGGTATCAAATAGCATTCAAACAGCATTTGAAACAATAAACTAATATAAATATCGGCAACAGAAAAGTAATTTTCAAACGAGATTCCATTACAATAATTAAATCGCTTTTCTCTTAAACTCAGTTTTCCAAAGACAGCTTTTTTTTAGAACTTTTTCGTCAATAGCTTTCATTTTTAATTTTGTATTTGAATTAGCCACCTCTTTGTTCCAATAAAGAATATCCGTCATTGAAGATTTCTGCTAATGTGATGGCACACCGAAATTTTGTTTATAACTTCATTTCATATTAATTGTATGCAAACATTTGTGTGGGTTTCTTTTGCATTATATGAATTTCACTTTTCCTACTAAATGAAAAGGTGGTATTTCGGTGATATTGGACGTAATGAAGCTGAGATGTTTTTGAAGCAAAGAGGTGAACATGGTTCATATCTCATTCGAGAAAGTCGCTCTCAACCTGGAAACTTCGTTTTATCTGTCCGGTGAGAAATTGTGCAAATGAATCAGTATCATGTTAATGCTTAAGAACTATTAATGTAGGCAATGACATTATTTTAGGAATGGCGGTCGTGTTATCGAATTCATAGTCACTTGGATCAATGGTACATTTGATATTGCTAATGCGAAACAGTTAAAGTTCCCTTCCATGACGCATTTGTTAGATTACTATTGTGCAAATCCTTTGATTGATAACGAAACCGATCAAACAGTTGTTTTGTCTGAGGTACGTGCTATTGAATGCAGAAACCTTTTCCCCTATGTTTCTATAATGTTTTTGATAGGATTTTTTTTATTCGTAGCCATTAAGTGACACTGCTGAACGACTGAGGAACGATCAAAGAATCAAGAAAGAATTCGAATGGTTACAACAGGAAGATCGTGCTAATACCAGCACCAAAAACGAAGGGTCGAGACCAGAAAATAGGGGCAAAAATCGATATAAAAATATTTTACCTTGTAAGTCCTTATGTGCCATTACACATTTGTATTTTCAGATGTCATCTATTGACATAGTGTTCAGAAGAAAATATTTAAACAAGTTAAAAGTTATAATTGGTGTTCGTTAATTTCAATTTTCTTTTTTATAAGCTTTTCTTCTGGTTCATCTTCCGTAATCATAATTTTTTTCCTATTCTTTCAGATCATATTTTACAATCTTTATACCCTGTTCACACTACATGATTTTCTGTTTCAGTTGATCACACCAGAGTTATCTTAAGAAACGTAGATCCAGACGTTGTTGGCTCCGACTACATTAATGCCAGCTACATTTTTGTGAGTTTTCTGTCATTTTTACAGGTTTAGTAGAAAATGTTGCATCAGGTTTGAAAACCTCTCTGATGTTTTTTCATCCTGCAAAACGTGGGAACCACTGAATGACTGCAATATTTTTTTCCAGGATACATCACTCAAGTAATCTCTCAGATGTATTATACTCTCATATTTTGTAAATGTTTCCTTTTGCTTTTATATAAGAACTTTCCAATACAACCTTACCTAACCTGCAGGATGACGAAAGCGGAGCTTTATTTATTGCATCACAAGGATGCGTGAAAGCCACAGTTGATGACTTCTGGCACATGATCTCACAAGAAAACACACGCATTATCATTATGGTCACCAATGAAGTTGAAAAGGCCAAGGTATTAGAAAACTGAATTTAGCAGAATAATAGTCACATCAAGCATGTGAATATCAGTTGTTCATTTTCATTGTTGTTTTATAGATAAAGTGTGTGAGATACTGGCCTGAGCCAGGTCTTTCTATTCAAGTTGATGGTAAGCAAGTTAGGAACACTGGCGAAACATCATCTCGAGATTACATCATTCGGCAGCTAGAAATAATTGATGATGTTGTAAGTCAAGGAGGTTTTCTCATACTGTAATCTTGTAAATGTCAAGTCAATTCTGAGTGCATTAGAGCCTTATGTCACTAATCTTGACTCTTATAGGAACCTGGAGGTAGGCCAAAATCTCCAAGGAAGATCTTCCTTTATCAGTTTATTGGTTGGCCTGATCATGGAGTGCCAAATGATCCTGGATCGTTGTTGGAAATGATGCAACTAATCGAAGCAACTCAGAAAACGTTTGAATATCCTGGTCCTCCCATCATCCATTGCAGGCATGTGCATACCTTGATCTTTTTTTTTTTTTTTTTGAGCAATTACTTTTTTGGAAGACATAATGATCTCTGATTGAAAACATTAGTAAAGAGTAATACCTGCATATCCTCAATTGGTCCTTTGGTAGTATGTTATGTAAAATTATACACAGTTAATTTTTAATTCATATTATGTTCATACCTTTGTAGTGCTGGAATTGGAAGAACGGGTACTGTGATTGTTATCAGTATGTTGATGAGCTTGTACAGGATAAAAGGTTTGTCATGTTTCACCATGTTTTGTTGTTGTTGTTGTTGTTTGTTAAGTTACGAATTCGGTTGAGAGTGGAGCGAACCAACTTATAACATATTAGTTTACAGCTGTACTGTGTTGACGCTGGTTGACCTTTGTTGGGAGTTAATTCCCTATTCAAGAGAAATTGTTTCTCAGTTGTTTACATTTTTTGTATATAATATCATGACAGGTCACCTGGAAGAAAGGGATGTACCTCGAACCGTGCAAAAAGTTCGACTGCAACGATCTGGTATGGTACAGACAGAGGTACAGTGTGTTGCACTCACTGTGATGAAAGATATGCATCTCTGTATGGTTGAATTATCTTCCATAATTTGTTTTAGGTGCAATACAGTTTCATTTACTCTGCCATAGTGTTTTTTATGGACACCGTTGAACGCAGAGAAGAGCAAGGTGCTCAGGTAGAAATACAAATGACTTTTATCATCTATCCAGTGTATTGCATAGGAATTGAGTTTGTTCGTTTGTGTCCTACCATTGTCATAGAAACATAATCAGTAATATAGTTGACTCTCAAAAAACTCATTACTCGAAAATTGTTTGAGTTATGGAGAGTTCGAGTTTAGTAGAGTTGAAATTGGTAGGCTGGCTATTATGTCAAGGGACCGGTAAAAAACTTTGTAAAAAATTTTGGAATTTGAATGCGATTTGAATATGGTTTGTAGATCAAAACCACTAACCTATATTATTTTTTCCGTAGCAAAAAAATTTGTATGGTAACTTAAACGCAATGAGCAACATGCTAGAAGAGCTAAACGTTAATGATGAATCATCTAAACCAAGAAATAAGTAAGTCTCCCCCTCTATCATGTTTGATAAGATTTTCTTGACTTTTGAAATTTAATTACTTTTGTTATCTTTCTATCTGTCTGTCTTTTAGTC
Organism: Turritopsis dohrnii; assembly: GCA_027922465.2. Lineage (NCBI taxonomy): Eukaryota > Metazoa > Cnidaria > Hydrozoa > Anthoathecata > Oceaniidae > Turritopsis > Turritopsis dohrnii. Next base: position 437,137 of record BQMF02000108.1, on the reverse strand, counting down.
CTGAAATTATTAAGATTTCCACGTAAGGGTCAATATTATTTATTTCAGTTTTCTGGTCTATCCTCAAGAACCCGTTTTTTGCCCTTTTTCGAATCGTTGATCAATATCAAAATGGTTGCTTAAATGGACAATTTTGAAGCTTCCAAGATATTGAACACTCACTAAAATGATTCCTTTAAGCCTTTCCGAATACATCAGATATTTTTTAATATTATTTGCGGAACTTGACAGTGATGCTTAAGTGCTGTATCCAGGCCTAATATGATAACGTTTGAACGCTATGGACGCCATCCGTTTTCAATCATTCTTTGCTAAATAAACACCTTTTATAGGTGTATAGTCTATCCATTATCAGCAAATCACATCACATCTGTTCTCTTTTTCAATCAAAAACAAAGTTTTACAAAATTTGTTGATGGAAAATCATTCAAAACTGAAAGCAGTGATGCATCGTGTAATCATTTCTCTCCGTCAAGTTAGCTTATGCTCAAAGTAATATGGTAGATCATTTCAATGGATCGTTGAATTTCACGTGGTTTGGGGGTAAATGTAAAAAAAACATAACTAATTACGTGGATGGCTCTAAAGAAGAGAGATTCACATAATCAGCTAATAACTAACATACTCAGTGTAGCAGGTAGAAAGCAAAGAATTTACATTCATGTGCAAAACTAGATTTTCAGCCTTTAGAATTACCTAGAACCTCAAAATGGACCCACTGCATGGTATGTAGAGGGGTGCTAGGTCCCCCCAGAAAAATGAGATCCCCCCAGAGATTTAGGTCCCCCCAGGTATATATCTATACTAGCTCCCAGTTTTACAGGTTCAAAGGTCAAAACACAGACAACGTAGAATTAGATCAAACAACAACTCTCAAAGTATAAATATCCCTAAAGTCTGAAATAAAACTATAAATATCCTAAAACAAATATGTAAACTATAACTTTAAACCCTAAATGCTAGTACCTTCATGCACTTAGTAAGTTTTTTATAAATTAACTGACTCGATTTTAAGTTGAACAGATTCTGTTTCAAGAATTAGCTATAATTCTGATAAAAGCCTGGAAATGATAGATTGGATAGAACTTTAAAATTCTGACCTTTTTGCCTCAGTTACTTAAAAGTCAACAAGAAAAATACCAAAGATATTTATAAAACTAAAAACCTAAGAAATAAACCTAGTGAAATGCTACGGGTAGGAGCTATGTAGAGAACTATTTCCGAAAAATCTTTAAGCTTTTCGTTTTTGTTAAACACTTTACTGAAATTTATTACTATTATAAATTTGGTTATATTCAAGCTCAGTCACTTTCATTTAAGAATTTTAAAAGTTACTTAAATCTCATACAGCTTTCTAGATACTAAGATTAACAATCAACAAACTGTAAAAATGAATATCAAGTGAATTTGTCAAATGTCGATAAGTCACTTTTTTTGTAATAGTTCTCTACTTTTCTGAAAGAGTGTGTCATCCTTTTCATTGATTGATAAAGTAGATAAGAGGTATAGCGTTTCAAGAACCTTGCTTTATATACAGCCTCTGTCCTTATAACAAATTTTAGCAAGTTTGGAAAAACTTCTTTCCAAAGGGCCAGTGCCTGGCTAAATCGCAAGAATCTAAGAGCTACAGCTGCTAGATACAGTAAGTTTACTTGGAGTAAGTCAATAAGTGTCACATCTAAATAGAAACTTAAAAAGTCTTCTTTTTAACTAAAAAGGGCATTACAAGAGACTACAGAAAACAGTTGACTATTAGTTATGCATTTTCACCTCCTTATAAATGCAATTAATCCAATTAAGGTCCCCCAAAAAATTTTGTTTTCTCCCAGCTCCCAGCTAATTAATAAAAAAGGTGGAGAGGGCTGAGAAAATAGGTAATACAGGTGGTTACTAGGAGGATAAAAAAAGAGAAGGATAAACAACTCTAATTTAAAGCCTATTCAATCTATTCAAATTTTGCTTTGAATTTAAATTGATTAGAAACGTAAGCTCAATTCACTCGTCCGATTTTTTACACAGAAAAATAATGAACTTCTATTTTCTCCTAACTGGAGCCTATATCAAAAATATACTAATTTATTCCCTGAGAGATCACTATTCATTCGAGATTCCGTAAGTTATAAGGATTTGTTTCGGAGTGTTTTTACTGTCGTTTTCTTAATATACTTTGCATGAGTTAACATTCAAAAATTTTACTTATAATAATGGCAGTCAGCATTACGTTTTTACTTGCAACTCTCTGTAATGCCTTTTATATATATAGAACCCTAACATCATCTAATGCCTTGTTATTACTCTGGTTAATACTATTTCTGTTCTCCAGGAATTCTTCATAATTAATAGCTACATATTCTCAACTCCACCATGGATGTACATGTGAATATTTTGAAAAATATCTGTCCGCTTTGTAGAAAAAGGATTGTGTTGACAAAAGGCTACTATAACCCAAAATCACGAGGCACATCTAGAACCATGAAAAAGTGTTTTGGTGTAGTAGTTGAACATGAAGAACCAAACATGTACCCTCAGCACCTCTGTAGTAGCTGTGCAAGAAGAGTTCAAAGGCTTGAATTACAACAACCTAAGTGTGTTGGGGGTGCTACTGTATTTTCATTACACAATGATTCATGTGATATCTGTTTTGTGCCTCCTAAAATATCATTACACATCAAAACAGCAGAAATTTTGACTTCAAAACTTTTTTGGTTGTCAGCCTCCACTTTTCTGCTTTCTTCCCCAACATCACATAATTAATAATAATAATAATTAAATGACTGAAAATAAATAATAGGAGGGAGAGGGGTTGGAATAAAGATTTCCTGGGTGGAAAATAATCTAAAAATTTAGACAATTTTTAATTGACATAGTATACTCAATTATTTATTAACAATTACTCAGGACTCGAGTAGGTAATTGGAAATGTAATGTTATATTTCGAAATTCATCTTTTTTTTGAAGTTATTAAGGAATTTTAACAGGGTGGAAGGAGGAATACTGGAATACTTTAATGCATTGTTTGACATTGTTAAATCAGTACTAAGATCTTTCATTCAGTTATAAAAGATTTTGTGCAACAGATGGTATTCAATATTCATGCAATTTCATTCTTTGTCTTAGCTGGTCATCCATTTAGAAGGGCTAGAATATGGACCAGACAAAAATTTTAAAATTTTGGTATCCAAAGAACTTGCAATAAACTTTGCACACATGAATTATATCCACCAGAGTCATGCTAAAGGGATCTATTGTTTTTTGGGAAGGTTATTGTGTGTCAATAATATTAAATGATGACTTTCATGTTTTGAATTCTCAGTTCAAATTCACACATTAATAATTTACTTCAGTTTAGATATTTAAGTAAAATACATGAAAGTGCTAAATTAGTTACTTGCTCTTGCTACACCACTGATTAAGTTCGTTTACTTGTGATAGTATACAGAAGAAGAAACAGAACAAGTAAACTTCGAAAAAAAGATTTTCTTTTTTCAGTATGAAATGGTTTTTTTTTTATTTTTTTTTTTTTTTGCTAAAGTTAATTTTGTAGACACACTATCACACTATCACTGAGGGCACTAAGGGAAATCTTATTAATCAACAATGTTGATCTTGTTTGTTTTTTTAGAGCTGGAAGTTTATCAAGACCAGTTCCCAATCCTCATAAATAGTCACGTGATCAGTTTTGGTCAGTAATGAGAAGTGCTTCCTGTTCATGTGGTGGTTTTTCGAAATGCAAACGTTACGAAATCGTTCCCTGTTCTTTTGCTTCCCTAAAATTTTCACCAACTGATAATTAATTTCTTCCATTCTTTAGTATATGCACATATTTATATTTGTACTTGTCTTTAGTATTTCACCTCGACGCAGAAGATAACTTTATTTTTCTTTCGGGATGACTATGTGAAATCTGACGGTCAACTATTGGGAATATGGATCAATACCCATAGTATTGAAGTCAATGTTTGTTTACAGACTATCTTTTAGTATTCAGTATGGTATCCTAACTTACGCCACACGTTCGTTATATCAGTGCAACCCGGTGTTACAGCGCTTACGCAACATTTCGTGACTTCTCTTAAAGATTGATTGCTACTTTTCACTGATTGGTTCTCAAAATATTAGGAAAGTGTTATTTTTGGCTCGGATAATTTAAAAAACGATTCGTAATTTGCAATCCCAAATAGCCTAATTCAATCCCTGCGTATTTTAATGATCTGTTCTCGGGATAAATTTTGATAACTGGGCCCGAACAAAGCAGTTAAATGGTTATGTGCAAAAAAATCTGACTGAGCAGTTGTTGTTTTTTGACTGGGTAGTTCACGGTATATCTTTTAGATACCTTATCAAGGGAAAAAAAAGTCGGAGAAAAGTGACCAATTTTTTGTGGGGTGACTAAAATTTTCCCCAACTAAAATTTTCCCCAACTAAATTTTTTACCCTGATAAGGTATTGTCCATTTTGCTGTACCACAGGATGCTATTTTATAGAATGAAGAAATGATTTTTTTTTAGAAATTTACGTCGATTATATTTTTCTATCTTCATGTTAATATCATTTTGGTTTTTAGCTCATTACAATTATTACAACTCTAATTTACGTGATGCAAATTGTTTTACCACTTCCATAGCCTTGCACAAAATTGTTTATTCCTGACAGAGAAGTAGTTGTTTTGCCAAAATTATATGTTTTTAAAATTTTTAAATAATATAATAATCGAATAAGGTTCGATTCAAAAGCTTGATTTCTTTTCAAGTAACTATGTACTTGATATAACAGAAATTTTGTTTTATGTGATTGATGTCAGATTTCTGTTGTCATGACATTAGGCCCATTTGTTTTTGTGTTGGTGATCAGAAGGGCAGTCTCTAAGTATTCTTTAATTCCTTTGCCGCTTCTATTTGGTAGGCTTGTACAAAAGCTACAATGATTTTGAACATTTCTTTGTGCTCTGTTGCTGTTATGATGATGTTAATTTACGATGTTGTGGAGATGCAGCAAACTCCTCTTCATAAGCAACTCATTTCTGCAGATGCTATGATAGACGTTCTTGGCAAGTCACACGATGGTGGGAAGAAGTTAGTGAAAGAAAAATTTATTGAAAACTATCAAGTAAGTCTTTGTTTTTTCGCTCTTTTCATGGGTTATGAAACGGTGTTCATGCGATGCAATACAAACTGTTCAGCAGTTTGTAGTTCTATACCTTTAATGCGATTTGTTACATGAAGGAATTACGTTATCTAGCTTGCTGGTGGTACAAGCGACATGGCTGTTCATATATATATGATTCTTAGTGATGGTAAAGACGCTCCTTATGTTCCGCTGGATGAAGTAGAGAAACATATTGTTCAAATGGCTGACTTGTACGCTAGAAATGAATTCCAAGAAGGTACGTGTTGTTAGATTGACCACTATTGAAATGAACCTTTGATGGCTGGCTACTTGTACGCTTACGTTCACTTCTCTATTAAAGAGTATGGCGAAATGGATGATCCGAAAAATGATTCGAAAAACAGCAAAGAAGGGACGTATAAAGAGAACAAAGAGAAGATGAGAGATGGTGAACACCAAGCGTTTGCAGGTTGGTTATCGCTCTCACGCTTTGAATTCCATGTGAAGTGAATTCAGTTGCAGTGATGTCTTATGTGGTGTATTATAGATCAAGATGCTGACAGTGATCACATGAAGACATTTGACAATGAAGAAGATTCTTACCCTGCCCATGATCCTATTTATCAACCAAGTGAAGAAGAAGAAGAAGAAAGTGAAGTGCTTTCCGACAATAAGCAGGTATATTTAACCTCTTTTTCCCTTTTTCCCTCCCTTATATTGATCTTTCTTTTTCTCCTTCTTCTTGTTCTTCTTCGTACATACTTGGACATTCTGTTGTTAGAAACAGTTTTGCTTTTGGGATAGTATGTCTATTACGTGTTTGTTTGTGAAGAAATAACTGAAAAACTGATTCAACTGGTCGTTTTCGTTTTTCCATGTGTTTCAGAGAGAGAGGAAAGCCTGGGTTTGAGGTTGTTTTTTTCCACGTGTTTGTCACGTGTTTGTTGTTTGTTTAGGTTCCGCCTGAGGCTGCATCAGAAAAAATTCTGAGTTATGAAGATGATTTTGCTAGAATCGAAAAACTGGGAGAGGAAGAATACGAAGAATTCCTGAAAAACCAAGTGGCAAACGAAGATATGGAAGATCACGAACCAATATACCAACCCTTTGAAAGTGAAGAGATTGAGCTTGAGGAGATACAGGAGCGAAAAGGTTGCGATTTATTTGTTAAATTTTCGTAACTGACGGATAGAACTTCGCATGAATTACGTCACAATAAATGCACTTGAAATGACACCTCTTTTCTTTTATGAAGGTAAAATATGTAATAATCCATAAACGTAGAAACGAGGCTATGTTTGCATTGATGTAATTCATGAAAAGGCCGATCTTTGTTGATAACAATTTTTGCTTCACAGTTTTGTGTTTACAGAAACTTATTTCCCAGCAGGCACATTAGTTAAAATTCTCTGCGACGGAGTGCATTTCTATAGAAATATGCACACTATTTCAATAAAAATGCTCTTCATCGCAGTGGCTTTTTGATATTTTGCCCACTGGGTTTCTTCTTTACGGACTGTTTTTTTCTTCATGATGAATTGTTTTTGTTTATCAAGAAACCATTGTAAAGTCAACTATGCTGACTGCCCATGAAAATGAATCAGAAGACGACTACGAAGAAATATTTGCCGACGTCGATGAAAACGACGATGGCTATCCCGATCATGATCCGATCTATCAACCGGAAGATTCGGTTATGACTCAGTCATTGCGAAAAGATGGCATTGAAGAAGAAATCGTTCCAGCCAGTAAAAACCGCGAGGAGCTCTAAAGGACATGTGTCAAACGCATCCTGGATATTTTGTCGGCTCTCAAAAGAATTTTTAAAGAATATTTATTTTAGTTCAGATCATTTTTACAAAATGTTCGCATCCTAGGAACATAGTCACTATATTTCAAAGACTCGAGTGCACTTGCATTCCTTGATAATGAACGACTTAATGTCACAGCCTTTGATTCATATCATTTAATGTGTCCAATGAAATAAAAGTGAGTTCACATAAGAACCAGCAATATAAACCAACAGCACACAGTTCAGACCTGGCGATTACGACGATTAGAATCAGTGTAATCGTCATGGGTGAACACTTTTGTAATCGTCAAAATCGTCGTAAACGCCTGGCGATGATGACGATGAAATATCAAAAATTACTGATTGATTACTGATTACTGATTGAAATACTTCAGAGTGTTCACACCTGGTCATTGGTGACTGCGACGATTAATTTTATTTTAATCGTCATATAATCGCCAGGTCTGAACTAGGCTTAAGCAAGCATTGGTCTTTGCACGTGTTGTAAACACTAGTTTTATAAGATATCCAGTATATATGCTCGTATTATTTGTAATACTGCACTTTTCTATTTATTGGGATATGATAAAGTAAACTCTCTCTAATTCGAACACCTGAAGAACCGAAAAGATCGTTCGATTTATGAAAGGTTCGAATAACGGAGGTTCATTTATAAAGAAGTAATGGGTGAGTAAAGGGACCATAAAATTCGTTCGAATTGTGGATGTTCGAATTATGAGAGATTCCGCTGTATTATTTATGTAATTCTATTTAATGTATTATGTATTTTGTAATGAAATATTTTTATACTAGAGTCCAACCAGGGAAAAAAACATAAAAGACTTTGCTGAACTATTCTTGTACCTGTCCCCAACACATTCCAGCTGATATTCTGGCTTTTCGTTGGACAGAGCGATTAGATGTACAAAGCACAATCTCTTTCACTACGGAAAGAAAGTTAAACCGAATGTCTTAGCGGAAATATTATTAGATTTCACCGTAAGCAAGAAATCTATTAAGACCGTCCGTGTTCTTGGTTCATATTATTGTAATTTCTACGTAGCAAGAGAGCCTTTTAAAACCGTCGGTTTCTTCTTATTGTCCAAACCTAGCGTGATCACTGGAACGACCGCATTCATTACCTTGAAAGAAAATGGCGGAGTTAAAAATTACATAAACTCATAATTTTTACTTGAAAATTGTTTTCTGCAAAATATTGCCGAATATTTTTGATATTGTGATTTGGTGGTGCGTTTTCAAGTAGCCATGTAATAATATTGTATACAATAGTATAAAACGCAGTATAACATCTTTGATAACTAGTTGCTACTGTATAACAACTAACTCCTACCTCCTTCAAGTTAAGTATAACTTAAATTATGAAGAAAACACGTCATTGCCATTGCAATTAAGTAAGTTAAGAGTACGACAAAGAAAATTAATGAAAATTATGCTTTTTATTTATACAGTATTCAGTTTTTGCTCGTTTGAGATATTCCATAGTTCTGAAAGCGCTTATGATTGTAAAATAACACTCCAGGTATTATTGGTGGCCGAGTGGTGATCACGTTTGCGCTTCTTAGAAGATTGATAGAAGATGGCGGAGTTGTCAAATTCACATTTTCTTAAAAATTGCTTTATGGTACCACAGTAAAAAGATTAATGGCATCTGATAACTTTCGTTCGTAATGGCGAAGGGTCTGATTACTTAATAGCTATTATTATTGATTTGATGCTCCTGGAAAATAATCACCCATGAACAAATAAAACTTGAAAGTGTTATACAGTACAACCCCGCTTAGTCGAACACCGTTTAAGTCGGACCTTTGTTTAAGTCAGACTGTTTTCTTCGGTCCTTTCAGCTCTACAAAACACCGCTGATTACACAAGTGGCTGATTACATGATCCCGGTTAGCCGGGATGAAATTTCATCCCGCCTTGCTGAGATGAATTTCAACTCGGTGTTACATGCAAAATTTTCATCCCGTTTAGGTGGGACGGGACAAAACTAATCTTTTGTGTTTTGAATTTTTGACAAACTACGCATACTCAAACCTCAAACTTGTCCCAATTGACCGGCTATCAAGAGCCAAGACCTCGGCAAGGCGGGATGAAATTTCATTCCGTCTAACCGGGATCGTGTAATCAGCCCCTAAGTCGGACTTTATTGGATTTCTGCGAAAGCAAGAAATACCTTAAAACCGGCTCTGTTCTTCTTCTTCTTCTTCTTACTGTCCAAACCTAGCGGTTTTTGGAAATCTCGTGCGAATGTTTACACGAAACCAAAGTCACGCATTTCAGTCGAAGAAATTCACAACAAAGAACCAACCAAAAGGATCCCAAAGGATCTTTAGTCAGTATAATTAAAGAAGATGCACGTTTCCAAAACTGAAAATGAAGAATAAAATCTCAAGCAGTAATTTATTATTGTCTTGTAATGATTCAATGGTGACTTTTCGTATCGTTTTGTAAACAAAGAATGAAAAAGGTATAAATGCTTTCTTTATTTTTGAAATGTCTGGGATTTTATCTGAAAAAAGTTCATTGTTTGTTTCATGTGTGGGCTGTAATGCTTTTTAAGCTCTGGATACGTACAGCTCAGCTTAAGTTCCACCTCAGCTCCAAATGTCTGTCTACTCAGCATCACTTTAGCTATTTTAAGGTTATTTGGTTTGTATATATGCTTTGAAATGCAGTATTGTTTTTTGTTGGTGATCAGTAGTTTTTAGGTTACCAATGTCTCTAATTATGAACAGTCTTCCTAATTTTAATAAATATATAATTCAAAACACTTCACATTCTGTATATAAAAAAAAATTTCAACTTTCAGTTATATGTATATAATTTTTGTTTACTTTTTTGTTTGTGATACACTTTACATTTTTCTGTGCCTCCAAAATAAATTAAATATTTTCTTTCGGATGTAAATAAATTTAATGGTGGAATATACAGTTTAAAGTTTTTTAGTGTCAACAAAGTTTTTGTAGTGTCAATTAAGCTTTCATGAAGCTCTGAGGAGTACGTACACTTATAATAATATAATAATTCTTCTGTAGTGTGATTATTCTTTTCTAACTAAAAAGTTGTACAAAGTCAAAAAGCTATGTGTTTGTATTAGGGAAAAATGTCTCAATGTTTAAGCCTTTCTAGATACAAAAGATTTTTGTTTGTTTCCTTCTTGTGCTGTATACTTTTTAAGCTCTGGATTCGTACAGCCCAGCTCTGTTTCTTCCTTAGCTCCAATGTTAAGTGGTTGTCTACTCTGCACTACTCTTGATTGATGATTTTCTAGCTATATTATACTGCCAATGCCCCTAATTACGAATGATCTTCCTAATCACACAAATTGAAATGTTCTGTGTATAAATTCAAAATACTTTATACAATTAGTAACACTACAAAATTTTTGGTATAAATTTATAGAGCATATACTTTTAACGATCAAGATTTTTGATTACGTATTTGCAGCATTGGGAATTCTGTTTGTGTCTGTAATTAAGAAGATTGGAAGTACATATCATATCAAGTTTTAACATGATGTTATGCTGTAAAGATCATTCAACCTTTTTTTTGAATTTCTTAAAGAATTTTTATAAACTTTCTTCTATTTTGTTAGATTAAATTAGGTCATGTGCGGTTGATCGTTATGTCACACTTTTCTTTTATATGTAATTTGTGTATTGTTTATATATGTAATTATATATAAGAGTACTTTTTACATTTTTCACTCTCATTCAACATTCAAGGAGTCAACATAATTTTCACTGGTAGCACATTGTTGGCCAGCTGTTTGAACACATTTAACTTTAAAATTTCAATAACAAAACTCATTTTACTTTGTGTGTTGCAATTCCCACCTGCTGTATGCAGTCTACACTGAGCAGCAGTCAATGTTGTACTGTATTGTATTGTATTGTATTGTATTGTATTGTATTGTTCAATCATTCAAAATCATTCAAGTTTCAAGAATGTTATTGTTAGTCTTCCATCTTTCATACTTCAGCTGATTTTGCAGAAATCTTTCTGCCCGTAAGGGCATCTTGTTGGGTTTCAAACGCCAAAAGCTCGAAAATTCGAAAGTTTGAAGCCCCCGGATAATTACCCCCCGGAAAATTGCCCCCCACGTAAGTAGCCCTAACCCTTACCCTTACCCTACTAACCCTAAATTGAATGGGGGGGGGGGGCAATTTTCCAGGGGGGAATCATCCGGGGGGGCAATTGTCCTGATACCGGCGTCTCAAAGCAGGAGCTGCAAACTAGAGCCATAACAAGAAAGTTTTGTGTTCTATTTCCTTTGTCATGTCACTTTTTTTAATGTTTCCGTTTAAAAAAAAATATACTGAATACTGAAATACACTTTAAAAATCTTATATAAAATAATTCTGCGTCAAAACTACTGTGTTATTGCACATTTTATGTGACATGACCCCCGTCTTTGTGCCAAAAATCGCAGCTATTTCCATTCAAATTTATGTCCAAAATTACCCTAAATTAGGCATACAAAAATTGAAATATCTCCAGTTCTAGGAAGGCTAGAAAATTGGTTGACCCCTCGTTGGAAAGCTGAAAGTCTGTAGAATACGATGAAAATGAGTTTAAAAAGTAATCCACGCAAATAAAAAATGACCTGAAAGGCCTAGTCAAAGCAAAAGCGGCAAACTAGAGCCATAACAGGAAAGTTTTGTGTTCTATTTCCTTTGTCATGTCACTTTTTTTAATGTTTCCGTTTAAAAAAAAATATACGTATACATATACATATCTGTATAATTCCGTGGAAAGCTTCCTTTTACCAATTGCATCTTCTCATAACATCAATTATCAAAATGATAGCAATGAAACAGTACTTTTTATTGCATCGCGGTATGGTCGGTTCGAATGTTTTCAGCTTTTCCTTAAATATAATGCAGATCCGCATTGAAGATCGTGGTGGAAGGAGTGTTTATCAAGAGGCATGTAGTTTGAGAGATAGCGAAGAAACAAAAAGGAGAATTAAGGAAATTCTTCAACAAGAAAAGTAAGAAAATAATTCATTCATGCGCTTTTATCAGAAAAATATTGGATGGAAAAGAACATTTTAATGAAAACAAAAAACAACTAAGCTGTTAAAAGATTTCCGTAACTTCAGCATGACATGCTTGTAATTTTAATTTGATAAAAGATGTTGTTGTGATTACTTTTCATTGTCTTTTTTCTAAGGGATTATACACTTCATTATGTGTATGTATGCTGCTTTCTCTCTCTCTCCATATATATATCCATATATATAAATCCTGTTAAGTACAATAACAAATTTGCAGAGTGAAAATAAATATATAATATGCAATGTAAAATTGCTTAATTTACATAAAAATTAAAAAAATAAAATCGTCAAGAACTATTCAATTAGTCGACAGAAGTAAAATTTCAAATTCACTGGGCAATTACGTAATAACTTTTTGATCCTTATGTTCTTCCGTGGTCTAAAATACTCAGAGCAGTTTTCACACAGCCACAGAGGTTTACTTTATTTGCAAGAAACAGAATAAGGCAAGATAGGTGTGACCTTTACTCTTGTTGGCTTTCCTTAATATATACTGCATCGTGATTGTTCATTTTGCTTTTAAATGACTTATTATTCAGCATGGGCAAGGACGTCACTTAATTTTCTTTTCTATTACCAGTGCATAGTTATTAAAAATGATGTCATGAATTTGGTATGGTCTCGTTAATGTTTATTGTTTTGTAGACTGTAAACCAATCAACATCTCGTAACTGCTTCAAAGTGTATCAATTTACTGTTTTTAAATAATGTCTGGATCATACTGACACAAAATCTCTTCAAGATTACATCATTTCTTTTTTCAAAGACTGCACAACATAATTAAACCATTATTGAAGGCTTTTGACAGATATTTTGTTGTCAGCCAAGCAATACATGCAGCATGTAAGAAGACTAGGATGGGAATTCTCTTGTGAAAATATCTTAATCCATCATGATATTTTCATTCAATATCTTGTCTTCCCAATTTATTTGTTTCATATGTCAATGTATACAATTCATAACCATCGATTAAATAAAAATCTTGAGATTCGGCATCAGATAAACGAGTCTTCATACAGTGTAATATCAATGTTATGATATTCCTTCTTATTCTCCGTTCCGCGCTGACGTCACTCCACGACAAATGAACTACAATGTGCATGCGCGAAAGTGCTGCAGGGTAAACAAATCTGTTCACAATGCCATTTTAACCAGCGATAGCGACGAATCAACATCATTTTCATAATTTTATACTCACTGATCAAAAAGTTATTTCAAAAACTAAAACTTTCATAACTAAAAATGTCATCATATAATATCAACGATGTAGATATGGAGGCTCGGAATCGTATCGGAAATTTTGCAAAGCGGCAGCAAAGAAAGAGAATAGGAAGCCAACAAAACAATCGAAAAGAGGATTACATGCAATTTGATTTTGTTATTTTTCTTCTTTGTATTAGCTATATATGTATACAAACTTCGTTTAATAAACAAAAATACATAATAAAGTTACTCTTTATAAACTATCCCTTCACCTAGATTGGTCAGCTTACAACACACCTTAAATAGTTTGTCTATACTGGAAACATCAGACTGTGAGACTTGCGATGATAACAATTGCACAATTTGAATGGGTATAGGTCCATTGAGTATACTATATCGGTTCTTAACTAGACCAATAACACTCTCTATATGTATCCGAATTGAGGCAATTTGTCGTGATACTTCAACTTCTCTAGCAGATAATTGTTTTTTTCCCTTGGTGAAACTTGGTATGATTAACTCAACACCACAGCCAGCTGCAAACTCGTCAAGTAAGGTGAAGCCACGATCAGCCAAAATCTGGTCTCCAGGATGATGATAGATGTGGCTTATAGACCCACTCTCTTTCACCAGTTCCACATCTGACACACGACCACCCCATGCTTGTGAAACGTAGGATATTGATCCATGGGGAGTACACGCAATAAGGAATTTCACAGTTGAATGTTTCTTATAATTTGAATAGACTTGGGCACGGGCTTTAAGATTACGAGGGCGATCAATAAATATTTCAGTGCAGTCAATTATTGCTGTCAGTTTAGGAAGATACTGTCTGAAGACATGTGGTAATGTTAGTGTACTGACATCATGATCAGGGTATTTAAGCAAGAATGAAAGTTGATAATATAACAAATCAATCCACTTCTTGAAAATTAATGCAACACTACTTCGACAGCAATTAAACTGATCTGCCAAATTTTCAAACTGAACGTTCAGTCTCAATTTAACTAGTTATATAAATGATCCTGTGATTATATACTTCTGATTTTTCTTGGTAGCTATCGCTGATTTGGTGTTTTTTGTTATTATACTGGTCACAGACCTTTATCGAGATGTGAGAGCTCTGCTACCTCCAAGCAAGAAAGAAGGGACTCTCTATTATGATATATTATGTTATACATTGCATACCCTATTATATATGCATACCTTTTGTTATTTTGTATCTGTTTATACAACAGTGATATCCATCAATTTAGACGAGCTTCAAATTTTATCTTTTGTACCCTGTTTGGACTAAAAGCTAAATTAGATGCACATTCACAAAATAGAATGAAAATCTCTGGTCACCACCCAAATACACAGACAGCATTTTGGAAGTAAAGCATATAATTACCTGTGAAGGTGCATTGTGCCCTACTCAAAATTGACTTATGATATTCTGTGTTTATTGTAATGCTTTTATCAATCAAAGCACACACCCACATGTTTACATATTGTATTTTCATTCGAACAAATTCCCTATGGAATCATTTATCCTCTTCACTTATATAGTCTTATTATTTATCATTATTTTTCTAATTTCGTTGTTTAGTTTTTGTGTCGTCTATTAGTTTTTACTGTGTCTCTGCATGGATGGATAGCAATTTTATGTTCTTAATCTTATAAATAATCGACAGTTGTTTTCCTTTAATTTTTATTTTCAATGAAGAAAGACGAAAACATATTTGTATTTGTATTGTCTAAGCTTTATTAAACGAACCAGATGGAAAGCATATCTTTGCGAAATACAGAACGAGATGATGTTGACAACAATGACGACGCCAGAGAAGCATGTGGTTTCAAAACATGTGTTACACCACCACATCATGAACTACTTGTGGGTTTTGTACGAAATGATTAGAGACATAAAGTTCC
This sequence comes from Turritopsis dohrnii, assembly GCA_027922465.2. Lineage (NCBI taxonomy): Eukaryota > Metazoa > Cnidaria > Hydrozoa > Anthoathecata > Oceaniidae > Turritopsis > Turritopsis dohrnii. The sequence goes on along the minus strand of BQMF02000108.1, from coordinate 422,042 downwards.
GTGAACACCCCAACAGACTCTTACTGAATTTGAATGTCGAAGAATATCAACATATTTATTTGCCAATAAATCCAACAACATCTACTAAATGAAAAGCGATGATTACAAAAAAATATTACATGACAGCATCACAAAATTATACCAAGAAGCTGACGTGTCAGTAAAGAAAGAAATCGTCATTGAAACAAATGCATTTGCGAAAAAATTCAACCTCTTTTAACATATGTATTTGTATTGTCAGTATTTTTTAATATTGTCACTTATTTTTAATATACAGTCATTCCTGTTTGGAATTCATCTGTGCAGAGAGATGTTTGTTTTTTATGAATAAGAGAATCAAGTTCTGCATGAAATTTTGTGAAGTATACTGTTCATTAATCGCTGTCACTTTAGTTATCACTCAGAAATTGCTATTTTGACCTTCGTAGAGCAAAAATGTTTTTGATTTTGTTTTGCACCCCAACATTTTTCAACTTTGCTGAAAGCGCTGACCTTCAGGCCTCATGGCCTCTTGTTTTTTGTTATAAGAAACATACATGGTTCATCTAGTTTATATAACAACGCTACATTATATAAGGTGCAGTTAATACGAAATCATATAGATAACATGAGTAAAAGTACAATCAACTGGAATAACTATAAACTATGTCCAGTTGTTTCCAAATAACACGGGGAAACTCGTAGAAGATCATAATGATCTTATCGTCGAGAACCGATTTAGTAGCTACAGCCAATGTTTCATTGTCTTAGACGTTTGGACAAGAATTTATAATGTTCGGATTTTGTAAGATATAGTGTGATCTAGTAAACAAGATGAGATGCAAAGGTAGGAAAATGAAACAAGGGTTGAGTTATAATTAGAAGTACTGTAACAGGTTTACAAATTTCTTTACATCTCTTCTTAATAGATTTTTGAAGACTAGCCGCCAAGGCGGCGTCGCTCGCCGCCCATGTTCAGCATGCGTTGTATCACCACCTGCTCCAAATTATTGCACTTTAAACCAGCGATAAGACTTCCTTTGCTGCTGGCTTTATCGTTTAATAAAGCTCGTTTGCACGTGAAGAGAAATACGTTCCTGGTGTTTCAAATCTTGCATGTTCTTAACTCAGCCGTTCATTGTCACGGTCGCATTTAAAATGTTAGTAAACTTTTTTGCTTTACACAATGCATTCCGAACGTGAACTTCACGTGGTTTTTATTTACGATTTTAAACCAATCAAATATCAGTTTAACAATACACTCAAAACGCAGAGAGAAAAAACTTTTCAACTTATTATTAGCTTTTGTTTTACGCGCTCTAACATGGGTGCTGTCAGAAGTAGGTGCAAAAATGGCTTTTCTTCTTAAAAAGATCACACCGGAGGAGAAAAAAATGCACGTGCTAAATGAATGAATTGAATAGAAAACGTTCGATCATATTAAAATAGATTAAAAGAAATCGATTAAAAGAAATTAAGACAAAAGCAAAAAAAAATATTTTGTTTCATGATTCTCTTTTTTTATCGGTTTTTAAATATTTTGATTGCTCGAAAAAAAGTTCACCCGTCGCAGACAGTCACGAAAGGGTTAGGATACACTGGCAAACCGAACATGCTGCCACGTTCTGCCACTGCTGCTTTTTGTCCAAAATGTTTAATCAGTTAGTTTCTTTGTATTTAGTTGATGTATTGTTTTCAAAGCCAAGTCAACGGTGGTCCTTGGAATATAAAACTAACAATAATAATAAAAACAAAATGTTATCTCTATTGGTTCACCAGCTAAAAAAAGTCACGTTCGATTGGGGTTGCAGTGTATTTGTTTCGAACTCACGTCGCACACAAAAAAAGAAATAATTTCGCTCACAACTCAATCTACCATTTTGCGTGACAGACAAACAAACAGACAGAGAATCGGCTATTAATATATAGACTAGCCGCCAAGGCGGCGTCGCTCGCCGCCCATGTTCAGCATGCGTTGACTTCATGAAAAATAAAATTAAGGAATTGGCAACCGAAAGTGTTACCATGTTGTAGAGCTCGAAAAACTGATTAAAAAAATGTATGGGATCGTTCCGCTACGATCAACCGTTACAGAGATATCATTCTTCAAAGATTTTGATGACGTCACAGACCCCTCCCAAAAAAGTTAGACCCAAATTTTTTGTCACCCCATCGCCTGTATCGCGGACCCGAAAAAACGTCAGTTATCCTAGCGACAGATTCGAAATCAAATATCAAATATCAGTTTAAACAATGGTTCCAAAAAAACCCAAATTTAATGTGTTATTTATTTGCACTCAAAACGTAGAGAGAAAAAAACTTTTTATTAGCTTTTGTTTTAAAAATGTTACGCGCTCTAACATGGGTGCTATCAAACAGGGGGAAAATGGTTTCTCTTCTTAAAAAGTTCACACGGAGGAGAGAAAAAAGGCACGTGCTAAATGAATAAATAGAATAAAAAAACGTTCGATTAGAACGCTTAACAATTAAAAGAACAAATTAAATTATTAAAAGAAAAGCAAAAAAAAAAAACATTTTCTTTTGATATGATACTCTTTTTTTACCTATCGGTTTTTAAACATTTTGATTGCTCAAAAAAAAAGTTCACCCGTCTCAGACAGTCAGGCAAGAGTTAGTGGCAAACCGAACATATGCTGCCACATTCTGCCACTGCTGCTTTTTGTCCAAAATATTTAATCAGTTAGTGACTTTGTATTTAGTTGATGTACTGTTTTCAAAGCCAAGTCAATAATGTGGAATATAAAACTAACAGTAATGATAAAAACAAAACGTTATTCCTATTAGTTCATCAGCCAAAAAAAGTCACGTTCGATTGGGGTTGCAATGTATTTGCTTCGAACTCACGTCGCACACAAAAAAAGAAATAATTTTGGGCTAGTGACTAAAATTTTCCCCGACCAAATTTTCCCCCGACTTTTCAACACCCGTCCAAAAATTTCACCCGATTTTTCATTTCCCCGTCCAAAAATTTTCCCCGGTTTTTTTACTCCCGCCCAAAACATTTCCCCGATTTTTTAGTCCCCGACCGAAACTTTTCCCCGATTTTTGATAATCTCAAGTAGAGTCTATCTATCGATTTTCGACTGGAATTATGACGGTCAAGCAAAGGAAGGGGAATCGAATGAAGTTGAATCAGTCAATGAGGACGATACAGATTTTTCTGTTACGATTAAGGGAAACAAAATTGATGTCAGTGAAAATAAAATGGATGTCAGTGAAGATATAATTGGTGTTTGTGAAAGCAATATGGATGCCAGTGATGAAAATAATGACGATCAAACCTCAAAAACTGTTATTGTATTAGATTGAACTCTTAATTAGTTATTTTGTAATATAATTTTTAGTTCAAATTGAAAGTGTCGACAAAAATTGTGTTCCATTTTCTACTTGTATTGCAAATTTTGGTCAGGGAAAAGTGACTTATTTAGAAATTTTAGTCGGGGAAAAGCGACTAATTTCGAAATTTTAGTCGGGGAAAAGCGACTAATTTCGAAATTTTGGTCGGGGAAAAGTGACTAAAATTTCTCGAGGTGACTAAATTTTTCCCCGACCAAAATTTTCCCCGACTAAAATAAATCCCGTTTTTTTTTTCCCCGATAAGGTACTTTCGAAATCTCAGTTAAAATATCTAAAAAGTTTTTAAAAGAGGGTCTGAACTGAGCTTTACTAACACGAAAAACATCTATTTTCAAGTACCAAAGTACATTCAGTACCATATAACTAAAAGTCCAAATTTTATGTAGACCTATTTTATTAATATCCATTCCTTCATCAATTAAGTAAATAAAATATCAAAGAAAACGCTTTCAATGTTTGAAATGTAAAACCTTCGAAAATTAGAAAAAATGGTTTCTTTCATTAGAATTTATATTGAGTTTTTTGTGCAGTCTTGCAGACTGTGGGGTCTTGTAGTCGGAGTAGGAGGAGGAGTAGAAGTCCACGGGTGTTTTAATGCAGTATTCGCTTTCGCTGTTAATGCCGTAAAAACACACTAATGAAGTTTCTTTTTTGTTGTAGAAACCAACCGTGATGAATTTTTAGAATGTATAATTTCCTGTTTATTTACTTAATTATTTATTTGCTTGTTTATTTATTTATTTGATTAATCTAATAAACTATCGTTAATTTCGTCCTTAGACTCGTCTGTTTCAAAGAGTTTTCATGTGGAAATGGTTGTTTACTTTTAAACGGGTTTTTATACAACCGATGGTGTGTTTTGAGAGCTAAACGAAAACAAACACACTTCATGTTTTTTGATTATGATCCTATTAGAATCATCACTATCAGGATTAAAACATGTTTGACGTCTTAAGGGCGTGAATTTATGATTGAGAGGCCAGACTATAGCTTTTTTCTTATTATGTTTTTCTGATTATGCTTCAAATAACAGTACAATTTTCTTATCATCCAAAAATAACAATTTGACTGTCAAAGTTAAGATGTGTTGATTGTAGATTGTATTAAAGGAAAAAAAACACTAGCAGTGTCTAATAAAATTCGTCTGACAAATCGTTACCAACCGACTTCCACGGTAAAAACACCTCGTGGGTCAGTGAGGCCAAGGCTCAGTTTGTCTCGTTCATTTATTTCAAAGGTGTTTTGACCGTTTAAAGGATTTGTCAGATGGAAGTAAGTACATAGAACTTGCCACCAGGGCTTTTTTCTTTTCGATGTAATTTATTTATCAACGAAATCAATTATGAATTTTGTTAACTAAATTTCCAGAGTCGCTGTCTATTCATTATGTTTTATTGTTTAAAAAGATAGTGTGATATCATCAAAGATGGACTATTGCAATGTGATTTTTGCAGAAGCTCCTCGTTACCTCATAAACAGAATGCAGAAACTCAAAAACTCACTCGTTGGTTACACTTATAGCAGATTCGGTGGCTTTGCAGAAACAATTTACCTAAAATGGCTACCAATTCGTGAAAGATTTGATTTGACAACATCTAAAATAGCCCACAAGTCCCTTTACAATGATACCTGGACGGTATCATTGTAAATCTAAAATATACTTTTATGGATCGACCAAGGTCACTAAGAACACCAATAGAGACATGAAACAAAATCAAATTCCATCGCTTGACGGTCGTTTAATGGTCGAAATGGAAACAGCAAAACAACATCGGATTTTGACGTCAAAGAGACGATAAAACAAAACCAAAAATGACGTTATACGGACGTTGTGAAACGGTCAAATGACCGAAAACAACGTTTGCATTGACGTTGTAGCACGGTCAAATTAACGACGAAAGGTACTGACAACAAAGTTTGTCGTTGTGTAGCACAAGTAAAAACGATGAATATTGTGTGTTGCAACACTCGCATCAAGAGTTAAAGAATTTCATGTTTACAAAAAAACAAGTTGATGGGCACTATAACTGGGATTTTGTGTTGTACAAGGTAAACTCTCAAATTCGAACACCTGAAGGAACGAAAAGAACGTTCGATTTATGAAAGGTTCGAATTATGGAGGTTCATTTATAAAGAAGTAATGGGTGAAAGGGACCACAAAATTCGTTCGAATTATGGAGGTTCGAATTATGAGAGAATTCCACTTCAGGTATTCTGCAAAGAAATATTTTTATACTAATTAACGCACAGTGTGTTAAGACCCTTATCGCAAAATCTTTTTTAAATTTCGTTTGGATCCCTTCCAACAAGGGAAAAAAACATAAAACAATTTGCTGAACTATTCTTGAACCTGTCCCCAACACATTCCAGCTGATATTCTGGCTTTTCATTGGACAGAGTGATTAGTGCACAAAGCACCATCTCTTTCACTATGGGAGATAGTTACACTACGGAAGCCCATTAGGGCCATCTTAACTCCATACTTAGACTATGTTCACACGTTTCGGATAGCTTTTGTTTCGACATCGGAACGAAATCATTTCACTTTTTGCAGCGGAACGGAATCATTTCAATTTTAATAACGGATAACTTCGGAACAATGTGAACGAAACGTCTATCCGGTATGGAAATTGTTCCGAAATGATATCTATCCGATACATGTGAACATGGTCTTAATTCAAGGATACGATCTTAAGATAATTCTTCGATCTTAAGATCTGAACATCATGAAACACGTGACTTCACTTCGTTCATAATAATAATGGCGGTTGAGAAGCGTGAGTTGTTTCTTTTTTATTCAGTTTCTCTTCAGTAGGCAGGTCAAATTTATGCGTTTTAGAAGATGCATTGATTGTGAGGTATTTCTTTAAAAGTTATGCATAATATAAAGAAATTAGTACCATCCACCAAATCATCCACGAATCCCCCGCCATGTTTGTATATGGTTTTAGCCTCGGGTCGTAGTCACGATCTTAAGATCAAAGAATAATCTTAAGATCGTAGAATTATCTTAAGATCGAATCCTTGAATTAAGTATGGAGTTAAGATGGCCCTAATGGGCTTCCGTATTACACCGATAGTCTTGAAAGAAAAATATGTTAGCGGAAATATTTTACGGATGGTCTTCGCTGATCATATAAAGAGTCGGTGAATTTTAAGCCTGTTGGAACCCTGCAAAAACAGTTGGCAATCAAAACAAAATTCCGTCCTAATTGTAATGTCACGGATGCAGAGTTTTCCAAAACCTTGCGTGAATGTCATAAAACGTGAACTTTTCTACAGATACGTGACAGCTAGTGGGAAATACTTCAAAACGGATATAATGTAAGGTCAGATTTCTTTTTATTCTTCATTCGTACAAAGAAAATAATTTTCAGAAATATTACAAGTTAAATAGCCAGTTGCATATCTTACGGAATATTAATCAGCCCCAATTCATAGTTAAAATTGTTTCTTTTAGCCTAGAACAATCACTCCACCAAAATCTGCCGAAACTACAGAGTTTCATAGAGAAATAATTTCTGTCTTTTATGGGAAAACTTCGTTGTTTCGGCAAATTTAATTCAATTTGTCGAAGCAAAGAAGTTTTCCACTGAAATCTGTCGAAATAACGGTGTTTTAGCCAAATTTTACGTCAGACATAACTTTGATACTGTGCCGTGAGAGCCTGTTCCTTCAACGAATTGGTCATCATAAAATAATTGATCTACACAAAACGATTAAAGTTGACGTCTCAACAACTTGGAACAGTTGCGGACGACTTGCAGTTATGATGAGACATCACAAGTGACGGTGGTGACTATCTGATGAAGGGGCGATACATGCAGCCATGAAATATATCGTATAGATACGTACATAACATTAAATTTTCTGTTTTCATACCAGTCAGGTATTTGCGACTTAAAGCTCAAATATACAAAACCAAACGAGGAGTTTTCAGAATAACACCTCAAATATCAAGTGAGATGGGAACATCCCATCCACTAGAATTTCCGTCGATCGAACGACGTTAAGATGGCGAGCATGACGTTTGGGAACGACGTCAGGTTGATAACGACAATTCATGTTCACCTTTTACGACGTTCAGACGTACACTTCGGACAGTACCTAAATAAACAAAAAAAAAATTACTTCATCATAATCATTAATATTACCAAGTGATCGAAAAGTCAAGCTTTCACGTTTCGCAAAAAACATCAACATTTTGTGTTATCTTAAGGGGTAACGTAAAATAGTGAATTAATTTTCAATGGACTCAGGTAAAGAAACAAAGACCTACCATTTTCCTTTCGGTTTGGTTGTCAGGCCAACACACCCAAAGTGAAACCATTCGATCAGGCACTAAACAAGGAAACTGGATTAACTTACAGTTAGAGACTGCACATATCTATAGCAGTATCATTTTGAACATTAAAATCTGAATGATCGGTTGCCGGTGTTTTCGCACTTACGTCGTTATTATCGCAGCCAATCATCTCTCCATATGAGACCTGAAAAAAAAGTTTTGCAAGCCATCAAATTAAGAACACAATACTTTCACAGAATTTTGACCGAGAACGTTGAATCTCCTTATAGATATAGAACTCTTGAGTTCTCAATGTTGTTTGTTAATCCAGTGGGTAAATTTGTTGAAAAATCTCAACGACGGAGTGCAATTCTATGGAAATATACACACTAACTCAATGAAAATGCTCTCCGGCGCAGTGACATTTTGTCCACTGGGAAGTTCGAGCTGACTTCTTGAAGATGGAAATACTTGGTGAATTTCTTAGAGAACTTCGACATCAAAACGTTATGTGACGTCACAACATATCCAGCGAGACGAACAACAAACCTGATGACACAAGCAATATGTCGGTTCGTTAGGATCTACTGGCATATCTAAAACATTCATGTCGGTTGCCATGGTAATCAGCGGAGTGGCTGACGTTGACAGGGTGGTGATCGATTGTTGTTCTTCCGATTCACTGAATAGAAAACCTATGATTACCTTTAAAGTTTCAGAACTTCGCCTAAACTTGAGTTTAAAGGGGGAACTATACTAATAAAAAATCACAATTGAGTTTTTTGTACCATTTGCAAGAGTAATGATGGAAGTCAGTTCGTAAAGTTTCAAAAAATGATTTTTCGGTCTGAAGATATTACCATTTTAAAGTTTTTGCTCAAAACTTGATCTCCATGGCAACGTGACATTTACTAGACATGATTTAAAACAAAAGTCGCCATAGAAACCATGTTGGATGTTAATTGGTAGCTTTGTCAACAAAAAAAGTTTTCTTTAAAAAAAAATAAGTTTATTTGCTAAATCCATAACTGTAGCTATTTGCCTCTACATACAAGTTTCCAACGTTATAATCCATTTAAAACTGACGGAGTTATCCATATGCTTGAATGTCAACTATTTCCTTTTGAACCATGTGATATCCCGTTGCCATGGTAACCATGTTTCAAAGGGGAAAAAATCACATTGCAACAATATCAGGAACGAAAAATGAAAAAAAAAAAATTTTTCATTGTTTTATTAAAGCTGTATCAAATCATATAAAATAACAATTTTTAAAGTTATTTTAGAGTTCAGTTGCTCTTTAAGTCATTTGAAAAATATTGCATGGAAAAAATAGAAAACTTCATACTCCTTCTTCCCTTTCTTCCTTTTCTTCGAAGTGTCTCCTTTCTCAGATTTTCTTTTACGTCCTTCTGTCAACAAAAATTTTGTCACATAAGCATTTAAGCACAAAGGCTATTATTTCCACAATCCAAGCTTATTTCATCTCCTGCAAGCGGCCTGATTGTGTCGATAGGTAAAAAAAGAGTTACTGATTAAAACCACCTGCTTCTTGGTAAAAATTTCAACATTGATTGAAAAATCTCAAAAGAGATGTCCTTCCTTTCAAGCAGGTGGCTCAAGAATAACATCAAGAATAGAAAAAGACAACTGCAACAGAAGCAACAGTGAAACTAAAATAAATTTCTTCATACACTTGAAAATCCTTTCAAAAAAAGATGAAAGTCTGATTTATACTTACTTTCTTTGGAACCTAAAATAAAATAGAAAAAATCATTGCCAACATTTCAGCATAGAATAGAAAATGAATGTAAACACCAAAGGAGTATAAAAACATTCCTATACCATCTTCAGTGTTCTGTTGCTGTCTTTGTTGTTTCAACTCTTCTTCGAATCTTGACAGATCACTATCTAAACGTCGAATATGCTTGTCCACCTACAGAAAAAAAGCTATTACTGATATCATGAATCAGGCAAGGAGGTGTATCAGATCCCCTAAGAACTAGCTGATATAATGATAAAAAATCTGTAATTATCAATATTATTCATTGGCAAATTACCACTTATAAAAGGTACAAATAGAATGTTACCATCTCGTATGTCTGTACAGCTAGTTGGACTTTATCGTCACCATATTCTCGACTTTTTTGAAAAGCATTTTCAATTTTTGAAAAAAACTCTTTCCGTTCCGATGGTGGTAGATCTTTGACTTTTGAAATATACTCAGCACATAATTTATCAACATCATCCAACAAATCTAAGTTTCAGATTAACAGGATGAACTTGGAACACACCCTAATCCCAACCCTGTGAGTCCAGTGGGCAAATTTTTTAAAAAATCACTGCAAAGGAGTGCATTTCTAAAGAAATATAAATACTTTTCCAATGAAAAAGCTCTTCATTGCAGTGACTTTTTTTCAATTCTTCCCACTGGGATATTGAGGGGCTGTTCATATGGAGGTGAGCTGGCCCGGTTAGCCGGGCTAGCTCACTTAGCAGAGATCTCACTGTTATTAAGAAATCTTTATAAAAATAAATTGTGTTCATATGAAAAGCGGGCTGGCTCACTTAAGTGAGATCTCATTTCATTTGACCGGGATCTCACCCAAGTGAGATGAAATTTGTTCATATGAACACACCAGCCCGCTTTGGTGGGATAGATTTTAGACAAGTGCGCACGCGTCAAAATTCGAATAATAAAAAAACAATACTCTTATTAGTCACGTGATGTAAACAACATTCTCCAGCCCGGTTAAGTGGGATGAGAAAAGCCATATGAACGCGGGGTGAATTTTATCTCATTCAAGTGAGCCAGCCCGGTTAACCGGGCCAGCTCACCTCCATATGAACAGCCCCTGAATTAGAAAAACATATTCACCATGAGCTCTCTGATCTAAGTCCCTCTGAAGTGAAAAGTTTCTTTGCAGATCGTAAGGCAAACTTTCAATACCTGAAAAAATAAGTTGGAAAGTCAAACACTGTGAACCAATCTCTCATGCTTGTCAAAACAAAATTATTTTAGATTTTAATGGTTGGGTCATGCATTGAGATAACAGAGGTTATGAATTGTTGGCTTTTGCATGATGAGCTAGGAATGAGAAGGGAAAAGCAGCTAAGGACACTCTCTGTGTTACCACCTAACATCATACTGAAAGACACAAATTGCCATATTTTAGCCATACTAGATCTTATATATAAAAGAACCGAAAATTGTTGCTACATAAACGATTTCGTACTCCTTCTCTTTTCCACATCTTTAAACCCATGAATTGAATGGCAATAATAACTGAAAAGTACAACATAAAGATAAGAATCATTGTATTAAGTTTCCAAGAAAACTAGTACAAATACCAGATATTCTTCTCATCTAGCATGCATGCTCATTCAGGTACACCATTATGATTTCAACTCATTGCTCGAATTGTCAAATGAAAATCTCGTTTTCACACCTTCAATATTTTTGCTGACAAACGGGTGATCACACACACTCACTCTGCAATCCTTATATAATGATTTTGTTACCAAGTAATCGCAAATCAAAAATTAGCACAAAATAGCTCAAATTTCAGCGACCATTACCATCACCAGCCTGGAATTACATATATACATGCAAAGCATTATTCACCATTTTGCAACCAATTTACACATTTGGAAATCAATTGGAAGTTTAGTTATTTGGCGGTGGCTTTTACAAAGTGTTCAACAGATTTTCTCAAACCTGATCTAACCTTTGCAAAACTCTCTCGTTTATTTACTTGTTTGTTTTTCTTATTTGGAAATTTTTTCCAAATTTGTTTCACAATTTGTTTCCATTGAGAATTAGTTAGCATCATATGGTAATCATCTGAGTTAAAATCAGTGAAACAAAGCAAATGTTTGCAGTAACCACACTATTCTCACCAACACCACAAAAATTCATATGCCCATTAGTACTAATATCGTATAAAAAAAATTCTTTTGGTCAAGAGAGTGAGGAACCTTCTGATGATAGAGATTTCTCCCAGGAGATAGGCTTCTGCAAATTAGGGGGAAAGTGCAATACCAAATTTTGTGAAAATGGATGAACACAGATTTAATGCAATCTAATTTTAGGGAATGACCACTTAATTTAGCGAGTGCGTAATTACAGAGAATTGCCAGAAGGTAAAAAAAACAAATGAACATGATTTTTCAAAAAACTTTACAGAGTAAAGTTCTTGTAAATCCTAGTGTATATTTCTCAGTTTTGTTTAGTACTTCCTGGAAGTGGGAGTCCCATTATTCCTGATTTCGATACAAGACATCGAAGATGAGAAGCTAGTAGGCGACGAGCAGCAAGATAACGAGGCCATGTTATAGATGAGAAATAAAATTTACAGTTTTTTTTTCTATTCTTATGCCTTGTAAGAATGATCCGCTTTGTCAAGTTGCCCTCGTGCATAAAACGAAGCAATGAATTGTGTCTGGGGATAGTTTTGCGAAATTTCCGCAACTTTAATTTAGCGAAAATATGTTCATTCGTTAAAGTCACTAAAATAAGGCGACGTAATAAAAAGTCGGCCTAAGGTATTGTCTGTTCCTTTTTATTGAAATTTATTTCTGTAAATCAGAGAATTAAGTATATAAATTCATCATTATCTAAGTTGTTTAAAGTTTTTTGAACACTGTCATGATAGTGGCAATCACTATCATATTTTACTTAAATATTGTGGGAAAGTAGATATATATAATATAAAACATAGAGAATAAAAATTTGCTACATCAAGCGTCCTAACTTCGGACAGCCTTCCTAGCTGCAAACACACAAAATAAACAGACCTGTGTGTCTGATCTGAGTGGTGAGCGCTGTCAATTTTCAACTTGAGGCCCTTACATAACATAGAATCGCTCAAATTTTACTGTAAGTTAACGTTTTAATACTCTTTTTCTTCTAGGAGAATTAAGCATTCATTTCAGATTGATTACCAACAGAAAACTGATCTCTGAGATCTCTGACATGCAGAACGATAATTGGATAGTGCGAAATGTTATATGTCTGACCAGTCAGAATTCAATATTCAAATAATGACGTAATGAGCGCAGACTGTCTGTTGTGTACTCTTTAGGTCTTATTGTGTACTCTTTAGGTCTTGTTGTGTACTCTTTAGGTCTTGTTGTGTACTCTTTAGGTCTTATTGTGTACTCTTTAGGTCTTATTGTGTACTCTTTAGGTCTTATTGTGTATTTTTAAATGGAACTTATCTTAAGAGACTTCTTGTTACACATCTGGTCTCCATGTTCTGATTACGTGTGTAAAGAAAAATAAGATTCTTTTGGTTCACCCTCTAGGTACTTCAAGAGTCTGGTAAGCCTGCCTTGACCATCATCAATCTTTGACTCAACAACTTCTTTAAATGTGGCCATAAAGTATTGGTAATCTGTCACTTTGCCTGTGAACGCATCTATATCTACTTCTGGTGCCACCTAAACAGTTTCATAAGACTATCATTATTGGTTGAATTCAACTGGGCTTGGCACTTGCGCTGAACAAAATCTGCTGGTTCATCAAAGGATGTCTGCAGGTGTTTCGACACATAGTCACTCACAAATTTCTTTTTCAGTTCGTCTTCAATTTGTTCGTCTGCTTGAAGGTGAAGTGTTAAGTCGAATTTCATATCAGTTGACTGATCTTCCCCACCAAGTACTTTAAGCTTAACATTCTGCTTCTCAATCTGCAGTAGAAGCTCAAATGATCTTTGTTCTGCTTCTCGATCTGCAGTAGAAGCTCAAATGATCTTTGTTGCTGTTCAAGTAGATTTCTTGCTTCCATATACCTTGCTTCAACTTTTAACTCAGCTAGTCTTGCCTTCTCTAAAGCTATTTCACTCTTGATGCTACATCTGGGGATTTAGATGATCTGTCTAATTTCAAATGGTTTGAAATTCTACTTCCACACGTCAGCAACCTCGCCTCTAGTTATACATAAATCAATAACTTCCTTTTTCTATTGTTCTCCTTTCCTTTTGACAACACTCCAATGGAAGTGATCTGCCTTTCTCGGTAGGGGTTCTCTGGGGTGCTGAACGTAGACTCATGGTGTTGAAACGAACAAAGTGTATTCTCGACGATAGTGTTTTTACTGTTACAGACAACAAAAAAACGACTGTTAGATTTGCTTTACTAACTTCTTTTGAAACAGAAAACAGAAGACGCTAAAATTTACAACAAAATAAAAATGTACAATTACTACACCAACATAAACAAACTAAATCAAAATTATAAACACTGTACATGAATTCCATGTAAAAGTAACCATATAGGCGAATTTACAAAGTATTGATTTTGAGATTAAAAACCTCTTTATCTCCTACATGCAACACTTAAGCCTCTATTAACAGTGAAAAACTCAGTTTTATGTCAATTTCATATAAAAAAATGCAAGATGCAAGTGATGGGGTACAATGCTGGGTAGAAAACTGGTTAAAGAGCTGAAATTTCATGCAATTAAGTTTCATCTATTCCTTGCTACTTTAATAAATGTTTTGTTATGAAACACCTTTTAGGATCCTCTTTGATAGACAGAAGGTTTGTGAAAGAATAACATCCATCCCAAAAGTGAGAATCGAGAGGTTTTCGTATAGACATTTCACTTGATGTGATTACGTAACACTGACTCCTACTTTTTTGATTTTCACAATTTCCACTTCTTTTCTAAATCTGTGTTTGAGTATTCTCTGATTTTTGTTGTGAAGCAGCTGTTACATCCATGTTAAAAGCTCATATGTGGATCAGGCTAAGAGATATTGGCTGTTACGTAATCACATTTTTCAAATTTGGTGATTACGTAACAACTGGTATATCAAGGGAATTTCTCCCTTAGATGGGAGTTTTAAAAAACAAATGACATAAAAACCATAAAGTAAATTAATACCAAATCATTAAAAGAACCTATCAAAATTGAACACACTTAGTTCTTCAATATTTCTTAAGATTTTTCAACAAATTCAACCAAGCTAAGTCTTTATCTCAATTGCATTATTGTGTCATGCAAACGATGTCATTGCATTGCATGGGAAAATCCTTAAATAGATTGTCACATTGCATGGGAAAATCCTTAAATAGATTGGTAGAACACTAAAAGTAGCAATATGAGGCTATGTATCAAAAAATGAAATCTTAAAATAACTTGTATATAAGGGTAGTAGACATTCACACATTTCAAAAGTCTTAAAGCAATTGGTAACAAGTAGTAATAACATGGGTAAATCCAATGCACAGAGACAGCGAGAATGGAGGCAACGACAGAATTATTCAACCTCTATGAATATCGTAAAAAAGAACTAGAATGCGTTAAGAGCTACAAAGCTAAGCAAAACCAACAAGATTTGGAATTTTAACCAAAGTTATTAAAAATGAAGACGGTTTCACAACACATTCAATGACGAAACATATGCCACCAAAAAAAATTGTTGCTGTACCAAACTATGTAGTCGGTGATTTTGTCCTAGTAAAATACAATTCAGATATTTATCCTGGAGAAGTATTAGATGTTTTACTAGATGGTGCAAAAGTGAAGGTTATGACAGCCAGTGGGCCGAAATATTGGAGATGGCCTAATAAAGAAGATGTTCTTTTGTATCCTTTTGCTGATATCATTAAGAAAATTCAAGCACCTGTTGTTGTGTCAAACCGTGGCACATTGAAATGAATTTTGTCTGATGGTATTGATTATGAGACAGTTCTTAAACTTTTATGTTGTATGAAGCATTAAACCATTTGTTCCAACAGAAATATTAAGTTTTCTCTGTATTTTAACATTTTTATTTCCCAACTTATAAGTGGTCTTACTGCCTTAAATCACTAGGTGATTACGTAACAATTCAATTTGTGATTACGTAACACGTTGTTTTTCATGATAAAGTGAGTAGGTCTTTGATGTTGTTGCATGTATAGTCTGCTATGGGTCAAATAATCATAGTACGTCTGGGCTAGGTTGGTTTTACAGTGTAAACACTGCTAGTTTCACAGGTTTTGAAAAAAAAAATTTTGCTCTGAAATCTGCTGTCAAACTTCTGTGATTACGTAACAGGCTCTTTAATTTGCTTTTCCAGCCATTTCATTTCATAAGATTGGTCAATGTTATCATGAAAAATCACGCCTTGACTTCTTTTTAAACTGTATTGAGTTTTTTTAATGATGCCATAATCATCCCAAGAGAAAATCAATTTACAATCTTAGAAAATGCTTGTGTTAGGTGATTACGTAACGCTGGAATTCATGTGTAACACTGTAACACTTCTACCGAACATCATGTACAACACACAAAATAAAAATTGTTTGACACTTATAAATCGTACACTATTAACAGCACATTACACAAGAGACATAAAAATATAAAATAAACAAAGAACATTGTGTGTGTATAAAACAGAAAAACGTAAGCATGTGAACGGCGCCAACAGATTCATTCATGCATATATATCAGAGAAACAATCATATCCATGATTTATTGAATAAACTAAAGTTCAAACACAAAGAAGTGAGGTTTGAATTTGGGCACCAAGATTTCGACGCCCAATAGCGCATTGCCCTATGATTTTTGGCCTGTATTACCCCGACAATGTGTGTCTCAACTGAAGAAGGGTATAGTTGACTTATTTAAAAGTTTGTGTTTGTTACAGTTAGGAACAATAGAATAAGGGATCCCTGAATTGAAGCACATTATACTTCAATTGAGAGACATTTTTGTTTTTTGGCTTACAAATTCCTACTGCTGTGTTTTTTAGATAGATTTTTCCAGTGATTTGGAAGTGTTTTTGGAAAGGTAATATTGAAACCGTTTGAACTGCACCGTTACGCAATGCAATTCACTATCCATGCATTGAAAAAGCAATACACCCCGCAATTGAGGTATGTATCCCACAATTGAGCCATCGTTTTTTTGCTCTGGAGCCTGATATATCAATTTTCCTATGTAAAAACTAATTATATAAGTACCGTCAATCGTCTTAACTTCGGACATAAAAAACATATCCGCAAAATACAAACCACATCAGTAAAAGTCCATAGTGCACTGTCAATTAAACTAAATCTAAAACTTGTCATAACTGAACTTAACAAAAACGAAACATTTAAATTAGTTGACCAACGTCATTTATAATTACTACGTGTCTGATTTATCTAAACAACAGATCTAATAAAATTCACACAGACGTTTCAGGTAGCACATATATGTATCAGTCTTGGAAGAATAAGGCGCGCTATCGCGCTCGCGCACCTCCATACGCTCCTAGAAAGACTATGGAGCGCTTTTTCTCTCGCGCTTGAACATCTGTTATGTTTTTTCCCAGCAGGCAAAAACCTGTTCAAAGTCAGCAAAATAACGCAAGAGCAACCTTCATTCAAACCTTCTAATGTTAATTTTTGCTGACTTTGAGCATGTTTTTGCCAGTTTGTTTGATATTTTAAAACTCAATCCATATAATTTCTTTGCAAGAAAAAGTTTCTTTGTATATATATAAATTGGGCTTTTGAAAGTACGCCACCAGTTCTTTATGTAAAAACATAAAACGCAGGAAATGTCTGTGTAGAGAAAATGTTGACTAAGCCGACAGGCTTTGGGAATACTATCGTGACGTCTGAAAATGTTCATTCATTTTTTCAAAAGTTATTGAAGAAACTTTTTTGCGTTGTGCAAATCAAAGCAAACTAACTTGCAAACGTTTTAATGTGGTCAGTGAACAAATAAATAAAAGTTGTTCAGGTGTTTACTTCATCATGTTGTATTTTTATCTTCAACGATATGTTTTACAATAAAACATCTGGAAAAATTTTTTCTTTTCCAACGACAGACACAACCTTATGAATAATTAATGAGCTTTCTATCAATACAGACAACGTATCACTGACATAACTTTTCATAATATAAGTTTTGATATACAAGCGTCTTTATATAAACAGATTTTTAAATTATCGCGAATTTACTAATGATGAAATTGGTTGTATTTTATCATCATTATCACGCGTGATTGTACTCCTTGAATAAACGAAAACGATGCTAGCATTCTTACTGTTTAAATGGCGCGTGATGGTGTGCAGAATAGGTGCGCAACGCGCCTAAAACAGGTTGAGGAGCGCTGTTTTTAAAAAATTTGCTGGCGCGTTTATAGCGCGCCAAGAAGGCCCTACGGGCTTCTTTGTTAACGCACCTACTAAAAAATATACTTCCAAGACTGATGTATCGTGTTCTTAGGCATTTTAATTAAAGCATTTTCTGAAGAATGTCTAAAAAGCGCACTTTACTTTAAGTAATGGAATTTTAGGAGACATCGATGAATTAGAGAGCTTACGCAAATCAAAAAAAAAAATGAAAACAAAATGAAAACAAAACATTTCGCTAATTTCAATTCACATTTTGTAATGATTTCGTAATTTCGTAATGATATCACTTATTTTCTTCACGCTAAATTACGCTTCACGCTTATTGCGTTTCAACACATTATTTTATCAGCTTTATCTTATATTTTAGTATTTGTTGTGACTTGGGTTGAGTGGTTATTTTTACATTTCGTTTACCAGACAGGCCTGTTTATTTAGCATGTCCGAAGTTTGGAAGGATGTCCGAAGTTACAGTAGGACGATTGATGGCATATATAGTCGATCTCAGAACATGCTGTTAAGGTGGAAAGAAGTCGTTAACACACTGGAAAAATTAAAAACACGGCACATCCTGTACTGTCAACCAAACTGTAATAAAACAAACTTCAGAGATAATTAAATTTATTTGAACGCTAGAACATTACTAATATGCCGTTTAGAATTTTATTTTTCTAAACTTTAAATAGACTGCGCTCTCTTGAGAATCATGCGTATTTTTATGAGCTCCCTGTGTACAATAGTAGCCATATCTATGGATAAAAAATAATAATGGCCACCTCCGTCATGAAATATCGACAGGTTGCAAAATTTGTTTAAAAATGAATTGAGGAATGAAAATGATTTTAGATCATGCTTTTAGAAAGTTAATTATCATAAAATAAGTCAAATAGATAAAGTTTTTGTACGTCAATCACAGTGGGGGAGGACACTTTTTACTGAGTATTGAAATATAGGCCATTATGATTTTCATGATCCATTATTCTTCAAGTGTTGCTGTTAATTGCTCTCTATTGGATTGCTCTGTTCATAAAACATTTTATTCAGTTATAAGTGGTGCATGTCTATTTTTATGACAAGAATCTTTGTTTACATTTTGATGTTCGTAATAACCAAGGCTGTCCATAATTTGGCACATAGACGGTGTAGAGTGCCTGCTCCCCTTACCACTATGTGCCGCTTGCCGCTAACTTTGAATTTGATGGTTTATTTCCTTCATTTAAAGACAACAAATCAAACCAAACTAATTATTATCTAAAAGTATATTCATTCAGCCATCGTTATGGGAAGTTTCAAAGTGAATTGCCAAATACTTACTGATTAATAGAGTAAAATCTAACACCGGGTCGCGATCATTGTGAAAAAAATATTAAAAATGGCTTCCTCGAAAAATAAATGCTTCAAAATTCAGTGTAATAAATAACGGAGCATATCGATTCCTTGTTATTCCTCTGCTGTCTTGAATGTTACCAACATCTGAGATTTTATCCACACAAACAGTTTTCTTGTATATATCGTATACGCGAGTAAGGGGTCAGTCACAAATCGATTTTAGGTTCAAATAACGTCATATGACGTTACGAATATTATCCACCCACCCACCACCCATAACGTCATATGTCGAAAATGGCCAAAAATCGATGTAATTGAGTATTTCTGTAAAAACGCTAGTTTAGTTAAAAAACATCATACATTTACCATCTCCCAAGAACAACATACATAGATTCAGAACATAGCCGACCATAAAACTGGAAAATAACCCGAATTACCACAATCGGGAAATCTTGCAAAAAGAACCACGGTAGTGGAGAGTGTTCTCGCAAAAAAATAGCACTTTCACTTAGCACGTTCGCCATAGAAATCACGAGGGTCCAAAGTTCAACTTGCACCACTTACGGAAATTTAGTTAATGGCGGAGCTAACTCCGAAATGGAGTATCGATGTTTCTGTTATGAATTTTTTAACGTCACTTGAATTAACCCACCCACCCACTAACGTCATATGACGTTATCTAAACCTAAAATCGATTTGTGACTGGCCCCTAAATCATCTAAAGTTTACAGCAAGGTAATTCTGTAACCACCTTTTATCAATCGCAATTTAAACTTTTTAGCAATTGCAACTTGAATTCTGTAGGATCATTCTAGCGTGTATCCTCCACATGTTGAAAATCTCCATCACAAGTATAGAAACAATTGATTTCATATGTTGCAGGCTTTGTAATATGAAAAAAGGAGGCGTGTGACGTCTCGCACGCCTAATCAAGAATTAAGGCGTTTTAGGCGTGCTAATTATCACTCCCCTGAAGCTGTTCAGGCGTGTGACGGTGTGCGATCCTAGAAATCGTTATTATTCTTACGTTCTAATGGAAACGAAATTTTTTATCCCTAGTCAACGTGTATTTAATGTTTCTGTGAGGAGTTACGAAAAATTTACGAAAGAAATCTCCAGCTAATGAATGGTTTTGTTCAAAACGTAACAAATGTTCATTTTATTTTCAAATTTAAAATGCAATTCAATCTTCTCATGAGTCGCGCGATCACGCTAGCGCTCGATATAACTATCCTAGAGTTAGTTAAGAAATACTTTTAATCGCACGTAGATGCTCTAAAAACATGCTCAACTTATTATAAAAGTTTTCGAGGTCAATTGACAACGAAAGATAACGCGGTATATTAAGTGATTATTCACCAATTTGCTGTTGCTAGGGAGAACGACCACCATTGCTAAGGTAATTTTGAAATTTCCTTCGTTATATGAATTCATTTGTTCACCTAACGAAAGAATATGAAAACATAAGTGGTACCAGTAGGACTCGTTTTCGTGTTATTCAATGAAATTAAAAAGCATCTTAGTTTCCAGGTCCCTTTACAGTAACAGTGAAATGGAAGCTTAACTGGTATTTCCACAAATAGAAACTTGCGCAAGTTAAAATAACAATTCTGCTGGCTGGTTGCACACCTCTCATGACAAGACCTGGGTGCTTCTTCAAAAATGTTTTAATATATAAATTTAAAGCTAAAAATAGAGCGTTTTGTGAGAAGCAGGTGTTTTTTAATGCTCAAGCAATACTCCTCACGGGATGAAATGTTTATTATTCTTATGACGAAATATCTTTATTTTTAATAGTAGACACCATTGTTTAAAAAATGTCTACATATTTTTTCATACACACGTGGGGTGTTTCTTCATAGAAACTTTCTGTATTAGAAAAAAAACCGGAAATCATAATGAATGAAAAGAAATAATAAATTAAATAAAAAAAATGACATATAAATTATACGTAGAGATAATCATCGAGGCGTGCGAAATGTAGCACGTCTCAAGCAATTCAAGAACTGTTAAGGCGTGCTTTTTGTTGCACGTCTGAAGATTTTAAGGCGTGCGTGGAGGCGCGCGCGTGCGATCGCACGCCTCATATTACAAAGCCTGATGTTGCGAGTGTAAAAAGTAATTCAATACATGTTGATAATTACATTCGTGGTTCATGCTTTTAACAAATTAACAATGTCTGTATTTATTGTATAATTACTCTGCAGGCTCACAATAATAGGGCAATTCCCATTGTCTAGATTTTTGAGAGCAGGCACTCTTACTTACTATTGTTGTTCCTGTCAGTTTTGTTAGGTAAGATTTGGATTTAGTTTAATTGACAGTGCAGTAAGGATTATTATTGATGTGGTTTGTATTTTGAGGATACGTTTTGGGTTTTTTTTGCGTTCGAAGTTAGGACGATTGATGCATCATGGATGCATGGATTGTTGTTTTTATGGTTTTTTATTGTAACTTGATTTTCGAGAAAAACATTTACTTTGAATCCTTTTACATTGATACCGATAAAAATTGAAAATCCAAAATCATTAATGACTTACTTTCCAGGTAATGTTCGAGATACAAGGAATTAGCCATGTCTATAAATGGAAGATCGCGCTCTTAACCACCACAATTTCTCTACCATATTCGTTTATTCCAAGGAGCTGAGTTGTGCATCTAGTGAACAGTCAAGAGGCGCAACTTTGAAAAATGTTTCTTGTGGCTTATCTCGTTGACTGGCTTGGTTTTTTGAAAAATTAATGCCATAATTATGAAAATTTTTAGCAATTTACCTTGCAGAATACTTTCATCCCAGTAATGCTTAACTTAACTTTTTTTAGATGCATTGGTTATTGTAGGGCGCAAAATGTGCTTAAGAAGGCCTTTCTTCGAAAAGACGACAAATATAGAAACGTTTGTCTTCTTTCCAAAATGTTTGTATTTTAAATTGATTTATGCTAAATATTCGGCAGACAAATTTTATAATGAGGCGTTTATTGCAGGTACTCTCTGATCAGTTAAGAAAACTGGGGTGTTAGTCGCGGGGAATGAATTACTTTTCCCAACATTTTTTTAGGTATTACCCTCATTTCTTCGAGGGCGGTGAATCTCTTTTGAGGAAAATACACCGGAAAATGTGGAACGAAAATATTATTATACACAGCAATTGATGAACACTATAAAGCAATTATTTTGGAGGCGCAGACGGCTGGTTACGAGTGGAATATTTTCCAATATTATTTTTCTCACCTCTTTTTTAATGTTGAGTTTTTAAAATTTTCTTCTTTCTAGAACGAAAAACGGGTATGGAAATGTGTAAAATTTGATTCTGACATAGGAATGATCAAAATCATCACAAATGAAATGTGAAAAATGTATATAAAAGGTGTAAAAACATTATTGGCACTCGAAAAAGTAAACTGATTCTAATTCCTTTAACTTCCGAAAATTGGTAGGTAACAATGAATAAGGCCAAGATAACCTCTGGTATGCAAGTTGGGTATTTTGATTCCTTCATCTCTGCCGGATATTTCGTCTGATGGATGGGCCATCACATCATCAGATCAGTTGTGATTAAGAAAGTCATTCATTGAGCTAAGTCCCTGTTGAACTCATGACATTTTCTGACATGTTGTCTCACAGATTTTTAAATGAGTTGTAGTGTTGTGGTGGATGAGTTACTCAACACTAGAAGGATATATGACTTTGTTGTAGTGGTAAATTATATTTGACTTAATTTGTTTGATTAACTGGATAGTATGAATAACTGGAGATAAAATCTAAAATCTGTAGCAGAGTAACTTTAATTAGGTCACCACAATATATTCTATAGGCTAGTTCAAAACATCTGATAACAAGATTTCATTCCTTTTGGTTCCCATTGAGTCCCTTCTTTATTTATGCCTAGTTCCCTAGACAACAAAAGTTTGTCGCTTGACCTATCTCCGCCAATGAGCACTGTAGGAACATAATTTATTTTACCGCTGGGGGCAACGAATATCAAAAAATGTTAAAATTCGTTACCCTAGTTTTGTTGGTTTCATTTTTGTCTTCTATTATCGCTCTTAAAAATCTAATGAAGGAACACAGTTTTCAAATTTTCGTAGGGTAATATGTTTAAAAATACGTAAATATATAAGTTCTTTGATATTTTGTCACATAATTCACAAAAGAATTTTGGTTGCTTTTGCTAACTAAATGTTTTGAACGATTTCCAATCAGATGTTTTTGTTGTTAAAGATGATCATTTTTAAACCTCCTTACTTTTCTTGTTTGTTAACTATCTACATTGTCTTTGTGTAGTAAGGCTTATTCAAAAAAGCAGTTATTTTGAATGAATTTTGGCTTCCAGTACTGCGAATAATTTTTTTACACTAGCCGGTTATCGTGATCATTAAAAGTCTGCCGGTCATATGGCTATATTGGTGGTCAAGTCAAACTTGGAAAATGTAAACATTGAATGTACTTTTCTTTCATTTCATTTTCAAGATTTGAAGGTTAAATAAGTTTTACGGCAATCTTCTCCTTTTAAAAATAACGTGTGGTAAAATGCACTCCTAAACAGTGTGCAACCAGCCGACAAAATTGTTATTTTAACAAGCATTTTTCTCTTTGTGGAAATCCAGCCAAGCTTCCATTTCACTGTTAGTTATAAAAGGACATGGAAACTAAGATGCTTTTTAAATTCATTGAATAACACAAAAACAAGTCCTGCTGGTAACGCTTATGTTTTCATATTCTTTTGTTAGTTGAACAAATGAATTTATTTAGTGAAGGTAATTTCAAAATTACCTTAGCAACATTTTTTTTTTCAAAGAAGGGGCGTGTTTTTCTACATCAGCTTTATAAAAGATTTTAACACAATTTGCAAACTCATGCAGGTATAATTCTTTTGTCTTCAAAATAAACTTTCTATTTAGACCCCATTGACACTAAAACTAGTCATTTTAAAACAATTTATGGTTTAACGAACTTCTTGGTCTTGCTCCTTTCTCACTTTAGGTAAACTTTCGAAAGCATTTCTGTGACAAGTACATTTGCTGCTACTGTCTTGTGCCATCTGGCTCTTGTATTACAAAT
Organism: Turritopsis dohrnii; assembly: GCA_027922465.2. Classification (NCBI taxonomy): domain Eukaryota; kingdom Metazoa; phylum Cnidaria; class Hydrozoa; order Anthoathecata; family Oceaniidae; genus Turritopsis; species Turritopsis dohrnii. The sequence continues at coordinate 397,894 of BQMF02000108.1, read as the reverse complement.
AAAGTTTTTTTTTTAATGTTTTTTTGCGAAAATCTTTCTGTCAAATTTGTCGCAAATGCTTAATAATAATTTTTGCCAAAATTACTATTAAATATCTGACATGCTCTCAACAAACTTCCCATAGCACATATTTCTTCCTGAGATGTTCATCTATGTCTTCGTTTTCTTCTTGTTAAAACTATCAAAGGATTGCCAACATTTTAAACAATGGAAATTTACGTTTTACAGATAAAATTTTGTTATTTGTGTTTATAGTATATATGAAAACAAACACATTTTCACATTCAACAGGGAACTTGAGAATAATCATGACAAACACTAAGAAAAATGAGTTTTGACTTCAAAAGTATTACCTAAAATGGTTTTCTTTTTCAGTCAGATGTAATTTCTTTACCATAATATTGTATGCTTCTTTTTCTTCTCTTTCTATAAAAAATCCTCTTACGAAAACTGTATTTTTTTGCTGACTTAAGTCACCTTTTTGTCTCTTTTTTCTCTATAAAATAATAAATATATAGAAATCCTAACCATAAGCATCCAAATCCTCTTATGTCAAACATGGGCAACAAAATTTGGACACAGGAATTTTCATTGCTTTGCATAACAAGTTTCATAGTGCAGTAAGAAGCTGCCTTTGAAGGCAATAAAATAAGATTTCTTTTGATATACATTTCTGTTTCTTTCATTTTTTAGGTTTGTTTAGTTTTTTTTTAGTTTAGTTTAAACAGGGTATTATTTTGTAATTAACATCTGAGACTTGTCTATAATAGACTTTCTAAAGTGAGGCATTGTTTATGAACACTTTTCTCAAAAATTTCTTAAATGTTTTGATATGAAATGTTAATTGACTATATTTTGGTAGGTAATTTAAATGCTCTTTTAATGCTTTAAAACATCTCTTATTAGATTTCTGCGAAAGCAAGAAAGCTATTACAACCGGCTTTCGTTTTTTTTTTCTTCTTCTTTTTTTTCTTACTGTCCAAACCTAGCGGTTTTTTGAAATTTCGTGCGTGCATTTACATGAAACCAAAGCACCGTGCATTGCATGTCAGCGAAAGATTTACTAAAGTTTCTTTGCTCAATATTAAATGGATTTTAAAGAATATATACATACTTTAAGGTGAAAACAGAAAATATATAGAAGAAACTTATAATTATCCTCGACTGTGATCATTCTTTTCTAACTAAAAAGAAGTTCTCAACGTTTTGTAAACAGAAGAGTCAAAAGAGCTATATATATTTATATCAACAGTGACGTACAGGCTTCCGTGGCACAGTTGGTTGGTTCAGTCAACTATTAACCGAAGGGTCGGTGGTTCGACCCCATGTAGATCTTCTGTTTTTTTTTCGAATTTTTAAATATGTCATAAAATATTTCGATTTTGGATTTTTGCGAAAGCAAGAAATACATTACAACCGGCTTTGGTTTTTCTCTTCCGTTTTTTTCTTACTGTCTAAAGATAGCGCTTTTTACATTACAGTTACTTATGTAGTTCTGTGGTGCAGTTGGCTAGTTACTCGTCTGGTAACCGAATTGTCGGTGGTTCGAGCCCACTTAGATCGTGTAGCATTTTTTGTCGAATTTCATAAATGTCATAACATTTGTCATTTTTCATGCTTCAACAGATTTTGCAGAAATCTTTTTGCCCGTAAGGGCATCTTGTTGATTTAGTTCTCTAAGTGGTCAGTTTAATAATAAAGTAAAATGTTAGACATTAGTGCTTGGCTTTCTTTGATGTGGATGTTTGAGATTATTTTTTCGGTTTGTATAGGATATTAGCATTGAATTAACCTAATATATAAATTCGAAAGTGGTATACAGATTTGCCAGTTACTAAGTCCTTCCTACTTTCTGTTTTTCCATGATTTTCTGATGTTCATCACAATACCCTTAAAAATAAAAATAAAAAAAATTTCACAAAAAAGATGAAGTGTTTAATGTGTTTTTATAGAAATCTTATTTTATTGTCTTTAAAGGACCTCCAGAGTACCCGAGAATTGAATAAAATCTTGAAGTGATGCGAAAGACGAGTGCACATGGCATCAGGAAAATGACTTAACAATTCTAATAAGCAATTGTAAGGTTGAAATTTATTTGTCATTATTATTGATTTTGGAAATTCCTTGGCCAAACACCAACAGAGGTGACATTAAGCATAAAATTTATCAGTCGAAAGGGATGATTATTTTACACATACATTGTTCGCCATTTTCATATAAAGTTAAATCACTCACATTCCGATAATCAATAATATAATGTTCTAAAATCAAGGTTGACATTATTTTTATAATTTTTATAATTGTTTTTATAAATTCCAATTCTTCATAATTTTTCATTCTCAATAATGAGCAATGTTCTTGGAAGATTTGATTCTTATATAATGTGATCATTTTACATCTTCAATCTTTGCTTACTTGTAAAAGATTCCATTGAATTATAGTTTAATTGCTTTCCTTAAAAAAATAAATAATGCTCTTGTTATTTTGAGTAATACTTTATAAGCTTTTTCTCTCATGACGAGAATTCCCTATCACGTTTTTTTTTTCTTGCGATTTATTTTTGTTGTTGAAGATATTTGAACTTTTCCTCAATTGAGATAGTATAAGTGTTTACAAGTGAGAATGAAGTTGTTTTTTATATTCATGATAAAACTAAGTAAGGTCCTGTTTTTTTGTGTACAAACCAAAGCTATGTATGTATATGGTTGCTGCTTTAACATGTTTCTGCTGTTGTGCTTCACATTAGATTAAATGATAGTGAAATTTAATAGACATCACTTTTAAAAATGGCAGGTACAATTTGCTTGTCTGAAAAAGAAAAAATATCAAAAATATCATAGCAATGGGTAAAAACCCATGTATTATTTTTTCCAAGTATAGAAGAATACTGTACAATATGTTCCAAATTATTGTTTTTGTTCCGAAAAGAATTTTAAATAATATAGAATTTTAGTGCTTTTAGACATTTTTTTAAAAGAATGATTGTACATTAACGAATTAATGTTAACATTAATGCATTCAGAGAAAACATTTTTAAGAATTATGGTCGATTTTTATTTACCATTTTCATTTCTGGTTATAGTTCTTAATATTTTCGTGAGGTACATAATCATTCTTTCATTGATAGTCCATCTTAATCTAAAATTTGACACTGACTGATTGGGTTTTTCCCTTGTGTTGTGCGATTAGGTTTTTGAAATTCAGAAACTCAAAAAATATATTTTTATTATGTACAATATCAATTACAGTAAAAACAAAGCCCACATTATCCAAAGGTTATGATTTTATTTTTGAAATGTAGTTCCAATCTTGCTCTATGATTTTATGATTCACTCCCTAACAACCATCTCAATAGTCTAAATAACTCTTTATCATGAAAAGATTGTAGTTTTGCTGCTTGTGGAATGTATGAATAACTTTTAAGGATTAATGGGAAATTCCTTGTAATATACTTTACCAAGTTGTTTTCTTAAGGTTTTGATTTTTTACTACTGTCTGAGTATTGTTCGTTCAAAAGTCTATTGTGCTTTTATCCTGAAATCTTCAATTTCATCTTCAGCTAAATAATTTTGTAGAGATTTCATTTTGATTTATCTAACAAGAAAACTCGGTGAATTTCTTGTCAATTTGTAAAATAAACTTTAAGAGTTCTTTCCATTCATTCATAATTCATAAGCTAAGCTTTTGTTTTGCTTTTTCTGTTTTTCTTTTGCTTTTTTTTTTCTTTTGAACATTTTTCTTGTTATTGTTTTTGTTTCGTTTTGTTTTTGTTTTTCTTATTATATGCTAAGACGGTGAACTTGCCTAACCAAGGCAAGTATCAAAAATCATATCATATTGATATTTTTCCATTTTTGGTTTACAGGAAAATAGAATATTATTTCCAGCAAGGTTTCGTGAAACTGTGCTTGACTTGTCGAATCGGTTGGCTTGTTTCATTTTACCATTTACTAAATGACTTCAAAGGAAGAAAACGAAAAGCTTTTAATAAAGGAGGTCGTTAACGGAAGTAATGCTAGTAAATGGGATGTTATCAGCGTGAAGGAAGACCAACCAAAGCCACTAACAGAGTTTTCAGTAAGATGTAAATCTGTTTCGAATATCCTTGGGATACAGTCACCAAGTGAAGGCAAGGATGGAGCAACGTATTCCAGAAATCTTCACAAAAACCAATCTGGTGGTGATTGCATGATACAATTTGATAAACAGTCTTGCAGTGAGGAGAGCGATAGGAAAAGCTTAATTCAAAATGGATTGTCTAAGAGTCTTCCTGCTGTCAATGCTGTGTACGTATCTGTATGTTTTGATATTCCTTTTTTACTTGAGATCGTGAATTGGGTACATTTTCGATATGAAATGTCCAGACAAAAAATAACACAGGTTTAGCTACCAAGCCTTGATGATAAAATTATATAGTTGCTATTGTTTTTATTGCAGCTCCTGTGCACTGACCTCGGAAGAACAGAAGAATTCGTATTGCCTTGAAGAACCCTCCATCACCTCTGTCCGTCTACAACATACACGCGGATATGTCTTCCAGAAAGACGTATGAAACATTTTTTGCATTTCACTATTGCACAACCTTTTTTTCAAAACATATATATTATATAAAATCTATAAATGTCTGATGAAGAATGTAATTCCGTTTTCGATGACGTCAGTAAGAATTTGCAACTATCTCGTATGACACGAAAGAATTCTGTAGAATACGTCAATGGATAAATTCATATCGTAAACAAACACTTAAAGTCTCAATCAAACACAACAGTGTAAAGAAAAGATTTTCGCCTGTTTACAATCATCAGCTACTTATTGCGTTCTGTTTTTTTCTCATGGTTGTTGTGAAAGGCAAACAGATTCGTGTGAGCAAAAAGTGTGTCTTGGCTCGACTTCATTATAAGTCCGTTATATATGTATATAATATATAGAGAGTGTGTGTGTGTGTGCTATGCTTTTCTAACTAAGTGAGCCAAATGAGTTGTATAGAACATTTAATGGATTACGATGAATATCCTGTCCGAGAGGTTGAATGGATGAGATTGTTCAACGTAAGTTAAATGGATTAACTAGACCTAATTATTGTTGTTTTATCCTCGATATAATGTTTTTACGTTTCAGAATCACGCGCATCAAGTAATCATACCGCAGAGATCATACGAAACTTCGTTAAGTTCTGAATCTGTTATCTGCAGAATCTGTCACAGGTTGGTGTGCTTGAATCTCAATGAACACGTCAAAAATGTTCTTTTTCTTTTGTTATTGTTCTCGGTTTACGAGACACGGTCAAATTTCTGCCATGATGTTAACAGTTTGTGTCGTGTTACTTGCAGTTCCGGCGACGACCGTCTTATTGCACCATGCAAATGTTCCGGCTCTTCTCGTTATGTCCACGCCACATGCCTGGTCACATGGTTTAAAAAAAGTGTCAAGCATCAATGTGAATTATGTCAAGGCGACGTGAAAATAAGGAAAATCAACCATAACATTTCACTGGTGAGAAGAATGTTTGTTAAAACTGAAAGTTTAACATATGAGTGGTGACCTAACACAAAAACGTCAAAAGGACACTGCGATTGAGAAATTTTATTGAAATTGTGTGTATATTTCTATAGAAATGCACTCCTTCGCAGAGATTTTTTTAACAAATGTGCCGGCTGGGACTTCCACAACATAACTCTTAGTCAGTCTTGTTTACTTACAGCGGCAAATAGTTTAGTTAAATAGTGAAGTACTTCTGTCAATATTTGTTGTATCGGATTTCTAGTCCGATCATCTTCGGATCTGTTTCGAGTCTAGACTACTTCTCAATTCCTTTTATAACAGAGATGTAAAATATGACTCAGTGTCGAAACTGGGACGTTTGTTTTGTTTTTAGTGGAGAAAACCCGAAGATCGACCGATTCCGATTATTTGGTTCACAGTCTTCTTTATCGGGTTATTCCTGAACATCTTGTCGATCTATGTGAATGCTTCAGAATCTTGCGACTCGACAGCGTGTCTGATCTTCTACGTGGTGAATGGTTTCGGTATTGTGCTCGATGCTGCCTTTCTATGGTTTTGGTTTCTCAAATGCAAACATTACTGGAAGAAATGGTGTGCTTTAAACCAAGACTGGTTTATTGAAGATTGTGGCGTGGAGGACACAGCGGTCCAATACGTTCGAAACCAAGACGAGGCTTTTGTTTAACGAACCAATCAGATTGTCTGTTACTTAACCAATGGGATTGGCTGTTACTTGTCGTTGTTTTGGAGGTGGATGTGGGAATTATTTTCGACGGTTAGTGACAAGTCAGTCCATGAAGAAGTGACGCGTCAATCAAATAATTCGAAATCCGACGCCATCGTTTGGTCGGTATAACAATCACACGACAGTATTCATCGTCGCAAAACTGACGTATTTACGGAACAGTACATGCGAGCACTTAACATAGACATGGCCGAACCCAGAATAGCCTATTGTATTTGAACGATTGCTTCAACAAGAGTGGAATGTGAATAGCGGTTTTTCTTCTGAACTTTTGTACATATATACATATTGATAGAGAGCAACGCGCCTTTTATTTTTTTTATTTCTAGCTAGCAGCTGAGGGTTTTTCTTGTATTATGACCTGTCTGAAAAGTTACAGAGAACTTCTGAGAATTCGAATCTTAAAGGGACCGTTCGAATATTGGCCTAGTGTTACCATAGTTGCCGAGTCTTGAAGTTGCCACAACTTTTCCTTATTTTAAATTTGTATTAATGTCAGTAAGTCTATGGTGTGTATAAAAGATAGTTTTAAGTTATTATTTCTTTCCAATATACTAGAAAGATTGTAAAATGATATGAAATATCACATCAGACAATTTTAATGGGATTCGTTTTCGATGCTGCTTGCATTGTAGTCTCTCTAGTCTAAAATCACGGCAATTCCGATTAATAAAAATATCTTTTGAAAAAATAACTTGGATCACGTGACTAAACGTGATATCTATCGCATCCAAATCTGTGTGTTGTGCTTCAGACTACAAAAAAGTTCATGTGGAAAAAAACAACTGCTCGTATGCGAGTTTCTGAATTTCCAGATATTAAAAGAAGTCGATTGAGGACAATATCAAATCGTAAAGATGTCGTCATCTTTGAGGGCGTAACTTTCGATTCATTTTAGGCTGTTGTAAGATTATCATATTTGTCCGTTTAGAGGTAAATCCTACAAAGATGATCGATATAAAAGGATTGTTAATGCAAAATAATAATGAAGACGTCACATGATGACGACATTTTAAATCTTTTTAATTTTGGATAGAAATTCAGAAATTTCATTATGATCTGTTTAGAGTACAAAAAATGATTGTACTGTGATGTAAAAAGTGATGACGTAACAAGACGTCAAAAGTGGTGACGTCATCATTTTCATCATCTTATTTTGTGCTACAAATATTGGAAATTTGGTTCTGATATGTTTAGAGTACAAAAATATGGAAAATGGGTGAAACATGATTGAGATACACTGTCTTAAAGATTATGGCGAAATTGGTGACGTCATCACCCTAGTCTTTCAAGGCTCATAACTTCTGGGCTGTTAATTTTCAGACCCATATTTCTTCTTAATTTTTAATTCTTTTATCAATATCTAACTATTGAAGCCAAAAATTCCGAAATCTGAGCATTTTCGTTTTCGTCTGACTTAAAAATGCTGATGTCATCATTTCTCGAAAACGAGGATGTTAGAAAAATGGCCCAATTGAATAATTTTTTTTTAATATTTTCAACCATAGACCAATTTCCTTCAACAAAATTTCCTAGTGCTACCTAGAGATGGGTTTTTTCCCTGCCTATTATTTAAAACTGTGTTTTTCATATTTGTGCTTTAAACTGCAAAATTCGTGTGGGTTAAAAACCAACCGTAGCAGTACAAGGACGCAGAATTAGGGGAGGAGGGCTTGCCCCCCTCCCCCTGTTGGAACTGTTTTGCCTTTCCTAAAAATTGAAAATCATGCTAAATTTTGAGTGCTTTTGTAGGCAATCTGTAGGTAGTATTTTTCAAAAATTTTCTTGGCACATCGGGCCCAACCATGGCAGGGCCTCTTTCGGTAATACTCAAAATGCCTTACTACGCCCCTGCAGTACCATCCCTAATGTATTATACGCAAAGGTAGCTGTTCTCTTTTGGGCATAACATTACTTTGGTATTGTAAACAAAAGAAAACAGGAATTAAAACGTTGCCATGGGAAACATCGAAGAGGAAGGCTAGTGAGTAATTGGAACTTTTTTATTTGGAAGGGCCGTTCCAAGAAGAATTTCGTTCGTCTCTTCCGATACTTTCCCATTAGGCAAAATTGTCAAAAGTCACTGCGATGAAGTGTATTTTTGGGAAAATATAGTGTGTTTGTGTGCCTTTTCTATAGAAACGTACTCATCCGCAGTGTCTTTTCTTATAAAATTTGCTCAGTGGCATACGACGACAAAAAAATCTACTCCTTCACATTCTGTGAAATACCTATCAACCAATTTGACCCCGTTGCTTGGCAACTTATTCGATCTCACTGCACAACTCTGAAATGTGTGCAAACATTATAACACATTAGATATTGGGTATAATATTCACTCGGGTCCAGTCTCCTTCAGACAGGTCGCTTAATTACTTATACTGTCTGTATATTTATTTTTGAAGACGGGCCAGCCAGTGGACTGAACGAATGGTGTGGATTTATACAGTATGAAATTTTCCTTAAAATCTGGAATTTGACTGATAACATGTTGTGATCAAAAGCTTCCAATCCTCTATTTATTTCTTGTACTATTTTATTCTCTTTATTATTATTATTTCTTCTTTTCGTTTTTTGTTTTGTTTTTAGTGTATTTTTTTTTTTTTCAAATAGATGTTTTCTTTTACGCAAGAGGAAAAGGAAAATTTGTACAAGAAGACATTTACAAAAAGGATGTTACAAAATATAAGAAAGAAAATTTTTTCCTTGAGTTTAAAAGTTGAACGATCTTCCTCCTTTGTGTACAATACCACTAACACCTAAGTGTTTTGAAAAAGTGCTCAAATCTTATAGAATTGAAATTGACTTCGATAAAGAATAATAATATTTATCAGAGCATCATTTAGCTGAAAGAATAATGTAGCTGGTTGACATTTAGTTGACAGAATAATGTAGCTGGCGGACATTTAAGTGTGGAATATTTGCTTTTAGATCTTGTGGTGAGATAATTAGAGTTAATTTTTGTGTTTTAATGATATTATTCGTTTCATGCTCAAGTTGCAGTATGTCTAGTTGGTAAAATCGTCAAAAGGTCACTGCGGCAAAGAGCATTGCCATTGATATAGTGTTTGTATTTCTATAGAAATGTACTCCTTCGTAACGATTTTTCAACAATTAACGTATCAGAGAAGGTACTTCGGCGTTAAAATGGCATCGTACCAGAACGGATTGATATTGGCTTTCCGTATTGGTGCAATCATATAGAACACAAAAGAAAACATTCTTGCTGTGTAAATCTTGTTAATTTTGTTTGGGACAGAGAGACAAGTATCTATTCGTTCGTTTAGATATTGTAAATCCAAACTTTCAAGATGTTTTGAATAGATATTATTTAATCTGATGCATTCTTCAACCAACAAACTGAAATCTGCCGCGTCGTCGGAGCCATCTTAAAACGATTTATTCATCTAGATTTTGTTTGTTGGTTTTTGCTTTTATTTTTTTCTTTTCCTTCAAAATTACCATCCATAGCTATCAACAAAAAAGAATACTGTTGGTTTTTCTGAAATTCTAACGATCCAATCAATCTTTGTGTTTGTTCACGTCTTGGTTTTAACTAGGAATTGAAAGGAGAAGAGGAAGAAAAAAAACGAACGAAACCCACCACAATACCATCTAAGAGACTCGATTAACTTTAGTTTACACAGCTGAATGTAACAAGTGTTGGTTATGAAAATGTAATGAAAAAAGACTTTGAAGTTGATTATGTTTGAAAGTTTATGAAAAAAAAATCATTCGTTGAACACATGTAACACCCTTTATCGAAGTACAGTATACAAGAAAGTGACAATGATCATTCAAAGCTTGTAAAAGCCCAATGAAAATGTAAGTCTTCATTTAGGTCGTAGGTAGTAGGTATTCGTTCCGATTTGCATTAAAGTCACGATACACAATAGTAAAAATATAGTTAGATGTAGGTGCGTTATTTATGGCTGGTATGCCACTTTCATAGAATCGGTACATGAAAAATTACTTATCAAATTCTCTGACGAAGGAGATTTAAAACATCAATACTTGTCGGTTACAAAAAACCCAAAAAAACTATTAGGGTTATTAGGAGGTTAGGATTAAGTATTCTTTTGGGGGGGGGAGTGGGAATGAGGGACGGGAGCGTTATTACCGACAAGTACCAAAATCATCTTTACAAATAACAATTTTTAACTTCGTATCAACCAAAACATAATTTCTGTCAAACTGGTTTCTTTTGCATGTTATAAGCTCGTCTCATATGCAAGCAGCCTTTGTTTACTGTTTTGTAAGATTATAATAGATAAAATCATGTTCTCAAGCGAACAAACAAATTTGTTGTTTTTAATAATTTAATTTTATTTAATTTAATTTTAATTATATAACTTTTCAGTTGTTCTTCAGAATCTCGCGATCTTTTCATTAAAAAAATGACGATTGGTGAAATGTTTAAGAGGAAATATTATTGTAAAGGATTACTTTATTTCAAAGTTTATTTATCACTTAGATTGACATATAAACAGCTTTGGTGATATTAGTACCTTCTCTCGAAGGTTTGTAACGGAGCTTAAGATTTTTTGCAAGTTGCGTATGCATCAATTATGTTTGATAGATGTGCCATGTTAGTGAACGTGTAACACGAAATCAGCTACGCTGGTATGCAGATTATACGTCACCATATCATACAGTTTTATAATCCTCTTTTTTTTTAGACATAAAAACTTAAAGTAACCATGAGGATTGAACAGTAAAAGTGGAAATGAACAGGCTGGTGAATCTTTGGTTTGGCGCGGTCTTCCGACGAAAGAAGGTCAACCCGAAATCGACAATCCAGCAAAGTTTATTAAAATGCTTGTCAACGCATCAACTGATTCATTTAGGGATCGGTGCGACGCTAGGTGCAGGAACCTATGTGGTCACTGGGCAAGTAGCAGCCAACATGGCAGGTCCAGCTGTGGTGATATCATTTACTATTGCAGCGTTTACATCGATATTATCTGGTTTGTGTTATGCAGAATTTGGAGCTCGTGTTCCGCAAACTACTGGTAGTGCATACACGTATAGTTACGTCACTGTTGGAGAAATATGGGCGTTTTTCATTGGGTGGAATTTAATTCTGGAGTATATGATTGGTACAGCAGCTGATGCTGCCGCCCTTTCTGGTTCAATAGACTACGCTATTGGGTATCGTATTAGAAATTGGACGTTAGAAAACATTGGTTCATTTAACACGCCCTATTTAGGTGAATACCCTGATATTTTATCTTTCCTTGCTACGTTAGTCGTGACCGTGATTTTAGCTTTCGGAGTGAGAGAATCGGCACATTTCACCGTAGCGTTCAACATCTTAAATATAGCTGTTATTGTTTTCATAATCGTTACCGGCTTATTTTACGTTGATATCAAGAATTGGACCGGAGGCGACGGATTTTTCCCGTACGGATTTTCCGGTGTGTTATCTGGCGCTGCCACTTGTTTTTATGCGTTTGTCGGTTTCGACATAATCGCTACGACGGGAGAAGAAGCCAAAAATCCCACAAAATCAATTCCCATTGCAATTGTTGCGTCGCTTGTTATAATCTTCTTGTGCTATTTTGGTGTTTCATCAATTATCACTTTAATTTTACCGTACAATCAGCTCGATAAGTTATCGCCAATTCCCGCTGCATTCGCCAAAAAAGGTTTGACATGGGCACATTACGTTATATCAATAGGCGCTATATGTGGACTGAGTTCCAGTTTGTTGGGCAACCTATTTCCATTACCCCGGATAATCTATGCAATGTCCAAAGACGGTTTGTTATTCAACATGTTCACTAAAATCAGCAAAAAGACGGATGTGCCGGTAAATGCTACTGTATATCCGGGTATTCTTACGGCTATATTCGCGTTATGTTTTGATCTTGCCGAACTTGTAGAAATGATGTCGATCGGCACTTTGCTTGCGTACACTCTAGTTTCCCTCTGCGTACTAATATTACGTTATCAACCGGACGAATATTACGGTAGCGATCAATTAATGACACCTTTGGTCCAGGATGGTAGTGAAAGTGAGTCAGAAGAACTAGCTGACGAAGAAAGTCTTGAAAGGACATCCAGCACAGTCAATCTTAAGAAACAATCATCATCCAATGAAGATGCTGTTCCTATGGAAACGTCATTTAGCCAAAACACAGATTTATTAAGCCCTCACTTGAAGAAGATCACCACGTATTCGCCAAAAAAGGCGCCAGATTCCGCCCACGATGAGGTTGGTAGTAATTCAGAAAACAATGATCAAATCATTGGGCCAACACAAGGTGGTCAGGCTGCGTCAGGCCGCCCAGAACCAACTAAAGCGACAGGGCGCATTGTGGCGTGTGCTAGCTTATCATTATTTTTATGGTTTTTTGGATTTAACAGTACGTTATTGTTTGCATTCGACCAAATTTATCGCAAAGAATTTTGGGCGATTTTCCTACTAACAGGATTTGGACTATTAATGCTATTCGCTATAGGTTTAATATACAGTATGCCCCAGTCACACACTAAATATGGTTTTATGGCACCGTGTGTTCCAGCCCTACCAATAGCCGCCATTTATGCTAATACATTTTTAATGCTCAAACTTTCGAAAATCACGTGGATTCGTTTTACCGTTTGGATGATTATTGGTGTGGCAATATATCTTTTTTATGGAACGGTCAATAGCAAAGTAGAAGTTAAAAGAGAAAACGAGGAAAATGGTTGAAAATAATTATTAGCTTTGTATTAGATAAGAAGAAAAGAATTTAGGACATTTAACTTCCATTCCCAAATTTGTTGTGTAATGCTTCGTGTGTTTCAATAAAACTCGTCAAAAACCACTGCGGCTAAGAGCATTTTTATTGAAATATGTGTATATTTCTATAAAAATGCACTCCTGCGTAGTGTTTTTTCAACAAATTTACCCGCTGGGTTGCGGCGATGCTACTCAGAGATAACTTTCTAAAACATAACCTGACAGTTTACCTGTTGAGCTAAATAAGGAAGTTTCGTTCTTTCGCCAATCAATTGCTGTAATTCTTCTTATTAGTCCCCAGCTCAAAATTATGGAAATTTTCAATTAACTCCCACTTCTAATAAGCACCCAGAGCCAAAGATTCCAACTGTCCCAAATTTTTCGGGATTGTCCCGAATTCAGGTACCCTGTCCCGAAGTCCCGAAATACCATTGATTTGTCCCGAATTAAAGATAAAGTCTCCACTTTCCAAAACAAAAAAATATTTTATTTTTCGTTGCCTAGACATCATTTTCGAAATTAAAACCCGTAAAGAAATTACCCAGATTTCTAGTACTCCTCTACATCTAACGTATAAAAGACGAAAAATAACTTCGTACTCCACAAGTTCTACCATTTTTTGTGTTTTTCATCTATAGAATTCCGTTTTGCCATTACTTTCAACAACCTCATCCCTAGGTCCCTTATGTCTCTTCTGAAACGTAATTTGAAAAGCCATAGATAATAACAGAAGAAAGTTATGATGAAAGTTATCATTAAAAGTGCTTTTAGATTAGTTTCAAAAGCCACGAATCATCGCGAAGTAGCCGTACGGCGCAAAGTCCGCAGAAATTACCTTACTGCCTTTCGTGCACCTTTGTCATGACGCAATGAATTTTCACTGGTTAGAATCCATTTTCCGGTATTGTGGAAGTCCGATTTTTCCGGTGGTTAACACATAATACGGCACACTGTCCCGAATTTGACAAGTAACAGGTTGGAATGTATGCAGGGCGGTTATTAAATCAACCCATCCATTTATTTAGTTGCATAACAAAACATATAGAAAAATTAATGATTCCCAAATATTGGTTATGCTTGCGCCCCAGGGCGCTTATTGGAGGCAATGCGTTAACGTGTCATCGTATATGTAAATCTGTCATAAAAACATTTTCAACGAAATTGACTTGAGACTTGAGAATTTGGCCCAAAATGTATTCAAACAAAAACTTTAATATCCAGGCAGTTTGCCATGATACATACAGTGTCGCGTGAAAAAATAAAATAAAATGGAAGGTTGGAAAAGTAGATATTGAGTGTGTGTCTTATCTATCGTATTTAGAAGAAAAATATTCCATTAATGAAAGTTTTTTCCAGATATAATTATTTTGATCCAATGAAGATTGATCACAATCTACTTATGTGAATTTCCCAAAATCAATTATTTGGATTTATCGGAATTTGCAAAAAGACGAAAGAATTGATTGAAAGAATCTTGATTGGAAATTTTGTTCTCTTTTTTGGTGGGACTAAATTATATTAAGGAAAAAAAAACAACAAATTCATTTGTTTTGTACCTTAGAAAGAAAACAACATACTTAATCCAGAAATCCACAGAAAGAAATTTTTCAAAAACAAACGGTTCATTAGAAGTTTAGTTTTCATCGAAAAGAGAAATAAAAAGGAAACATTGATAAAATGAACTTAAAATTGTGATTTCTTAATGAAAACCCAAACGATCGTTTTACTGTTGACTAATACACAAGTGGAGAAGAATATCTACGATATACACAGCTATTATTTTCGTATAGTTCTCATTATTATCACATGACTCTTCTAGAGATTCAGATAAGAAACGACACACCACCAACAATATAACAACAACTGATCTCACTGGATTTAATGTACAACTGATTTCACTGGATTCAATGTACAACTAATTTCATTGGATTCAATATACGACCGTCAATAAATCTTCAGTCCGACCTTTTATTTTACATTTTAAACCAAACTTTTAAATCGATCATCAAACATCGTCACCTTTAAAGCCAACTTTCTCTTCCATCTGTTTCAATGAATAACATATTGGATCACGTGTCATTGAAGTTCTCGAAATAGGAATTGATTATAAGCAAGGTTATTTTAAATAATGTCTTTTACCAAATTTTACATTTTTCCTTTGGATTCATTTGGGAACCAACAGGGCATTTATAAGCTTTACTGAAGTCTTCACTGTTTTGAAGTGTTCCAATAACCCTAAATCATAGAAGATAACTAGCTTATGACCTAAGAATACTCCATTTTCAATGCTACGATTTCTTCAGTACAGATGGAAAGCTAGCTATTGATGGATTGGCTGTGGTTGAACCCGATTCTACTTTTAATGAAAAACACATAACGCCCTTAATGGAAGAAACGCCTAAGGTGTTACATATTACACCCAAAATCCTACGCCCAATGTGAAATTATGTGCTGGTTGATTGTAAATCATGAAATATATTCAGTTTTGTCAACCTGGTAATAACAAATGTTGTCAGTTGACTAAACTATCATAAGTATCACAGCCAGGCTCAGGTTCCCTTGTGGGCAAAATTGTCAAAAAGTCACTGCGATGAAGAGCAATTTTATTGAAATAGTGTGCATATCTCTATGAAAATGCACTCCTTCACAGGAGTTTGTCGATTTTGCCAATTGGTAATTGAAGATGAGTGCTCGTGTTAGTTTACGAAAAGCTACAACACTAATTTGTCTTTCATTAAAAAACATGACTTACCTATACATTGATAATGAATGCAAACCATTTTCGATTTGTTTGATGGCGGCAGCCTCTCTGTAAGCAGTACACCATACCTAGAATTCAATGACGTCAGATCTCTCACTGGCTGCTGGAACCAGACAGAAGAGAAAACAAATTTTACTCTTCAAAAATTTTTAGAAGAATAATACCGTGAGTTTGGAAACAAGAAGTCCTTGAAACACTCGGTTGGATATTTCGATCATCCGGCCGGACCTTTTGTCCTCGCGTCTTTGAATACATACTTTACAGACTTGACAGCAGTAAGCGTAGAACCAGAACATCGAGATTGGCGAAGATTTTTACAAACGCCCAGCCGGATGTTTCAAGACTAGCTTCGAAACTCGCGGCCGGACAGTTTGTTTCCAAACTCACGGCAGGATGGTCCAAATCTCACACGGTAAGAATACGATGTTTACTTTATGTACAGGCATTAAACAAAAGGAACGAATTCAAGATCTTCTATGGTATCCGTGACGCGCTACAGTGTAGCAAATAGTCAAGTTCGTCTTATATAAATTTATACCTCCATCGGCTAAAGTTAATTGGTATCTTCCTTTTATATTCACTGGGAAAAACATGGACTCCTTGAAACAAGACACTTTACGCAAAAATAAACAGGCTGTAGGATGGGTGTGGCTCATTAATTTTCATAATCACTGGCTTAAACCAAGAATTCAAGAAGTCTCACTTTGTAATCACTGCAATACTGTTGAATTTATGTGTTAATTACATATAAAAAGTTTTTTCTGATTAAAAGTCGCTGGAATTCGTTGGTTGGAAGGAATCGTAAAGAAAGATCAAATGTTCGATTCCAACAATAATGACATCCTCAAATTTCCACCTTCCATTTTTATCTTTTGCATTTGACGTCAATTTACAAGTGCTATTTAACGTCATTGAGTAGAAAAACCTTGTATTTGCAAAAAACATCGGTTGTACGACGGAGGCTTGTCTACAAAAGAGGCTTACAGGAAATTTTTTGCCATGAGAAAAGAAGAAAGTAAAACAAGGACCGATGATACCATGGAAGACTTACAAGCTGAATCCATTCGATTACAAAGACAATTTCGGTTATTAGAAGATGACAGAAGATGTTACAAAGAAGAAACCGAATATGCGTTACGGAAACAACGAGAAACCATACAAAGCCTTCAACTGGAACACGAGGAACTGGCGAAAGAATATAAGCTCGCCATAAGCAAAAAGAATCAGAACTCAGATGCTGATAACACAAGCGTGTTGCGGCAGTTACTTGATGAAGAGGACGAAAGTAAGAAAGCTGTCGTAACGCAAAGCGCAAAGGTACAAAAAGTGAATGAGCAAATTACAAATCTTTTAAAGAAAGTGGATTCTCAGAGAAAACTAATGGGTGGTTGCAAAGAATCTGAACGCTGTTGTAAAGCCATGATCAACTTGAATCGTGTCATGGAAAATAGATTGAACGAAGCGAATGTGAAGTTTAACACAGCGCTTTCTCAAAATAGAGAACTTAGAGACGAAATTGGACATATAAATGCGCAAAGAAGACGCTTTCATGATTTGCATAAAAAACTCTCCAAGATGTTTCGAGTCGGAAAAAATGAAAAGAATTTTCTCATTCAAAATGCAACATCTCTTTTTAACAGGTTTGTCCGCATGTTTGTTCATTGATTGTAAATAAAAGTGTTTGATTCTCAATTACTTATGATGTAGCACCATTTGAAAAAGTGTCCCATGTCTTCGTATTGTAGAAGTCTAAGTCACTAAAGCTTTATCATAACACAAACTTTATAACTGTTTACTTGTCTATGATTTTGAAACTTCTGCTTTTTTTATTAAGTCGCGAAGAAGCTCAGCATAGAATGCAATGCCTACGTGAACGCTCCGAGCGTGACATGACCACTTTCAACTCGGAATTGAAAGATCTTTTGCGTGTAATCGACCATGATCGTAAACTTCGGGAGTTCATGGACGCAAAAATGGAAGAACGTAGTGAGCTTTATGAAGCGTCGGTGAAGTATAGAAACGAAAAGAAACTGTTCGATCACATCAAATCTTTGCAGGCTGAAGTTGGTCATTATGAAAGCATCTTCGAACAGCTCAAAGAAGTAACATATATTTTGATACACGGTCTTTTTTCTCGCTAGTTATAATCGTGACCGTATTTTTATCTTCTAATATTTTTGACTAGGTGAGCCACATACAGGAAATAGATGAAATGGTGAACAAATACATAAACGTTGAAGATCAAAACTTCGCCATGTTTATATTTGTGCAAGACCAAAACCAGAGCATCCAACAGAAAGAAACGTCGATCAAGGAATTGAAGCAGCGAATCAAAACGATGCGTGAAGAAGAGGTAGTCGTAGAGAAAAAGCGACAAACAATTTTGAAGGATCTCGAAGAAAAGCTGGGAAAACAAGAAAACGAAAACACGCTAATAAGCAACCTCTTAAAAGAAGATGCTTCGACAATCGAAAATATCTGCAAAGCGTTCAATCAGACAATGGATCGTATTCAATGCGACCCTAGTCCACTCAAAGATTTACTTGGTGGTACAACAATATGCGCTGAAAATGTTACATCTTATCTGGGATTAATCGAGCAAAGAGCAAGTGAATTAATACAAGCGCAGTCATTTGTATTGCATAAAATTCATGTAGAAGAGCAAAGGCTATTAAATCTGGTCACATTTTCGGTTGCTGCAAGAGTGGCGACATTTGTCACACAGGTTCGACCACCACCGATGATCACAGAAACGAACGAGCCCACGTCACAAGATGGCGTCCGACCGATGAGTCAAAGTGAAGTACGCAAGAGGGCTGCAAATGTGGTGAAAATTGAGCGATTGGCAGATTTTCTGAAGAAGAACTAAGTTGTTTCTAAGATTGAATTTTTTTTTACTTCGAATAAATAGCATTATTGGAAACACATTTCAGTCTACACATCAATATTTTGTCAAACTATAAAACCCAGCCTCGTTTTGATGTTTGGTGTTGTTTCTCGCTAATTAATTGAAACTAGATTTTCCACAACTACAAATTGCCATTGGACTATCTGTAATTAATTGTCATCAACTGATCACATCAAAACGAGACTTGGTAGAACGGTTTGGCGAAATTTGATCTATTACCCTCTTTCTCTTATAAACATTTATATAATCTACACTTTTAAGAACAAACCTGTGCGAATGCCAAGAAATACAATTGCTCCGGGGATAGGTCAAGACCAGGCAACTTCTTTTCTTCTCCATTCTTTGCTACCCAGATCCGATAAGCCTAAAACATAGTTCTGTGTATTACTGGTGGGTTTGGATACAAATGTGACTGATGCCTATAATTAAACCGAGAACCGAAAACAACCAGAATAAACCAGATTAAAACCGGATTATTATCGGGTATAAACATGGCCAGAAGCCATCCAATGAAAATCAATTCGCGTTACTCGATCAAACATTAGAATTGTTAAAAAATTTGTAATATCACGTACTTGTAAAGCTTGTCTTAATCCTCCATTATCAGCTAAATCTTCACCTAATGTTTGTCTTCCTCGCATCTAGTTCGTGAATATAAGAGGCAAGAATTAAACTGTTCCGTTTTCCATCCGTCAAAAAATGAATGTGAATGGGAGCTGGTAATAGAATATAATGACCCCTTAGAATATTTTCAGGGTTAGGGTTAGGGTTAGGGTTAGTCGTAAGCGTAAACCACGGGGGGTGAAAATATTCTAAGGGGTCAATATTTTCTACCACAGAGCATTTATACCAAAGGTGCTTACGTTTTTTCCGAAAAGTTTAAATTTGCTGTATTGATTAATAAAGCACTGAGCCTTCTTTTTAAATTCTCTCGCCGAATGATTAGTCCACCATGTATCGAAATTTCCTTCAATTGTGAAATCCTTCCCTAAAAACAAAAAAGCTAATTCAAATTAAATCAAATTTGCTGAAAAATCACTGCAAAGGTGTGCATTTCAATAGAAATATACAACACTATTTCAATGAAAATGCTCTTCATCACAGTGAATTTTGAGAAGCTTGCCCAGTGGGTAGGTAGGTGTTTCTGGCCAGCTATCCCCGCATGCTGAGTCAATACATTCAGTCTAATATAGTCACCATAGAAACAACACTTTTCAAGAAAACAAACCAATAGGACAGACGTACCTTGGTCATCAAAACCATGGGTAATCTCGTGACCGACAACCATTCCAATCGCACCATAGTTAACCGCCCTAACGCACCGAAATATAAGCAGAACTTCAAAAAGCCTTTTGACTATCAAGACAATAGCATGTTAGGCCAGTACTCAAACTTAATTTAACTCAAAAGGCCTTTTGACTAGGTGGGTCGCCTAACATGAAATCCTTCCATTCCGAACACAATAACAAGTTCTTACCTAGGCGCCCTCTTGTCATAAAAAGGCCATTGAAGGATTCCAGCAGGAAATCCTAAATTAAAAATAAATTAATCTAATTACATTATGAAAGACGTTTTCCTAAAAAATGAATTTCATTTGTGATTTCAGTACGATATATTAGAGATTTCCGGGGGTATTTATCAAATTTTTTTCATTGGATGGTCATTTATTACACAGGGCGCTTCGACACAAAATCTCAAACTCTTTAAGAAATAACAAAAGAATCGAAAAATAATTTTGTTGCGGTTAGGGTGAACACGGCTAACACTAATGAAAGGTGATGATAATACTTTACCGATTTTGTTTTCTGTTGGAGTATAATATGCATTCACTTTGATCGGCAAAATACCCCATCTAAATTAACACGCACAAATAATTTTGTGGTTATGTAATATACCAAAGTTTAACAAGACAAAACATTTCGGAACCACGTCGTCATGGTTACTGTTATTAATTGAAAACGAGGTTAAGAGATACACTGATCAGAATATGTTTTCTCCTTACTCGGATTTGTCGACAGGTTTGCCTAGCTTCTCGTAATTTTTAAAATTCTTGTATTTTCGTCTCTCCATGTAATTATTAAAATGCTGTCCATCATATACTTCCAACTAAAGAAACAACGAAACAAAGTTATGTAAAATGGTAACCGTAGCTGCTAGAAATGAAACAAGATTCCACGTGGACACTGATGTGTAGAAATTCAAATATTGTTGTATGGTTGTTGCTCGACACTAGCATGTATTCCAACTTCAATCGGAGTCAGATCGACCTTTAAACAAATTAACTGCCATTCTAATTGTCTTCTGAAGAAGCAGTTCTTACCCCTAGATACTCCTTCTCTAAGGCCGTGTTGTTGAGAATAAAATCTGGATAACCAATATTTTCTAAAATCTTTGAAGCCTAAAAAAGGGAAAACATATGTCTTCAGTAAATCTGATTCATTGTTAGTGTATTGAATCAAGGTGCACAGTATCGTTTCATGGGAGATTACTTACTTTTAACCGGGCATATTTTTTTGTTGTCTCGTCCATCCAGTCCATGTTTTCAAGATTGTTTTCAAAAACTAGTTTTACGCCTTGAATCATTTCAGTCGACTTGAAAAAAAACAAAAAAAACAAATAAATAAAAATCACAGGGTAGCATGCAATTTACATTGTGTTGCTATTTTTGACCCAGCGTAGGAGCACATTTCTATGGAAATATACGCATTATTTCAATAACAATGCTCTTTGTCGCAGTGACTTTTTTTGTCGTGTTTGCCCCAAAATTTGTAAATCATTATAATGAAGCATACCATAGTTTTTGCTGTTTGGTCATAAACTTCTTCAACAAACGGTCGCGACAAAGCATACCCAAAAGCGGCTAACGTACTTCCAATACACACTTCCCATCTTGGCTGTCGGTCTGTCGTTCCGTATGACGTCATATAAAAATCATCCATAATATCTTGATATTTTCCCAACATCACAGGTGCCATGACTTTGACAGCATGCCAAAGGACGTAGGAGGCTTGCACTCTGAAATCAGTCAGTTAGTAGTTAAAAAGACAACCCTGATACATTTAGGGTTTTAGACTATTATTTGGGCTATATTTTGATCGATGGTTATCCTTGTGTATGCTAGAATGCCGACCAGTATATAGCCTAGAGAGGGACTTTATATAGTATAAGACGTTCTTTAAAGGACCCTCACTAAAAACACTTTTTTTAACCTTAAGGAACTAGAGGGATGCCGGGTAAATAATGATAATTGAACAACAATAACAGTGTAATTGTTATTCACCCATAGAATCGTCTCCCTTTCTCTTTCATGCACTAAATATTCAACAAACTTGTACCCAGGACTCATTTTCGCTGCCCTTATATCAAGACTAATGTTCAGGGAACACGGGGTCAGATTTTAAGTATACTCACTCTGGTTTAAGGTCGAAAAACAATTTGTATGCTTTTTTGATATAGTCAACATTGAAGGAAACGATGCGTTCATCCAACGATACTGTTTGACCGGTATGAGAAAATATTTTATTGACGAAGTCTGTAAGCCACTTAACCTAAGAGAAACAAGAACTAGGTGGCGCAAAACAGTAGCACCAAGTGTACCGTAATGCCTCAAATAAGTGCCTCCCTCGATTAAACGCCCTCCTTGAATGGGCGCCTACCCTAGAAGTGAAATTATTCTATAAGCACCCATCCTTTAATCTTCAGAAATAGGCGCTTATTTGACTTTCCAACGAAAACATGATTGCAAGGAAATTCAACATTCTATTCTTTTTAAATAAGACGCCCCCTTGAATAAGCGCCCGCCCCAGAGCCTCAAAAATTAAATAAGCGCCTGGGCGCTCATTGGAGGCATTGCGGTACTTGATCTGTCACACAAATGTTTTATATACACCTTTCCCGAATTTCCGTTTAAATGCCGAGTTAATGCTTAGTTATCAAGCCTCGTTTCTATGTATTTCATTGTTTTTCTAATTGCATAATGTTTTCAGTAAGTAATAGTTACTCGTTCTTTCAGTTTCCCAGTGGAATAATTAGAAGTAATTAAGAGTTTGAAAAAGAAGCTAAACTTAGATGCTAGGTTATAACACGGCGTTTAAACAGAAATTCGGGAAAGGTCTATTGCATTCTCTTTCGCTACTAACTGCAATTACTTCTTTCAATAGTCATAGCGATCAGAATAAGGGTGAGTATATACATGAATGCATTGCGAATATTGTGAAGAAAAGACTTACTGGAATTTCAGTGGCATTTGCAAATTCCCGTAAAGTCATCGACTTGTATATATTACGAAATTCTCTCCTCTGCATCACTGACATTGTGATCTAAAAGTGTTAACATTAAAATCTCAAGTTTTTCAACGAAAGTTGGATCTTGGAACGCAGGAACAATAAGATTATCGCCTACTTTCGCTAATTCAGTTTCAAATTTGTAGACTTCATCCATGAGTCTCAGACCGGTGGCGTTCGATCCCATCTCAGTAACTATTCCTTTCATCATGGTCTGATATGCGTCTCGTTGCTATGCAATTACACATAAAACATAATTAAGTTTCTCTTTATGAGCCTTACAGCTTCTTAATAAAAGTTTACATTTCTTCGGAAAAAAAATGCTTTGTGAAAAGTTGGTAATAGGTCAAATCTCGTCTCCCTAATCTTCATACGACGGTATTACAGGCAGTATGAAACCAAAAGACCTCGATATTGCGGGAATTGTAAAATATTAGGATACTTTATATAGTGACATTATCCATCGTACTTGTCAATCGATTAAAGGAATGCTTACTCTACTGCCTACTATTATGCTTTTCGTTTTGTCTGTTGAAGCTCTGAAAAGGTAAAATTGACTTTTCCCATAGTTTAGTTATCTCCCGAATATATAACTAAAACTACCACAATGCAATGCTATAATTTCTGACTGCACACTTGCCTTCGGGCAAGTTAGAGCAATGCTATACGTATCTCTGGCGGTAAGTCAACTAATAGTTGCAAGTCGGCGGGCGGAAGAACCAACCATTACGGATGGAAGCCCAAGGACTGAAAACTCCCAGTTACTCACTTACTTGATTGATTGATTGATTAACGGTATATTACGTAAATAACAATTACATCACCGATACCTAGATATGTATTACATACAATAATTGCTTTTAGATATTTCCAATCATCCTTTCCCATGCATTGGTGTCGTTTACTTACTTACAATGCTATCACTTTAAGAACTATTTTAAGGGTCTGTTACAAAAGTATTAGCATTTTGTCCATCCGACACAATAACTGTTTGTTTCAATATTTTTTGACCATCGTCCTTGTAGAAATCGTGTTTTGGAATTTTGTAAATTTTATTCTAGTATACTTTCGAAAAACGTTTGCTTGATATTTTATCATAAAAGTGATGTTTCTTGTATATAGATCTAAGTATCGATTTGTCCGTCTGACCTAACACAAGTATTTTTGTAACAGACCCTAAGTAGCAGTCAGTTTTGTTTGTAACAGACCCTAGGTAGCAGTCAGTTTCGTTTGTGTAACTCTTAATATTATTACTTCATTATTAGTGATTTTTAATTATTTTTTTGCATTGCATTATGGTAGTTGTATGTGTTGAGGAGAGAATTGTATTATGGAACGGCCAATTGAAACCACTTGCTTTTTTCAAGAACTGTCATTTTAAAGAGTCGAAACTTCAGGGCACTTTTTTTCTTCGATGTTTTTGATGTGAAATGTTAATATTCTTACTCTCTTGTGGAAGGTGGTGTTTCTCAGATATGAATCTTTACTCATCACAATGCCAGATTGATCAAACTATGAGGGAAAGGAAAGATGCAAAAGATTACAAAATTATCCGTTATCGTCATTCCTGCCATTAAACATTTCAAAGAATTCTTATGTCACCACTGCGCATGTCATTTGAATAAATCTCAGCACATGCTTGAGGAGAAGAATCGTCTGCACATACTTGCATGTCACAAATATAACTCCAAAAGAGCGCATGCGCAGTATGCTTCTCTTATACAGAAGAACATTTTTACCAAGTGATTTTTTTTTTTGGAAATAGCGAAATGGTATTCCTTCTATTCTGTGTGTTAAAAAAGATTTTCATGGCTGTCGATTTTTTTTGGTCTGGACTAAAATACGGTTTTGAAACAATTTTGTTTCTTAATCGTAAATGTTATTTTCGAGAATTCTGCAAATTATTTTTCAACAAGCGATAAAGGTAATGAACTATCATAAGGTCGAGAAAAAAGTGTATCAGCAGTTTTATTGTGAGATAAACTCCACGAGAGAGCCAATCATTTTTTTACTTTGTTTGAGCGCTTTGTTAATAACAAACAACTGCTCGTTCCCAGACCATTTCTCAATTGTTCCATTTCAACTGACATCAGCATCATGCAACCCTCAGCTCTACACATAATAGTTCATTATCTTTAACACCTGTTGAAAAATAATTTGCAGAATTCTCGAAAATACCATTTATGATTAAGAAAAAAAATTTGTTTCAAAACCCTATTTTAGTCTTTAAAAATAGAATCAATTTTTTTTGGATGATTGATTTACCACAAGAACGTTTTCAGTCGAATTTTTGATATCTCCAGCAACGTACAAATTGAACACAGGTGCTTGGCTGATGTTTTTATGCAGAAGTATCAAAGCTTCCATCGCGTTCCAATTCGACGCATTAAATTGAGGATCAGTGACTGGCCAAGAACCTAAAAAGCAGAAACCATGTTTTCAAAACATTCACTTTTGCAGTACAGTATTCTCGTTAATTAACGGACACTCCAATTGGCGCACACATTACACCGTTCGAATTCTGGTCAAACTCTCATGGAAGACTTTCTAAATAGCGGATTAGCGGACTCTCTAATTTGCGGGTAGAATGTTTTTCACCAAATGATCTATTTTGAGATTTTTGTTTTCTAATTAGCGGACACCGTGAGAAAAATTTCGAAATCTTTAAATAGATTTGAGGAAAGAATGTGTGTGTGTGTGTTTTTTTTATTATATTTTTATTATATTTTTTCAAACATATTTCAACACTATTACAACACTGTCACAAAATTCTCAGCTTTCCTGATCTTTTTTATCAACTAGTTCAATGCTTTTGTAGGTCCCTTAAAATTTGCAATAATAACGTTACTCCTTCTTCGCCCCCCCAAACTCAAAAACGCACGAATTTCGTCTAAAAAAACGAAGATTGGCACCTCTAATTAGCGACCCAAATTTTTTACTGTACAAAACAAATAAACAGCTTGAGCAGTAAGCATGAAATGTAGGGAATTTCTCCTATTCTATGCCGACTGTCATGTATGCATTATTAAAAGTAATAACCTAATTTTTTGATGTACTCGAACATAGGCTTGTCGCCAACTTTTGCAATCTGTTTGGTGTTCATACAACTTTTGTAATATATTGCAGCTTTCGTTAAGGATGGTGTCTAAAACAAAACAGAGACGCCGTAATATAGTGGGTATCGCCCCAGATTTCATGCAAGAGGTCGGCGTTCAATTCCCTTATGCGGCGATTCACCATGTGTGAGTGAATGTTCCACAGCGCCGGATCGACCCATTCCATGTAACCTATGCCACAAACTCTTCATTGGGTTCGTGTCACTCATATGAGAGTGTCAAATACTTCGTAGCTTCCAACCTAAGTCGTGGTACCTCCTGGAAAACCTAAGCAATAGCAACTGAGTGCAGCCAGCGAAGTAAAAAAACAACAAAAAAAAAGAAACATTACCTAGAAAAGATTCTGTGATAAAAAATTATATTTTGCCACATGATAGAACTCAAAAAGTTGTTTAACAAGTATTTTGACATATTTGACATCTTTGTACCTTAAGGTCATTTTATAAGCTGCGCTGTGCCGTGCCGAACTTGGACATTCTTCAGCACGGCTCGGTTCGGCATTTGGTTTTAATCAGTCGAGCCGATCCGTGCTGAGGCGTGCGACACAGGAAGGTCAGCTGTGCGGCACGGCTTGGTTCACCACTGCTGAATATTGATATTAAGTTGTGCCGAGCCGAACTCAGAGGGAATTTAATGAGTTCCAGCTCAATATACACCAACACTCTCTTGTTGCATCATACATATGAAACTTTCGCAAACTTTGTCAAATGGAATTATTAATCGACATGAATACTAAAAAGTTTTTGAAACA
This sequence comes from Turritopsis dohrnii, assembly GCA_027922465.2. Classification (NCBI taxonomy): domain Eukaryota; kingdom Metazoa; phylum Cnidaria; class Hydrozoa; order Anthoathecata; family Oceaniidae; genus Turritopsis; species Turritopsis dohrnii. The sequence goes on along the minus strand of BQMF02000108.1, from coordinate 371,101 downwards.
AAAAATATTGCTTGGCCATAGCTGAAAAGAATTTTATAAACTGAAGGTCATGAGAATAGTCACCAACTAGGGAATCACCACGCTTCCCAAACATCATGTTTTTTTCTGTAGACAAACAAAATCTTACCGATGCGTTTCTTTCCTTTGAGATAAGTTGGTTGAGTATATGCTTCAGAATCATCGAATTCTGTTCAGAAAGCATTTCAAATCTACTGTATCGTGTTGTTGAATCAGGGATGGGTGTTTTCTTTAGCCAGCCACCACAGGCATAGTGGTAAAAGTCGTCACAAGGATTGATGCTATGATCCATTGAATCGATGATCCCTACATCAAAGATAGAGAAATAGAGATCTCTTTTTTGATAATCCTAGCAAGGATTTCAAAGGGAGTACGCAAAATATCTTATTTTCATATATATATATATATATGAAGTTGACGAAATCACCAGACAACGTGCTGGTTTTTGATAAGAAGAGGCCTAAATTTACTTACGTGCTGAAATCTGGACGCACTCTTTCGAAATGCAACTTTCTTCAGTTGACATATGCTTAGAAGCATTGGAAGAAATCCTTGAATGGCTTTCCGTATTTTTATGATCATTCAGTTTGAAGTAAAGGGTCACCATAACGACCAGAACGGTCAGTAAAATCAACACGAAACAAATTAAAAATTTTAAGAGTTTATTTTTTCTTCGTAACAAATTTGGACGTTGAACATAAGTCTCGTTTGGACAGTGGTGATTGTTATTATTTGCTACTGACAATTTATGCAGAGGTAGTTTTGCGTCATCCATAGTACTGTTCGTATCTAATTCAATTTTGATTTTCTCTGTTCGAGGGTTATCAAAAAAATGGACTTGCATATAGTACTATTAGCTATACTTCGGGACCCTCTTTTGTTCTTTATTGCTTTAACTGGTTTCCAGTTCTTGTTCTGTATTTTAGCAATGTCCACTTGATTTACGACTTCTGCATATGATGAGAGTTTGAAACATGGACTTTATTTGAGATCATATCTAAATTACATGACCAATATACATGTGTAACAAACTCACCAAATCAATTTTCGTTATCCAATAAAAATACAATGTTTTGATTAAACTACCGTAATGCTTCGATTTAACTTCGATTTTACAGGAGATTTCTAAATAAACGCCCCCCCCCCCCCCCTCTATTAGACGCCCCCTCGAATAGACGCCCCTCTCTAGAGACACACTAATTAAAGCATGTAGAACTACTACATTGCATTGTTTCAGCTTCAATGTTTTCATTTTGTATAAAAATATGGAAATTTGCGATAGACGCCTTTCTTTTTAAATTTTAAACTAACAGTTGGAAACTTTGTCTTTCTTTTCAAAAGTTCCTTTTCTAAAACTAAAACTAAATTTTCTAAAACTGATCGATCTTTGATATTCATTCAATCTAAAGATATTTCTTGTGTAACACCGGTACTTCTTATTGACTCACCCGGTAGTTTTTAACCAAAACATTGTGTTTTATTGGATTGCTTATTCGTTGGCTAAATTATAATGAGGAATATTATCTCTCTGGTTCAGACAAGATCAGATTTTAAAAGCTTAAACATATGGAGCTTATAGTATCGTCACAAAAGATGCCCAGATTAAAAACGAGAAGAAATGCAATGCCGCAAAAGGGGTTCGGGAGACAATGTGAAGGAGTGCTAGTTCATGAACTCTCCTACACCATGAATAAGCAACTAGTTGTAGCTGAATATCGAGCTCTCACCAACACTCCGTAATTTTTCCATGATGTTTATCATACTCCTTGTATCTTCCGAATAAATCAACAACAACACTCAGAAGCAAATCTGAAAACCCATCTTCCGATTTACTTCGCCGTCAAAACAAAGTTGAACATTATTTAGAAATCAAAAAAAGCTTTATTGACAAAATGAGTATATGAACCAACGCAGCAAGTAAGCTTTCTGACCTACTGGCTGTTATTTAAGAAAGACAAAACAAAAGTCAAGAACATGAGATGTTTTGTATTTCCTTAGATTTGTATGGCGTATTATGGCAGAACTAGTTTGTGGATACTGAAAGATAAAATGATTAGTAAAACTAATTAGGGAAAATAGGGTACTTGTCGATTATTTCTCCCAGGTAAGGGTAAAGTAATTTTTTTGCGCGGGAATAACCGACAGGCACTCTCTACTTGTTAGTTATACCCCTCCTGCTCTTACAAGCAAACAAAAACAAAAATAATTGTTCCTAGTTTATTTTATGTAAAATCGAAGCAAACTACCTCCTCACGTCATCACAGGAAGCCTCAAACAATCAAATATTGACTACCAAATCTCGGAAATTTTCTTGATATTCTTGGTTCGAAAGAGTCAACTTTTGATGTCAGTAATGTATAGCAAATAATGGCTCTTACAAGCAAACAGAAATAATTGCTTACAATTATGAGACAGACTAAAACAAAAAAATGTGACGTAGCAGGGCAGTCAGACACTTGTCTGTCTGTTCTAGGGTAAATTTTTTTCATAGTGAACTAGCGAATCATCCTCAGCGTCATATTTCTGAAGCGAGGCATTAGTTGAACATCCACTGAGCGAAGAGAACGAAGGGATTTTCAGGTAGCGTTATAAAAAGCAAGAAGTCCTAGAACACGTCTGTAAAGTACACATTTAGGACAAATAGAAACAAAATTCTTGGAGTCAATCTTCTCATAGTCTCTCTCTCACTGCAATTATACTTTCACTGCTAAACTCCAAAAATAAGTACAAATTATATTTTGTATTATCTGACATTATTACTCTACAACAAAATGTCAAATCTGATGCCATCATTGTGAAAAAAGCTTGCTTTGGTTCGAGCTTTCTTCGTTCGTTGAGCGATTCAAATTAACACTTGAACAACTATTATTGAAAGGAAAATTTCTCTCTCTCGGATTTAGATGGATAGAAAGTCTATTTACCAAAACATATACGGTGTGTTTGAAAGGAATTACGCGGATCCGCGACACAAGATGTTAAACAGAAAACTTTGTTGACACGGAATATGTGTTGTTTGTTTTTCAAGTTCCGCTGATAATGACATATACGAAAATAAAATCTAAAGTATTAGAAGGCGCAAAATGACACTCCAATATGCTTTTGACGAAGAAAATAAAATATAAAAAAAGCAACTGAAATTTCAGCGAAGAAAATGAAAAATTAGTAGATCCAACAAATTCTTTAGATATTTCAAAATACTCTTCCATCTGAAATACATAAACGTCTGATTGAATCGAATCAATGGTGCGCTAGATTCAACAAAAATGTCTTTTCTCACCCCAAATATCCTTCCAGTTGTTACATCTCAAGACCTTTAAGACCGTTAACACCTTCATCTTCAAAAGAAAAACGATAACTAGTTTATCGAGGACATCATAACTTTATGAACCCTAACACCCACCTCTCCCATGTTTCATTCTTCCTAATAAGCTGGAAAAATACGTTTCTAAAAGCATTCATCGAGTTTTAACTCACCAATTCCATTCATTATGGGTGACTCAGCCCAACATCTGATTTACATTCCCCTTACTCCCACATACTTCTCAATAATAATCCAAAACCATACATTATGCAACTGTGATAAAAGTTCAAACACGTACTGGGAAACAGCCATAACACACCTGGTCCATAAATCAACATACTCGAAGACAAAAAAGTAATTACAGAGATCTGTCAAAGACAGAAAGACATGGAACTCATGTTGTATACGAAACCTATACTTTTATAACATTTTTTTATTATCTCTCCAAAAGACCTACAAAATGTAAGTGCTTTGACATCGATTTGAAGATTTGACATAATAAAGTACATTATTCTACCGGAATAACGTTCCAAGTCCATAAATCTGGAATGATAATCTATCAATATTGTGAAATCTTATATTCAAAAGCTTTTAGTACCACGACAAAATACTTTAACACATATGTTATAATAATGATCTCTTTTCAAGAAGTAGCGAAAGCAAAACAACAGAAATTAATAAAAGATGAAAAATATCACCAGTGTACCTATTTGAACAGTTAACAAAGCAAGCAACAACTGTGAACTGGTCAAAAGAAGAAATAACATTATCATATAGTAATAAGGAACATTTCAAAAGAAGCTAAAATTATTGAAACAACAATCTATTGAAAGCCACGTTAAGTTCAATTTTGACAACGACCAATTTGTTTTTGACTGCATAGACCAGTTATTGTCCTCCTGTTATAACTAAAGTTACATCTTTAGCTAAACGACTCTGAAACTGGTCGAAGCCTACATAATTAAGTAACAGTTTTGATTTTTAACCGGAATGGACGTCATTGAACATTTTTCTTTTTTCTTTCTAACATTTTCAAATTTCGAAATTTTTTTGTAGTTTTCCGATTTCTTCATGTTTAATGTTTAATTTTCACGTAAACTGAAGTAACAGAAGGAATTGAATTGTGCAATTGAGTTTTTGAAGCATGTCAGAATTTTTAATCACATTTGATAATTAGTGCTTTTTTTTGAATGGTCCATGCTTGTTAATACATCATTCGTGTGCCCCACACTTCCTCGCATTATAAATAAGATATCACATAACGTGAATTCTTCTTCCTGATAACTCGTATAAATCATAACTCACACTTGCCATAAATTAATTATAAAATCTATGACCATATAACAAAAAACAATAGAACCAAAAATTAGAACCGAAATTATTAACTGAATTTTTGCCAACTGGCAAAAAATTTAATATCAGTATAAAGCCCAAGTTTTTTTGTTTTATCAAGATGTATGTTTTTTTTCGAAAAATGAGAGAAAGTTCACGAAGAAAAAATCGAAAAAATAAGTTTGAAAAACTCATTATCTTCTTAAATATCTATTAAGACATTCAACAATGATATTAGCTAACTAGCCGCTAAAGTGGCGTCGCTCGCTGCCCATGTTCAGCCTGCGTTCACGAAAAACAAAATTTAGGAATTGGTAACAGAAAGTGTACCTTTGTTGTAGAGCTCAAAAAACTGATCAAAAAAAATGTATGGGATCGGTTTGCAACGACCAACCGTTACAGAGATATCGTTGATAAAAAATGTTGATGACGTCACAGACCCGTCCCCCCAAAAAATTAGGCCCAAATTTTTCTTCACCCCATCGCCTGTATCGTGGACCCCAAAAAACGTCAGTTATTGGTGACCGTGATAATTTTCCCTAAACGTCCGGTTCGATTTGGGTCTCAATGCAATGGCTTCACACTGACATCGCACAAAAGAAAAGAAATAATTTCTCTCACTGCTCACATCAACCATTTTGCCTGACAGACTGACAAACAAACAAACAGAGAATCAGCTATTAACAGAAAGGCTAACCGCCAAAGCGGCGTCGCTCGCCGCCCATGTTCATCCTGCGTTGGGTTCACGAGAAATAAAATTAATAATTTTCCCTAAACGTAGCGTTCTATTTGGGTCTCAATGGAATGGCTTCACACTGACGTCGCGCAAAAGATAAGAAATAATTTCTCTCACAGCTCACCTACCATTTTGCGTGACTGACAGACAGACAAACAAACAGAGAATCGGCTATTAATACATAGAAATCCAATTACTTCATGACATTTGTCGCACTCTCTGTAAAGTCAGGTCTTTTTGCTACTGTCCTAAATGTTCGTAAAAACTATAACATCTAATATAAATTATGTAACTCTTTGAAATTCGTTTTCAAGGCCTTTCAACATTTTGAAACAGTTTTGAAGTATCAATGAAAAACGCAGATGCAGATGAAACTCACATTTCTTTTAATTCCTTTGAGTTTCCACAAACACTTGCGTAAAATCTTTCTTCTTTTTTTTCACGTCAATGTGAAATCTGAACTCAAGAAATATTGAACGTGAGTAGTGAACGGAGAGCAAAAAAAAATCGCCCACATGTTTGTAGAGGGTTTCCAAGGGAGGAGTGCAAAAATACCTAGGGTAAGACGATAAGGTAGAAGAAAATTTTTTTACTATACTCTATATCATTGATGCATCAAAGCATTTCGAGTTTTTACTAATTCTATAGTACCTGGTTGAACGTCGAATCAAAAAGAGAAAATAATATGTTAATTTTGGCAATAGGTAATGCAATGATAATGAAATCATTGTGGTGCAAGAACAATTGAAATCAAAATTTGAAGGTCAAGTGATAATGCATAGGTCCAGATTAGCCATAATTTTGAAAAAAGAAACAGATTTTGAAAAAGAAGGTCTATAAAAATATCAAAACCTCATGTGTTCAAAAACCTAAATACAAAGAAAGGACTTCAGTGGAGACTACATATAATTTCAGTCTCTTTATAAAGCATTTGTGAACAAAACGTTTATTTTTCTACAATTTTGCAGTACATCAGATGTATTAATTAAATGGGTAATAATACTAGACCAACAAAAAAATACAATAAACAAAATTAAGAACATAAGCAACAATTCCCTTGAATTTGAATTCAATTAGCTATATCGACGATCATTCAATAAGAATGTGAACCACTCCAGTATCAAAGCTCAGATATGCAACATTCTTGGAATTGCTTCTTCGCATTGACTTATAACTAATAAAACTAATAAAAATCCTGCTTTTTTTAGCCCTAAATGTAGCCAGACAAGAAAAAACCTCAACAATTACTCTCGGTCTTTATAATGATGGAAAAATTCAAACGATTCCATTCTATCCAAAGTTTCACGAAGTTACACAAAACTTGTATTAAATACTTTTCTCTGTCGATTTTTCAGGCGTCAAGTCCATTAGCGTAATACAAGACATGCCAATCAGTAATGTAAAACTTTAAAATAGCGTCGAAAGAAAACAAACATAAATGGAAGACTTCCAAGATTTGGGCAAGCATTTTCTTCAAATAAGGATAAAACTTTTATCTGAGCAAAAAAAAAAAGAAAAAAAAAAGAAGAAGAATAAAAAAGAAGTAAGAACAAAGAAATTATTAAGAAAGAACAAAAAAGAATGGCAAAGAAGGGAGATAGATAGAGAACTAAAGCGACAACAACAACAAAAAACATATCGAAATACGTTCTAAAAGTTTCATTAAGAACGTATTTGTTTTTTATTGTAAAATCTCATTTGCTTTCGCCTTCTTTCTTTTCGCTTATTATATTTTTGTTTTATGTTTTTTTATTCTTTAGTTTTGGTTTTGCTGCAAACACAAATGACTTATATTAATAATTTCCTGCAAAACGATCGAGCTTGCAATTAGAACAAGCCCATTGTTCGTCTTTTACTGTGAAAGCATACAGCTGAGATTTTTATACAAATCTTCACCTATCATTCTTCTGAAGTGCAATAAAGTTTTAGGCTTCTTTTTTCCCTTTTATTCATAAGAAACAAAATCTTCTTCGTCATTTTTTCTTTGTTTTTCATCTCTGATTTTCCTTTATTTTTTTTTTATTTTTTCACATGGAACGTCTTCATCAATTCTAACTCCTACGCAGATGTTTTCAATCTATTACGGTTGTTTCATGAAATCATTACCGTATCATAACGTCAAAAATTAGAAGGAGAACGATAACGGTAATTTTCTTGCTTTGATTATGCCCCACCGATCAATTTCAACGATCGAACAGATCAAGGAATTTTTTCACGACACTTATGATGGGTGTCCTGGTGTTAAAAGCTGCTTTTTCATAAATATATACAATCGCTTTCAATTTTTGTTTCGAAGTACGAAGCATAACAGGGGGTAATTAAAACATAAATGATTTGGAAGAATTCAACCCATTAAAATCAATTTTATCAAACACGAAAACTACACCCTTGTTCGAGAAAACATTTTAAATTTTTGCAAACAATGAAATTTAGAGAGTGGTCCATTTTTCTGATGCTTGCCATTCTTGTTGTAAAGCTATTGGTTTGTTTAAGAACACGTGAGCTGGGTTATTAACCAATCACAACAAAGAGGAAACCTACTTGCAGCAATGGTGACTCTATCAGCTGGTTCCACTTCATCCTTTAGTCTTCTCACTTTCTTGCTTTGTACAATGAAAACGGTAAGAAAAATAAGGCTCAGACAGAATAGACCAATAGCCAAAAACATGAAAAATCGACCATATCGTTCTAAAGAAGAGTAAGAGCACTGCAATATTTGATCAAGAACCTTCGATGTTTACATATAGCATGCAGAATAGGATATAACCTCCATTACTAGTTTGTTTGTCTGCCATTTTAATCTTAAAAGTGTTTGAATAGACGAGACATAAGCTAAACAAATCGTATCTCATAGGAGATTTTCAACGCGACTTTTTAATTGGCTATAGGCTATAGACTATAGGCTCAAACAACACAAATTTGCATGTCATTCTTGGAAATTTGCTTGTGGAAATTTGAAAAACATTATTTTTTGGCAGAACTTTTAAGGTTTATTTTTGTCTGCAAGAAACTTTATGGTTTTTTTTATCATCGTACTGTTATTCCTACTGTTATTCCTACACAGGTATCGCTATCAAAGGTAGCATTCCAAATCCTCCCCACCCCACCCCCAAGTTTTTTCTTCAAAAAGAGAAAATACTTTAACCACAAACTAGTCTAACATATAATCGTTAGCATAAACTGACAATTCAAAGAGTCAGAATATAACTGTACTCATTCCTACATTGCAATGTTTTCATGTACGTAGACATGAATTTCTCAGAAAAACGAGCTGTGGTTTCTAATTCAAACAACCCTTGCATTCAAACTCTGTATTATTAACAGTAGCTTTGAATGGACTATTGAAAAAAGGGATTGTTATTCACTGGATCACTTTTACGTCTTAGGGGCTGTTCATATGGAGGTGAGCTGGCCCGGTTTGCCGGGCTAGCTCACTTAGCAGAGATCTCACTGTCATTAAGAAATCTTTATAAAAATAAATTGTGTTCATATGAAAAGCGGGCTGGCTCACTTAAATGAGATCTCATTTCATTTGACCGGGATCTCACCTAAGTGAGATGAAATTTGTTCATATGAACAGACCAGCCCGGCTTAGTGGGATAGATTTTAGACAAGTGCGCACGCGTCGAAATTCGAATTATTGTTTACGTGATGTAAACAACATTCTCCAGCCCGGTTGAGTGGGATGAGAAAAGCCATATGAACACTGGGTGAATTTCATCTCATTCAAGTGAGCCAGCCCGGTTAACCGGGCCAGCTCACGTCCATATGAACAGCCCCTTAATTCGTGTAGATTCTCACAGTGGAAAATAAATATTTATTTCAAAAAACGGTCCGAAGTTACTGTTTTAATCAACCTCGTTCTCGTGTTAACATTTAAAGATATGTAAACAAGATGCTCATTTCAAATTTGTTGTCATAATCGCTTGTTATATTGATATTCGAAACGTTGTTAAAATAGTTCGTCTAGCCTGGAGAAGATTGTTTAGCCTAGTAAACCAGTTCGATTATTCAAAGGAAAGTTGCTTTTTTTGAAAACAAACTTACTGTAGGACATTGCGTCATGGTTATTGTCATTTTAAACACAATAGCGTAGCTGATGGTTTTGTTTGTTAAAATCAATACGAAGGAGTGCATTTTTGTGGAAATATACACACTATTTCAATGGAAATGATCTTTGTTGCAGTGACCTATTTAACGCTCCATATTTATATCGTGTTCTTTTACTTATTTAACTGTTAGCTTTCTTTGTAGGTTATTGAACTCAAAAGTAAAAGAGGTTTTTGCTTGATACAAGGCTCACTTACTCCCCGTTCATTTCCATATACCGTGTGTATCATTATCAAAAACGTTTGTGCAAGATTTTCGAACGCATTTTTTTTGTTAAATAGTTATTAATATTTTGCAATTCTTATATCTGGAGAAAGCTTTTTTTGAGATCTATCCAAATATATAATTTTTATTCTGAAAGTATTTTTTCCAGGTAAGTTATAGTGGAAAAAAGGTTTAATTACCCTCATTAATATCTTGAAGATCAATTAACTTGGAGTGTTAATGACGAAATTGCTCTTTGTTTTTACTTGACTGCCTTTTCATTTAATAGTGGTGATTATTTTGGAAATTAAATTCTCTGAACAATTTACAGTTGCCTCTCGATATCTCGAACGTCGGTATCTCAAACTTTTCAGTATCTCGAACAATATTTGCGATCCCCTGGCTAATTTTCGAACTTTACCCAATATTTTCAGAAATTCCGGACGTGATTTTCGCATTTATTGATAAATAAATTCCATTTATCTAAATTTGAATTTTCAAAAAGTATATGAATCTAGTTTATTTTTGACAGATTAATTTGATTATCTCTACTAAAGGCGAAAACATGAAGCTCGTTAAGCAAAGGCTTAAAAACAAATCTGTTGAAGAAAAATGTGAAGCATTGAAAGACTTGCAGAAACGGATGTCTAAAAAAGAGTTAGCCCAAAGGTATAGTGTCCCAAATAACACAATATCAACTTGGGTTAAGAACAAAAACAGATTATTGACCTCGCTGGAAAAACATGGCACAAAGTCTAAGGGAAGAAAGCTTCCTACCCCTTTCTCGATATCTCGAACATTTCTCCCGGTCCCCTGACAGTTCGAGATATCGAGAGTTCACTGTACGTTAATCTTTTAAAAAGTTTTGTTAGGACAGCTTTATACAGCCGCATAATCGCCGTGTCGAATTAAATTACTTTCATTCGGGTAAAATTCGACAAAAATGCGACAGTCAATTTATACAGGTTTTGTTGCGGCATATCAAATTCGACATGACTTTAGACAGCCGCATAAATGTCGAATAAATTTATCATCGTGTGTTTCTTACACGCTGTCCACTACTTTCATGCACTTTTTTTCACGAAGTTCAATCAAGCTGTTATTAAATTCGACGATTATGCGGCTGTATAAAGTGATGCCGAATTTATGTCGAAGATTGCCGTTTTATTCGACAAACTCTGCTGAACTTAATTCATTATGTCGCACTTAATTAATTTTTCACTTTATACAGTCGAATTTACGTCGCATTTAATAAAAAGTTTAATTCGACGCGGCGATTATGCGGCTGTATAAAGCTGTCCTTAATGAATCTTTTTGTGTCAGAATTAGATTTCTTTTGTGATATAGAATTAATTGATCTTTAAGAAGTTAAAGAGAGTTAAAGCCTAGTTCCCACTGAGGAAAATAAGTTCAGCGCTTATTTTCTTATAAATCCCGAGCTTATTGGCTCCTGAAAAGTTCGTCGCTTTTCTGCTCCCATTGCAAAGAAAGTATAATGAAAAGACACGCAAAAAATCAGTAACCAGGTGAATATGTATGAAGCAAGAGCAAACAGCCTTTTACACCTTTGTATATGATTTTGCAAAGACGACGAGAAAGGAGATCGAAGCGAAATTCAAAGCGTTTTGAATACGATCAGCATCAGCCTTGTCATAAATACAAGGGTACTTTTGAACCTCTATTGGGAGAAGTTCAACGTCGCAAATACTGTAGTTTTTTGGCATTGTAGCTAAATTTTACGCAATTCGAAAACAACGCACACGACGCACTGAAACGTTAAAATAGTTAATTTTGAAGTCGAAACTGAAAAAAAAAATTACTAGAAAATTATTGAAATACTAAAATAAAATACTAAAATTTTCAGAAACTAAAGATTCTTTTATCTTGCTATGCGGTGTTTCTTTGATGTTACTTTCTGATCACAAGATCACTAAAAATAAGTTCATCGCTTTTCATGAAGAAGGAAAATTTTTGATATTCATGAGAAGCGACGAACTTGACAAAGTTATTCTGTCCCACTGAACTTCTAAAAAAATAAGAGACGAACGTATTTTGTTTCATTGGGGAACTAAGCTTAAAAAAGTTTTTCCCTTATAAAGTACCTGGAAAAGATACTTTCAGAATAAAATTTGGATAGATCTCAGAAAAAGCTTTCTCCAGATATAAGAATTGCAAAATATTAACTATTTACCAAAAAAAGTGCGTTCGAAAATGTCTCGCAAACTTTTTTGATACACACTGTAGCTACAAAAAAAACCTTTCCTTTTTCTTTATCTTCGGACAGTTGCAAAATTGATGGATTCACATTGAAAGCATAAGCCACCCTTAGTGCCTTTGAAATAACATATGCCTATATGTGTTCTAATGACATTTTTCGCTTTCAGTTTTTCTTTTATGCCTTCAATTTTTTCTTTAATTAGTATTAACACCTTTTTGTTAAGTTTTTATATTTGTGACGGTTTTTGGCGTATTTATTTTCAAAAAACAGTCGTCACTAAATACGACAGATACAATGTGTAAAGGGGGGGTATACACGTAAAGTTTCTTGGAGATTTTTTCTTTCAAGCAGGTGTTTTAATGCTTTAAATTTAAATTGTACATCAAAAAGTCAAGTTTCAGCGTCTCAACTCATTAATTACACGCTTTTTTTTATAAGCAACCAAGGTCAGGCCTTGGTTGGTTGGTTTTTAACACCTGCTAAAAAGAAACATTTTTCAAGAATCTTTACGTGTAAACCCCCTTAAGGCTTATAACCAGGATTTTGCGATAAGCAAAAAATACTGTAAAACTAATCCTGGCTATTTTTCGCCTTAATAGCATTTGTTACTTTTTTCCTGCTCAACGTTCAACCGTATCGTATCGTGTCGTGTGTCTTCAAGTAACAGCTTTGAAATTTCCCTCTTCAATATTCTGAAACACTCAATATGTTTTTTTAAAAATGATTGATAATATCCTAATTATATCTTTTAAATCAACGTGAAAAAAATCTTGCTACAACAGAAACCTTCAAGACTTTAGCTATAAAAAGAATGGTTGCTTTCATTCATTTAATCTATTTAAAGCTTTCAAGCAGCGAACAGTTGCATGACTGAAACTACAATTCCCAGTTGGAAAATTTATTGAAAATACACTGGGAAGGAATGCATTTCTGTAGAAATACGTACACTATTTCATTAAAAATGCTCTTTTTGGAGATTTTGCCCACTGGGTTACACGATGTTTTTTTTTTTATAAGGAACCTTAATTTCGCTCTGAGCCTGATATTCCTCTATTTTACGGAGTGTCAACCTCATACTTTTTTTTTCAGCTAAATTTCAATTTTCTCACATTTGTATGTATGTATGTATTGTTTTGTATTGTTAACACTGCTATGTTGCACAGCTGGTTTTTGATACTTTTCGATCGTTTCATTTTGAACCTATGAATGTTTTTACGTTTGATGTTATTTAGTTTAGATAACCATTGGAAATTGTTTTCAATTTCAGCCTAAACAGTTCTTTATTTTTAAACCCTTCATCAGCCTCAGATTCCTTATACCTTATAAAAAAACTTTGTCGGTACAAATTTTCGGCTAAAAATTTATCATTTTCGTCCGACGAATAATGTAAGCCGACGAAAAATTTCGACCTTTTCGTTATTGCTTGTTTTTTGTTTATTTACTCGATTTCATTATTAACAAAACAAATTGGAAAGTGACTGTTTTTAAGGCAGTTGGCATCTGATTTTACGTCAATAGGTAAAAGAGATTTTTGAAATGGTCAAAACGTTTTGTCGGTTTAAAATATTGGTCCGTACAAATTTTCGTCGGCTCAAATGTTTCGTCGGTACAAATTTTCATCACCTCGCCAAAAATTCATTGTTTTAGGCCGACAAAGTTTTTACCGATAAGGTAGTTGTTCCTTATATACATATAAAAAAAAGCATGTAATCTTGACAAAAACAATGGTATTCTGAATTTTTTCAGTGGTCTTTCGCAGGAATACTTCTGCTTGCAAAGGGCACCTCGTTCATGTTTGATATGGCACCTCATTTCGGAGATATGTTAATTATTTTTGGGAAACCCTTGCATGTATTTTTTAATTGCAAAATAACCGTTTTCATTTTTTTCCCCTTATTCTTTGTTTGTTTTTCTCTTTTTCATCGTTTCAAATTCATAAAATTGAAGAAAGTAGTCTTCTACTTTTAACTTCTTCGTTGCCGATGTTCTTGTACCTCTGATCCATGTGGTTGCTTTGTGCGCAACCAGTTAATTACTTGTGACAAAAGTTCGTCACTTTTGTCCGATAGGACCGTAGTAAATGATCACATATCCTACCATTATGATAGGTTTTCTTCTTTTTTCGCTCGATGATGGTAAATAAGTTTTTCAGGCTTTGATTTGCATACTTTTTGCATACTTCCCTGAACATTGGTACGTTTCTGGCATTGAATACATTTGTTACTGACTAGCTAACGTGATGAAAAAACCATAGCAAGCAGGTTCGTTTGTTAGCAAGCTTTCAAAAGCAGAATGAATGATAATTTGAAGAAATCGATATTATAGGTTAGATTTAACAAATACAACCAATGAAAACATTTACACAATCGGCAAGGTTTCTTTCGAAGAGCACTTGCAGAAACTTGAAAAAAAATAGACCTTTCCCGAATTTCTGATTTTTTAAATTACCGAATTGTGGTGGAGTTTCATATCTATCTTCATTACTTTTAACTTAACTTAACTTAATAATAGTCTCTATTATTCCCTTCCAATAATTAGAAGAAGCTTTTATATTAAAAGGGAGGTTAGACACGACTCGGACACGACGCAGCGTTTAAACCAGAGTTTAAACAGAAATTCGGGAGGACCTATTTGAACTTTACTCTGAATAAATTTGAACCTTTTTATTAGAGCTACCCATTTCAACAGTTAGACTTTTCACTGAACTTCTCACATGAACGTTGCGAGATGATTCAGCGTTTGCTTTTGCGGTGGAGAACATTGAAGATAAACACTCTCCTTTGTTGACTTTTTCTTTACTCAAAAATATTCAAACACTCAAAATGTCACTCGAACTATATGATTGAAATAGATAATTATCAACCTCGTCCCCAGGGCTTCTTGCATTTTCGATATACGGATGGCTTTCCTCGCCGCCATCCGGATATATCGTAAAGGCAAGAAGCCCTGGGGACGAGGTTGGATAATTATATTTATTTTTCACTTTTACTTTCATTTTTAATATATCCTTTTGCGTTTTATAGTTTTCTCTCGATTGCAGGAACATGTAAATCGTTACCCATATCTCATATCTCATATCATACCCATATCATATATCTCATTGATGTACTCTTGAATAAATAAATGTAAGGAATTATTTGAGAAAATGCTCTTCAGTCAGACTTCTATCGTGATGAGATGATATGGAAAATTGAATCCAAATTTGGAGATAAGCATGTTGTAATCATAATGGTAGGAGATTCACTTTAATGTACTTTCTTTAACTGCATAAAAAAGCAGTATATATATATCTCACATGTCCATTATGTATTTGTTATTATCGTATCACTTTAGGGTCAGCAGCCTGTCACTTTGGACTGCATATTGCGTAGCCCTTAAAAAAAATATTCTTCTTGTACCAGGGTCTGTTCTTTTTTTTCAGTTTTTTGACAATACCGGGTTTTTTGACAATACCGGGGGGTTCTGTCAAGTTAAAATAACAACGTTATTAAATGTCGGACGAAACGACTAATATATTTTCGGACGGAAATGTTTTTTTTTTTTTTTTGCTTCAAATTCTATCAAAAATGTGATTAATTGTTACAATAGATTAATATACAGTAGATTTCAAGAAAACAGTCTAGTCACTATGAAGAATTAGGAGTTTAAAAAATCCTTCCGTCCGACAAAAAATTAGCTAGCAAAAATGAGTATCTGTAGCTACACTAAAGAAAACGCGCTTAACATTATGAAAGCCTGATCGAATCACATTCGTCATGAATAGTGTTACATAGATTAACTATCTACTTTCAAAAATTTCAAATTTAAAGCCCTGATCCCGTAAAACGGACAAAGAAAAATTTGTTGCTTCCGTCCGTCCGTTTTCAGTTACTTGACGACATTTTTTTGTTGTAGTTTATTTTATTCATCTTTAATATATCAACATGAGGTAAAATATCACAAGCTCTGTTGACCAAAATAAGCGTTCTGGATCTCATCTTGCTGATCTCATCGCAATAACAAATACCTTATCGGTAAAAAATCCGTCGGTAGAAAAATTCGTCAGCAAAAAAATTTCGTCGGTAATAAATATTCGTCACCTAGACAAAAATTCGTCACTTTTTACCAACGAAATTTTTTGCCTGGCTCCATATAAAACATATTATAAACCGTTAATATTTCCTGTTTTCCTTTAGTTGGCTCTATAGAGACTTAAAAGTATGTAAAATACTGATCTATTATTTACATCAATTTATTGGACTTGATTGGAACTGCTGGTATGTCCTCATGTATTTGCAAATCAATTTTGCTGGACTGACTGTCAAACTCACTTACAGTTCTTTTTATTTTTCAATACTTATTAACACGAATCAAGCAATATGATCAGTGTAAGAAGCCTTAAGGCGTCTTTTAGCAACAAAATGCAAAGTACTATCAATATGAAAATACCAATTCATCGGTAAAAATTATTTGTCAGCAAAAAAAGTTCGTCGTTAAAAAATTTCGTCGGCAAAAAGTTTCGTCGGTAAAAAATATTCGTCACCAAGACAAAAATTCGTCACTTTTTACCGACGGATTTTTTACCGATAAAGTACACGTGATTCGACTGAAAGTTCAATTGGAAGTTTCATTTCCATACAATATGCGACACAATTGCTTCATCGGAAGAAAAAACCGTGGTGAAAAAAAATCGATCTTGAAAGAAATCTCGCGCAAAGTAGATAAAATAAATGATGGGTTCTTTTTCCGTATTCATCACGTTACTGTGCAGCAGATGCTGTATCGTTGATTCTTTTAATCAAGCTCGTGACGACTATCAAACTGTGATTATGAGCAAAAAATATACATTTATAATAATATTTATAACGAACAAAAAAAACGCACAGAATTTTCACAATATTTCGATTTCTTAAAAATCTTTGTCAAGTGTGTATTTATGTATTTATATATTTATATAAATAGTATATAGTACTATAGTACTATAGTATTATAGTATTTATATATTTATAATATATTTTTAAAGGTCAACCCTCTATATGCGAAATTAGTAATAAAATAATAAAAATAAAAATAATTACAATAACAACAACAACAACAACAAAAAAAATACTGTAATAAAATTCTGAACGAATACTTTAAGGTCAGAAAGTTTAGCCTATTTTTAGATATTTCACGGGAAGAAACTTTCGCGGGTGGCCTATATTTTTAGATTTCGCGGGGAAAAACTTTCGCGGATGGCCTATTTTTTGATATTTCGCGGGAAAAAACTTTCGCGGAGAGAGAAAAATCAAGACAAATTTTTGATTTATATATCCATTTTTTTTCATTTCTTAATCAATTTCTACAAGTTCAGGGACCTTTTTTTTCTGCTTTGTCGTTTGTCCTGTGAGACGTTTCGTGATTTCTAGCGACAGGATTAAAAAAAATTACGGATGTCCTTGGTCTTGACTTCTTTCTTTTTCGTTAATTTTTCTTTATTGGAGATGAAGCTGATGATAACGGCGAATCAGACGAAGAAGATATTTGGGGACCACCAGATCGCAACATTTTTGAACAAATAAATGACTTTGACGATGAACAAGATTTATAGACACACAATTGTTTAGTTATTTCGTTGTTGGTCTGTTCCTTTTTGAATACTTACCTTGTTAATATTATTTAAGATTAGTAGACAACCAAATAAAAACTTGATAAAACCATAGAAATACGAATACTTCGTTATTTGCTATTTGTAAAAAATTAAAAATCAAAAAAAATATAATTGTTATTGAAAAATTTCGCGGGAAAAAACTTTCGCGAAAAGGCCAAAAAACCGCGAAACCACGAAACTTTCTTCCCGCGAAACTTTCTGACCTTAAAGTAGATTCATTTCATTCACAAAACGGAATTTCAGCGCTTACACACAAAATATTGTCCTCAAATTATACTTAATCTCTATTTGTTGTTGTTGTTTTTTTTTAAAGATTTGGAACCTTGCGTAATTATGATTTTAAAAACAATCGTGTTCAGAAAGTACAAAAACATTCCGAGTGTTTGTTTACTGTTAATTTTTCGCTTTTTTTTGCTCATGTTTGTTTTGAACTTAAAAAGCAAAGAACGACATTGTTGAAATGACCTCCCTCGAAATTTCTGCTGTAGTGTTGTTTTGCAAGAAAAAGACATTCGGAACAAATCGAATCATATCATATCGTTTGTCAACCTTCTGGAAAATAATCATATCGCTGATTATTAAGATTTATAAAGTTATAAATCCATTTTCACGATTGAAATTTTAATGGAAACAATTCCCAAAGTTTTGAAAATGTTGAACTAAAAATTTACCTGTAAATGGCTTTGGTATTTTTTCTTCAACAAAAAGTTCAGCTGTTGAGGTGGTGTTTGACTTTATCGGTTTCATCTGCATGCCTTTGAGAGACTAATTGAAACTGATACTCCTTGACACATAGAGTCAAATGAGAAAGAAAAAAAAATTCTTTATATGTAATTTAATATATATATGATATCAGTGCCTCGATTATTTAAAAATTGAAAGCCAATACTGATACCAATGTAAATAGTATTTTAGTGTTTTTACAAGTTTGAGTAATTGAGTAAATATTTCACATTGTTTTAAAAGAAAATGTTTTGTTTACTAGCGATATACGTTTCTTATGTAACATTCTGATGAGCAAACTCATGTTGTGAACGGGAAATGTACATAAATCTATTTCACAGTCAAAAGTTGTAATCAATCACACAACAAACAATAATGAATCTAGCCAAAAATTTCTCATTTTAAGTAAATATTGCTTGTATCAGGAAAAGACTTTCTTGCTAACAACATTTGGCTTGCTATACGGGACTTTTTGCTGTGATATCACTACAGCTCTTTTTTCAAAACATCCTTTTTTATATAAAGCAGCCAAAAAAAAAAAATGAATTTGTGACATAAAGTTTCATGTAAGTAAAATATGGTAAAAGCCAGGGTTTCATTTGTAAGGTTTTAGAATGTAATCGCTTAACACGATAGCTTGGTTATACGACACAATTAATTGTTTGTTTAAGTGACAGGTTATTTTTCTTAGTGCGTAAAGTACACAATATCAATGTTGTTTCTGCAATTGACGATGATTATCTGAATAGACCTTTCCCGAATTTCCGTTTTTCCGTATCTAACCTCGTTTTCATGCAGTTTTATCTCTATTATTTCCAATTCCCATACCATTAATTAGAAGTAGTTAGAATATTGAAAGCGAGGTTACATACAAAAACTCAGTAACAATGAAAAAAATTGTATTCAAAAAATTATGAATAACTGATTTTTATTCTTCCTAATTTCTTGTTTGCCATTTTATTTTGTTTGCTTACAAGTATTATACAAATTACCTTATTACACGAAATTATCGTGGGAATTAATTAATGCGGATTTTAAAAATCTGCGTTAATTAAAACCGAGTCATTTTGCACCCCGCGTAATTCAACCGACCATTAATTAATGTATCGTGTAATATAATCCCTCGCTATTTTGTGATATTTTTCAATTTTTGAAAGCAAATTGTTGAAATGCAGTAAAAACGACAGGTTTTCTATTTTTTACGACAGTAATTTAACGAAATAAAACATACATAAAAATACAATCATAAACAAGTCAATCGCACAGTTCGAAACCTTACCACGTCAAAGCTATGATCGGTATCTACGATTACCTGAGTTCAGAGAAAGGAAAAGCAATAATGAAGGTTAGATGGAAGGCAGTGGGGATATGAGAGGCATTAAACGATGCAAGATTAAACGATGAGTGCTTTGAACCATTAACATAATCGTATAGCAGACATTAGCACGCACACTGATGTTTGTATTTAGTTTTCTTTCTTGTGTTTTATTATGAAGGTAATATATTACGACTGTGGTAACTCTGTAAACATTGAAGCTTTTGATTTCCTTTCGGTATTCGAAAATACACCTTTCAAATCATTTAAACTAATCCAGAGTCAAAAATCAAAATCCGCGTTAATTTGACACCATTTAAAAATTTACAGTCATTGAACCGTGTTAATTAAAGAACACTATAAAAAAAAGTCTCTTTCGGCCATCCGCGTTAATTTGCGACCGCGTTAATTTATGGCGCGTTAAATAGTCCGCCTGTTAGTTTTGTGTAATAAGGTACTTACATCATGATGTTTTCGTCGACCTTTTGTCAACTCGTCAGCGATGAAGAAATTAAGGACTTTTTCCAAACTTATTTTTTCGATTTTCTCTTCTTCTACTTTTCCATTTCCTACAAAAAATACATCACGTGAAAGACCAAAGGATACAGATTCCATCGATATAAAATTTATAAAAATTGATTGGATATTTCCTTAAAAAACGGCAATAACATTTTTTGAATCCCAATTTTTGAAACACACTGTACAGAAATTCGGCAAAGGTCTCTTAATTTCACTCAGAAGTTAAAAGCGAAATAGTCACAGTCTATTACGATATTTTTAAGTATTTCTGCCCGACACAAAACACTTTAATTAGCTAATATGATCGCTACGAGATCGTTTAGGCTGTGATTTGTAGAATCTGGAGTTCTACAGCTATTTATTTTGTCCAGGTGATAACCGCTTAGGATTTCGGAAAAGTAGCATGTTCCTATACTTTAATATGAAATTCAAACACAAATTCTGAAAACGTCCATAACATTTGGTCCCCACGTTCATACTTCATATTTGCCGTCTTCATATCGTCGTACAAATTTTTGTGAGGTGCTTACGCTGAGTTTATCGTCACAATTAAAAATACTTCAAAACCCAAATGCGAGCGTAAACAAAAAGATGGAGGTTGCGACCAGAAAAAGAACTTTAATAACATCGTACACAGGATTTCTTGATTTTTTTATATAACGGACGGCATATATGAAAAAGGCGGAATATATGAAAATTAGAATTTAAGAAAAACAGAAGAATGGGCTGGGCAAATACATATTCGGATTGAAAAGGAAATTTCAATGGAAAATGTTCTCGGATATCAAAAGATTACTTAGGTATTTGTTCGTGTTTGCAAGTTAAGAGGCTGACAATATACCATCTCAAAATTATCTTATTTTGAAATATTTTTTCCTAATGTTGTGATTAGTAACTGTGGCAAATATTTTGCTCTAAATTCGTCTTGGCTCTGGGTAATGGCCTCACGAAGGTCATTATTTTAATGAAGACCAACTTTTTATCAAAAACTTTAAATGGCAATATCTCAGGAACGGAAAATGATTTTTTGAAAATTCAAAAACCGACTTTCATCATTTTTGATATTTTAAGTTAACTTCCGCATTAATAAGGTTTTATGGACTTAAATTTCTGATTTTTTAAACAACTTTGCAGTTGATTTAAAAGAGATTGGAAACAGTGCATATGATTTTTTTGCTTGAAATATTTCAACCAGTCTAAGACAAACACATTTTTGCGTAACGGTAATGTGAATTATGATGGCGTGACACATAATGTCGTTAAATTAAATCAGTTTTTTCTTTCTAATTTTGCCGCCATATTGCCAAGCCATTGGTGTAGCGCACATGAATTTTATTACAAAAATGTATTGCCTAGGGACATGGTTCTAGCAACATGTAAAGTTGAATATATGAATATAATGGTGTCACCAGGTAACAGATCTCAAAGTTGGTACCACACAGAACAAAGCGTGATTTGAAGGCAAGGTATTAAGTAACGCCATATTAGATAAACTGACTTTATCATATATTCTTGTTCCCCACTTTAAAACCTAAAGTAATACTCATTGTAAAAACTTAAGAGAATGACCTTCGAAAACTGCCTAAACTTGGTTTTCATGATTTACTAGTTCTGTGGCTCCAATTTAGAGAAAAATAATAGGCACAATTACTTATCACAACATAGGCACCAAAATATCTCAAAATAAAGTAATTTTGAGATGGTCACTATCACGGGTGTCAGCCTCTTACAAAAAGTGGCTTTTAAATGAGAAAACAGCAGACATACTAATATGAAGCCATTCAAAGTGCCATTTTGTTTAACAATATACGAAGACGTAGCCGGATTACTTCCTTTGTTCTCCATCTTCGTTGTATCTTCGTAAATACCTTGTTGGATTTACCTAAAATTTCGTTTTGAAATTTTCTTGAAAGCCTCATCACCCTTAGTAACATATTAACACCTTAACCGACTGGTAGCTTTGTGGTAGAGTGCTCGCATCCTGTTGGGAGGTCGGGTTTTGAACCCGAGTCATGTCAGCGACTACAACAGTGCGAATCACTCCTCTCTGTTTAGTACTCGGCAAAGGAGTAGGAATGATGTGTAAGATGGTTGTCTGCTGAGCGGTTCCTGTCATTACAGCTGCCGTAGCCCAAATGGGCTTTAAATCCTCAAGGACCTCCTTCGCAGGACCGTCATTGATAACGGTACCTTAAGAAATTGAAGCGGCTATCCTGGGTAAAAAATTATTAATAATAAAATAATGATAACACAAGGATTGAGTCATTTTTGAACCCTTATAATAGTTTTAACTTTTCTTCATGAAACATTTTACTGAAGTTTCAAGTACATCTACTGATAGAAATGTATAGAAGTAGATAGATAGCTATTCCCCCATGATTGTCCGAATTTTAGCTGGCGGAAATAACATTACAGATCACCAAAATACAGGGGAAATACATTAGACTTGAAAGTAATAAAAAGTAAATGGAAAAAAAGTTCACAAAGATCATCTAAAGCTTCATTTTTTATTCCCTGTGCAGGCTGCAACAGCTAGAGAGCTTTCTTAGTTAGCTCTTTCAGCTAAAGCTAACGATTTCCTGTACTAAAAATATTAGGAGCCTTCAGAATTAAGAAATATGTCAACAAACAAATTCCACGGAGACATACAAAAATTATCAACATAAATATCGTTAAGGATATGTGTTGTTTTGCCAATTGGAAGCCACAAAACAAACTCATTTAGAAACTTCAAAGCAATCCCGGAGAAAAATGTCTACTTAACTCAAAAAGCAATCACTTCCATTCACTGTAAAAATGATACATTTTGCCAAAAAGTTACACTTTAAACACATTTGTGCCTTAATCAATCATCCTAATATCTTAGTCAAAACATTGACGAAAAGCAAAATTTTACTTAATTAAGGCGTGTCATTTTTTTGTTTTGAAGTTGACATCTGCCCCATTTGTCTACCTGCAGATAACTTTGATGATCTTGTCACATGGATAGAGTACACTAAACACGAATTACCTTTCCTAATAGGTTCACCGTCTCTGGCAGCCAAGGTCGCATTTTCTTACATAAACTGATCAATTTAACTACATCTGTGTCATTTTTCAATCATCTTAGTATTTGAAGGAAGAGGTTCGGGCTGATATCCAATGGTGTATCCACCATCTTCGAATGGTATTTGTTTCTTACAGGCGGAGCTTATCACTTCAGTGGCCATGCCTCTATACACTGACGCTTCTGGAAGGGTTTTGGGAGGTTTTGGGGATCCCCATTAGTGGGGTTGCCCACCTAAATACCACAGACTTTTAAAATTTTAACGACCGGTTTCGTATTTTCTTTCTTCGATTATTCTTTATCCTTTTCCATTTCAAGAAGGAAAAATACGGCGTTGGAAAGATTTTTTCAAGGGCTCTTTTCTCATATAAGATTTGTTTTATTTCGAAAAATAACTTTGCCAAAAATTGAGAAACTTTTTCTGCTCCCAATCATTTTGAGACACACTGTATATATATATATGTGTGTAGATTAATTCGACACGGTGATTATGCAGCTGTATAATGCTTTCCTAAGGGGGTGTTCACATGAAGAAAAATTCGGTTCACCGGGTTTCAGCCCGCTTTGCCGCCATCTCGGTTCATAAAAGCGAGATCTCGGCAAACCTGGCTGGTGCATTTCTCATGTGAACGCATGTTGAATTTTATGAGGCTTTCATAAGAAAGGTAAGATCTCGGCAACTCAAGCCAGCCCGCTTTGCCGGGCTGATTTTATCCATGTGAACACCCCCTAAGAATATCTATTTTGTTTGTGCAACTCTTTTAATTAATCTATTGAAGCTGTTTGAATTTTCATTCATCGAATTTTGGTAGTATGCAATGAAGAGTAACTGGATAATGGTAACGACGGTCAATTCAAAAGATGTAAAAGATCATGATTTAAAATTATAGATATCATGAAGGACTCTCGATAACCTTAGAAACTAAGGGAAACCGACTTTCTATATGGAACTTTCAATATTGTCTGTCAGTCAAATATATGAGCCACACCGCAAACCTAGAAATAGTCCATTGCACATCAACAACTCAACTCAAACCATCCAAAATTTAAATGATAAACAAACGTCAATGTCATGTAACGAAGGTGCCTTCAATAATGTTAAAGGTGAATACGAGACTGAACGCAACACAAGTGAATTCAAACCCAACAAGAAATTCAAAAGACAGAAACCGTCCAAAAAACAAAAACACGGTATTCTATGCCAGCGTAGTGAAAAAACTGATATAGGTAAAAATTCCATTAGAAAACAAAAACCATAAGATATTTATTAGAAATACGCTCAATTATTGTGAACGTAATCAAAGGTCATAACAGAAAGATACTCAACTCAGATACTGACACTTAATAAAGACCATATATTTTCCTCCTTAATAGTGATTGCTGTGTGACCAACATTGTCTGAAAGTCGAGGTTACATTAAAAGGGAAGAAATTGTTTGCGGAAGAAATTTGTACAGAACTTTTTTTTGCGGAATTTATTTTTGCGAAAATAAAATCTTCGAAATTTTTTTGATTCTTCACTTTGCGTTGCATATAAATAAAAGTCTCGTCTTTACAAAATGTTGGGAAGATGAAAAGGAAAGAAGTAGAGGTTAACAAACATCCAAGGACTTATTTATTACTCTTCGTCAATAACAATATAAGCAGTATCTGCACTTGCAACAGGTTTCGCGCTTCGTACTGTTGCTTTTACTTTGAGAAACGTTGTCGGCGGAGGTATCACAGTTTTTATTGTTATTTCAACTTTTCATTTATGGGAAATGGACCTAGACTGAGTCATATTCTGAGTTGCTGGCGTTACATTGACCTCTGAAAAAAGATAAGACCCAGCTACATTATCTGTTTGTAACAGTTAAGTATTCTTTTTTGATATTTTGACTGATGAAAAATAGATGTTATTCCATAAATCTTCTCTTTCCATTTCAACTAAAGTTTGTATACACACCCAGGTACTAAATTAGGTGTTTCCCGACTTTTCCCGTAAATACAAAAAAACGCTTCAATAGACCTTTAAATAATAAATAAATGTCCGAGGGGAAAATATGTTTCGAGGCATTTTTTTATCATTCTTAATAAAACTTTAGAGACGAGGCAATATCCGTCGTGACAATTTCTGAGAAGGTTTATAACCACTAGTATCATGAGTATGTTTATCTGCCAATTTGAGACCATCAAACTTATTGGTGAAAATTCTAATAAAAGTGTTTGGAAGAACGAGTCATCACGTGACTAAATGCTCACTATCCCAAACAAATTTAACAAGGTTTACACTGTCAAGTTTTGATGGTCTCAAATTGGCAGTTAAACTGTTTGTTATATCTTAATCGACGTTTTCACGTTCGTACATGAACAGACCTTTCTTGACAACCTTGAATCCAGGGTCTCTTACCTTTTCGATATACGGATAAGGCAAGAGACCCTGGGTTCGATGTTGCTTTCTGGAATTTCCTTTCAGTAAAATAGTGAGAACTAGGACAAAAACCTATTCTTGAGAATAAATATTTAATGTGTCACTCATATGTAGTACTGTCCAACTTACGATATCCTCACGTCACAACACAACTGTTATCGACAGATACTTAAGACACATCTCCAGATTAAATTGTTTTTGATTGGGTATCATTCGTAAATCATACGTGAATTCGTTTTCAGGAAATTGGAAAAGAAAATAATTTGGCAGGAAGTGAAGGAAAGGGCGGGAAATGAACACCGTTAATTCAATCATCTACATCTGTCTTGTCCTCTTAGGTATCTCAATATGTTACGAATTGCATTGTAAAACATTTATGCGAATTACAGATATCATTGTTCTAAACAAATCGGGTAAAATAAAACGCAATATGTGACGTATGAATTATTTTTCAAAAAGAATGGTAAAAAGATTTTTTGATAATTATGTTGTGGATAATTAAAAACATTCCATTTTGTATGAAAGTACAAAAAGCAAAAGCAGCACGAAAAAAATATGAAAATAAGATGTATTCGTGAAAAAATAAGATTCCTTTAAAAAATCAATATCTTCAGCATCAGCCTGAAGTGTTGGTAAGCTATTTACAACTTTTCATAGTTGGCTCCACCAAAGAAAAGTAAAACACCACCAACAATGCTGAAGACAAATGATGTCCATCCAAGCCCATAAGAGTAACCATACCCAAAGTCATCACCTTTCACCTTGTGTTGATCAGTGTAAATAGACATGGCAATCATTGTGAAAATACCTAAACAATACAATGATACAGATGTTGAGTGATTAAGTGGAAAGCTTCTTTAGAAGCTAAATATCAAATTCTGATGAAACACATAGGAAAGCACTAACCTGCAACAATAAGAAGTAGTGAAAGAACTTTATAACAAATTCCTCTTGTGAAAGCAAAAGCAAAGGTATAAATGATGACAATGATAAACTCGACAATAGCAAGCACTAAGAATGCTTTAGTTGCTTTGACATAACCTAAATGTAAAAAAAAGGTCAAACTTTAATAGCTATCTAGCATATTACATAATTTAAGGCTTTATGGAAATTCACTCCCATTACTATTGACCCATTCTTTAAACCAGCAATTTTAAAAAACTATGTCTGACGTGTTCTTCGTTGGAAATGTTATAGTTTCATTTTTTCAAGATTACAGTTTTAAAGAACAGGTAGATAGCTACAGGAGTACCATAAAAGACTGATTAAGCACCCAGGACTCAATTAAGCGCCCTGTCCGTATAAGCGCACAGGTCCAAAACTGAAATTGGGCGCTTATTCAGCAAAAACAAAATATTGAGAAAAGCATGGTTTTTAGTTGAACACATATTTCAGCATAATGAAGGAAACTTAATAAGGCAGGAATGAATTATTTTCATCTCAAAGTAATAGTATTTATGGAGCCTTCCATTTTATTTGAACACAATGAAAATCTGTTTAGGAGTGACCAAATCGAAGAAGATGATATTGCCCTTGCAACGCTAGACTTCATGCTTTAGATGAAGATGGTGAAGATGATGAAAAAGAAAAGTTAGACTTATATATTGGATTAGTGTTTCTTTGTATCAAAACGGAAAAAAACATTCAGTGAAAAGATAAACTGCATTAGCGATTTTTGCGATTTTATTAACCCCCCAGGATTGAATCATGTGTGTCCCATCCGTATAACTGCCCACCTTAAAGTTTTAAAAAATTATAATCAGTCATTTACGTTAAACAGCAATTAAGCCTAACTTAATAATCAGTTGCTCTTTAGAAATATTGTTTGCTAAAATGAAATGCTAATAGAAAGAAAAAACTTCCTGAAATGTAACATGAAACATGAAACTATTTTTGTTCTAAAAATCCTTTCGTGTACATGTATTTAGATAAGCTGCAACTGATCATTCAAAAGTCAAAACTAATGGCATAGCAACCAGTGAGAATAGCTGATTTAACAACCAGACAAAGTTAATAATCATCAGTCACTGGAAAACACCTAGCATTAAATTACTTAAGTGTTGTTTGTATTGGTTGAATGCTTAGTAACCTAGTTTTATGAAAAGAATTTAAATTGACAAAAACATAAATAAATAAAAATTACAGGAAAATGTTTTTTTTTTTTTCTGAATAAAAAAAAGTAAAGAAAAATATTGTTCAGAAGATTTATATACAAGAATTTAACAGACTTATTCACATAAAAGTTTATTAATGTAGATTATATTTTTATGTATACACCTTTTCATAATAAAGCCTCCCTGTTGCAGGGTTGAAGCATTTAAAATATACATTTTTATGAAAAAGTCAAAACATCAACAAGATGAAAATAATGGTCTTTTTAGTTGCGAAGTAAAACTTTTAATGACAGACTTTTTCACATCAAAATATCTTACCTAAAACAGTACTGTCAAAGTCACCCCATTCATACATTTCGTAGATTTAGACAAATATGGCACCCCATTCAAATAAACCCTACAATAACCCAAGAATCTCTGTGACATAAATGTTATGAAGTGCCCATTATAATCTCACTGTCTTATCCTGAAGAAAAGAAATCAAAAGAAGTAAGGGAAAAACTGTCAAAAGTCGCCCCGATTGACGGTATATAGACAATGTCGATGTATCATAAGCATCCAAATGACCACACACTGCCAGCTACTTTCCGTTGTTAGTACTGTTTGTAAAAATACAAACAAAAGACTAATCACTAGACAAACAAACAATGCTTACTGTAAAGCCTTCTGATGCAGCACCAGACATTTCTGGTATTTATCAGGCTGCTTTGTAAACATTATATATAACAATGATGCTCATGTTTTTAACTATGCCTGAACGATATTCAATATATATAAAGAAATTTAATAGGCAAAGGAAAGATCTGCATACCACTGCCATTCTGAGTGATGCATGAGTATTCTTTGGCTCCAGAGTGTGTCCAGCAATCTTCAAATATACCTCCATACCGTTCGATAGTAACATTATTATTGTTAACAGTCTTCGAGCGGTACCAGTGATGTGTTGGTGTAGCAATCAATAAGAAAAGAAGAGCTAAAAGTGCCAAAAGGAAACCAAAAAATCTGATAGCAGTTACACTAGCCATTTCCTAGTTTGTCCCAACAGTAGATGAATGCCAATAGAATTGCATAAAAGAAGTGACCGCAAAAATGAGGAAGATAGCTGTATTTATGTATGAAGCATGACACGCCCCATCTTGTTATTAAGTAGGCTTAAACGCACTAGAATAAATTTTTAATGAGTCATTTGATTATTTAATTGAGTAAATAAAAGCATTATTGTAGATTTTGCAGAATGACATAGCAAATTAGACATTTTGGATGTGGGAGGAGGGGGGAGGAAAAGAATGATGGCCACATGCCGCGCCCCAGGCATAAGAAGAAAAAAAAGAGACCTCCTAGGTCCGAGGTTGAAGATGCAGCGTACTAATAAAAAAGTTTTAGGTAACGAAGATTGAAATGATGTTTTTACTGATAGTGGGTGTGTAAACATGGAAAATATTATGGCCGCACCACCTGGGGGGGAGAGAGAATGAGGAGAAAGAGAGTGTTAACATATCGGCATTGTATGTTAACACAAACTCAGCTCAGGGTTTCTTTTTGTGAGGAATTAAAAAACATCCTAGAACCCAGACGATTTCAAGTGAGACATGTATAATCTGTGTAATGTTTTATTTTTATTTTTTTTGAAAAGTGTGGTGTCCGAAACCGAAGACATTATTTTTAAAGAGCCACATTATAACCAAATATAATTTGTTCAGGTTATTCGAGCTCATTTTTTGAGTTGCTTACGTATTGTTTACATATTTCCAAATCTTCAAAACCATTCTGGGAAGAAATGAAGTGTTTCTAATTGGATTAATCATGGATTAATCAGAATTTGATCCCTTATCAGAGTTATTACATTGAATAAAAGATGCTTGAATAATAAATGGGGGAAATTCGAGTGGTGTTGTGAATGTTGTGAATGCAACAGCATTCTGTGAAAAAGTTTTACCAAGGTCTCTACTAAAATCTGTTTGAATGATGACTGACCAAAGATTGATTTATTATATTTCGGATGATAACTCATCTTAAAAAGGTCCACAAAATGTGGGGCCCCCACCAGCTGTGAGAAACAAAATTGTTTAACCTTCTGAAAAGGAAAGATTAAATTGTCTCTTGAAAGTTATGATTGAATTAGAATTGAGAGTCATGTTTATCTCCGAAAGTATGTCTATTAGAGTTTCATAAAGAAACTAAAACTCTAAAGTTTGATGAGAATTTTACTATTCAAGGTCAACTTTCATTAAGGATGATTTGAAGGAATGTTTTATACCATATTTCCTCTTTTAAGCGTCCCCTTCTTTTAAGCAGCGCCCCTTCTTAATAAGCGCCATCACCTAAATTCAAAACTATTTTAATAAGCGTCACTCTAATAAAATTTGGCCTAGATCCAATCGTTAAAGCTCCGATACGTAATATATCGGGGAGTCGGGATTCACGGCGTTTTTTATTAGCACTGGAAGTGGAAGGAGAAACTTGCGGTCTGCCTAGTCTAATTTTCCTCAGAAACCAGAAATATGCTTGTCCTAACTTCTTGTCCTTTTTAGAACTAAAAAGCAGAGGTAAAGAACAACCTTAATTCCCATTTTCAATTAACTGTGATACTGCTGAAGGATATCCTTTTCAATAGTCCATCAAAAGAAAAACTTTCAATGGCCGGCTACTAAATGGAACGGAACGTGGTCTTTCCAAGGATTCTACCGTACGAGTTGGTGAATCCATAAAGTTTGTTATCTACTTTGATTTTATAGTTTGAGGAAGTTATTTCACTAGATATTGTAATAGATGTAAGAACTTCTTTTCTAAAGTCTGAAATCATACAGATTCAGCAATTGTTTGTAGCCTTTCCCAGCTGGCAAAATTGTTCAAAAATCGCTGCGATGAAGAGCATTTTTATAGAAATGGTGTGTATTTTTGTAGAGAAACATACTCCTTCGCAGTAATTTTTCAATTAATTTGCCCACTGGGTTGCTACGAATACAAATGTGACAAATTTCAGATAAAATTAAATTCAAAATTTTTCTATCAATACAATATTCAATATTCAATATTTACAAATATTTATAACACTTTTCAAATGACACGCACATCAGCAACGTAATGTCCACATTGGTACTATCAATGGTATTGCATCTATCAAAACTTTTTCCTCAACAAAATATTACAATTGCATCTTTTCAATTTTTTTCGTTGGACCATGATCATTTCAAGTTTGAATGACGTGTTTACTAGAATTCTGGAATGTCTGTAGAGAAAAAGAAGAATAAATTATGAGGATATGTTTGTGCAAGGCGAAACGTCTATTTGCAAAATCCACAGATATCATGTGTTGTTAACACGAAACTGTATTTGTTTTACATTTATAGGAATTTATATATAACTTGGTAGAACTGTTCATGAATAATTCCTTACAAAGCCATTAGTAGAAATTTCACATCAAAAATAGGTTCACACGAAACGAGCGTGTAAAGTTTTTTTTGATACAAGATAAGAGTGACTGTTGAGTTGAAATAGTTGAATGAATTTAGTAATTAAATGTTTTCATATATTTTTTTTGTTTGTAAATATTTTCCTGGTGGCAAGCAGTGGTTTATGAAAAAACATTGCCAGAACAAATGCACTTCTTTTTCTTTTTTTTTTTTTTTAAAAAAAATATTTTTAAGAAATATATCGTACCTTCAGTCTATGTTGTATGATGCCTTCAGGGACGCAATCCCCTTCGTCATTGTAATCGGAAACATTAACCAACGGTTGATGCTTTTCCGAAGGCATTTTACATTCTCGAGAACATTTTCGTTGAGTCTTAGATTCATTTTGAATCTGTAAGAGACGTTTTCGGATACGGGAAATTTCCAAACAACTAGCATGGTAACCCTCAGCAGCTTCGAGCGCCGCTGCTCGTCTACCATCTTTAGTAAATTTCTTTTCCATCTCTTGAAATTTCAATACTTGTTTTTCAACTAATTCCAGTCGCTCGTTTAGCGTGCTTTCGTCATCAGCATCTGTTTCGTTGTGTTTGTTGGAAGTTGACTCCAAAGGCGATTGTATATATGTGAAAGAATCGCTTTTGCTGGAATAGGTCTCATTCAATCCTCGTTTCGTACCCATTTGAAATTTTGTCGCTGCTTTGTGTTTTAGGGTGAATTGTCGAAAAGCTTCTTCAGTCATATTCAAGCCTTTCCTTTCCTTTTCCATATCTTTGAAGTAAGGTGTTAAGATCCTTAGATAAATCCTATCACCTCTCGTTTTTATCTTGCTGAAAACTCAACTGAACGTGATACTTACCGCTTTTGTCTAGTTCAAACGCAGATGCGTCCTCCTCTTCAACCATTCCAGAATCATCTGAATATTTTCGTGTGTTATAGCTAGTGTCAGCACTGTGCCAGCGTTTCAAAACCTCTTTGTTGTGCGTTGCTTTACACGTCTGTCGAAGAAATTCTCGTTCAGCCTGCTCGTTCATTTTTCTTTCTCGTTTCAATGACTCGTGTTCACCTGAAAAGATGCAGATGTCATGAGATGAATAAAAGAGGGATTGCTTGCAAATGAAAACAGCTCCATCTTGGGCGTCCATCTTCCATTTCAAGAATTAACAAAGCAAAAGCGTATATTATAAAGGAGTTACGAAAAAAATCTTGAAAAAAATAATCACCATTAAAAGAATTTTCGACTGTTCCTCGCATGATTTGTTTCTCTAGCTCTTGTATCCTCTGAAGTTTTTCCTTTTCAGCGATGCTTCCATGAAAGATTGACTTTCCTCTACCATCTTGTCGTTGGAAGCGTTTCGTTTTTGCCTCTTCCTTCTTCATCTAGCGAATAAATGAACAGAACAGAAATACAAGCGTAAATACGTGGAGGAATCGTGGTCATACCTTTTCGCGTTCCTTTTGATCAGTTTCTGCTTGTTTAAACTTCAAAAATGCGTCCGTTAAGTTTGTTTCTTTCCTGTATGAAAGTTCTTCTTCCAAATCCACTGACTTTGTTCTGGAAAAAAAATGTCAAGAAATATCATAAAAAAAATCTTCGTAATTCCGAATAGCCAACTGTCCAACTGTCTAAATCACTGGCCATACACTAGCCTGTCAGTCAAACTAAAATACAGTATGCAAAATAAAAACATATAATTTTAGATTTATTATACCTTTCAACTTTAGGGGGAGAATGCACGTGTTCGTGCGGAATCAATTTGATTTTTCCGATGTATTTCGAATCCTCTTGAACACTAGTCGTGCCACACCCTGGATTAGAGATCTGAAGCTTTCTAAGCGCTTCTTTGATGTAACCGTTTCCAGATTTTTCAAATGCTTCATTGCAGCTACTATTTCTGTTTTTGTTGTTGTTGTTGTTGTTGCTGTCGTTGTCAAAAGACATGATGCTGTTGCTAAACTCTTTATACGAATAACTTCGGTTTTTGATGTTTGATTGATGATATGGGAAACTATCATTTAGCGAAGAATATGGTTGATGTATTGAATTTTCTTCTGCATCGTTAAACGAATTTCCTCGTTGTATTTGGTACGTAAACCCAGAAATTATCGGTTCATTTTTTGATGCATCCGAGATTTTAGAAGATGTATTCATATTTTCCAATCAAACTGTTATGACAAATATAAACAAATCCTATGTCAAACTAAAGATATAAATATTAATATGTAACACAAAAAGATTTAGCTGCGAAATTGACTACACATAAATGATCACGGTTTGCAACTGATCTGACTTACTCAATTTATTTCGAGTTTAAAGTGTTCGATTGACTTTTTTGTTTGATGAATAATTATAACACATTGATTGTAGAGAGTATGTATTCCCCAGGAAGCTACATCTTGAGTGGATACTGATAAAGGTGATTACTCATAATTGTGTTGAATAAAAAGCATTAACGACCACCAATTCCCTGCAATTCTCTGGAAATCGATTTTACGAACGCACTATGAATTACTTTATTACGAAGTGCTCTGTAAAGCCTGGTTTAGACCTGGTGATTATTAGAATTAATATCCCAATTCTTACAACATCCATCAAAAAATCGAAACTTTCACTTCAGTTGACACAATTATTTCCTCAATTTCCTCTAGTTGGAAGTTATTATAACTTGAGCACTCCCAAGTTGCTTTCGGAAATTGTAAAGTTTTATCTTATTCATGTTATTCATGAAGTCGATAGAAACAAGCGAGGTGGAGGGCATTGTCTTATGAAGTTTTTCCAAAAAGCTTAGATGGCAGGTGATGACAGTAATTTGAGCAAGCAAAATTTGTTCATACGAGTGTGAGCAGTGAGCACATGACATGTCTATGGTCAAACCCTCTCTACAGTTTGGTAATTTTCCGCTAAATCCGTGTTTCAGATCTTATTTTTGAATAGGGACCTTACGAAACTACGACGGCAACGTGGACGACGACGAGAGGCAAACAAAAGATTCACTTTACTTCATAGATTTGCTTTAGAATGGAAGTCATTTCACACTATACTATTGGGAAATGTGTTTAATTTTACTAATATCATTATTAGATTTGCACGTTCTACACACAACGTGAAAAGTAATATTTTGAAGTCGTACTGAAAACGAAAACGTGAGAAAAACAGTACTTCGGATAAATTTTCATTGGTTCCTTCATGATTCTGCCTCTCTAAGTTCCAAAAACAAACTTAATAGGCATTATGAATAAACTTCTTAACCCAAGTGTATAGTTTCTGCTCTTTTGTGATTCATTGAAGATGAATATTTTGTACGTCGTCGTCTTCGTTGCCGTCGTACTTTCGTAAGTTCCCTAATATAGTTTGAGGACCTACTCATACCTACAGCTTGCGGGAGCCAACAAGTACCGGAAAATAGTTCTTGAATAATAGACGTTTTCATTGAACAAAAGACTTTTTCATTGATTATGTCATTCCGTCCAATAAAAGCCTCGTTTCAGATCAAAATAATCAGACAGCGAGCACTGCAAGTCTTAAGCCTGGAATACATTATCAATTTAAATGGATCATGAATTTGATATGAATGCCCCCGCAATAGACAGACTCATGGTGTTGGGCAAGTTTTGCAACGAATAGTTAAATGAGTGTAACCATGTGGCTTAGCGTAGCGGTGGCTACAACTAACTTGGAATATGCAAACCAAATAGATCTAAACTTAAAAAGCTGAAAATATGCACAAAACTTTGTTACTTTTTGTTATCTCTTAGGCCTAAGCCACACTGATGCTAATACACCTTTTAAAAAGTGCAAGTATGGCTTAACAAGTAATATCAGAAAGTATTTGCTACAAACAAAAGAAATGTGTGAACTGCAGCCATAGATACGGATTTTATAATCAAAATTAGATTTGTTAAAAAAAAATATGTAAGAACCTAAAGAAGGGGAAAAAACCTTTTTCAAAAAAAAAATTAAAGCGAAAATCCATTAGAAATCTACGTTTCAAACTTTGAATCACTAAAATAACACAAAAGTAATACGAAAAAATGTCTTTTAGTATACGACCTTCTTACATAACATAGTACATATAGTAATATAATAATAAATGATGAAAAAGATAAGAAAAAACATTCTGTCTCCCACCTACAGTACCATGCTTTGAAAAGGGAAAAACGCAAAGTCAGCTAATAATTATACATCACCGTGTAACAGCAACACGAAAAGTTGGAGGTTGATGATGAAGATAATACCGAAAACTGACTCGGGAAACTACCACAAACAAGTCAATACTGACAACAATAATAGTAGTACATTTCAAAAACAAGAAACTTAAAATTCGTATCGAAAAATTTCAAGAAAGTCAAAAAGTTACAATTATATATAAGCTCGTAATCAGGGTCGGTAGGTAGCGTGGTCGGTAAATGTTCAGGGGTTTGATTCAGTCATCATAATGGACCGAAAATGATAATGACAACTTTTTACTAATTCAAATCAGGAAAATGGGCGGGCATGTCTTCAGAGTGGAGGGTTCTGGCAGCCCTGAATGAACGCGTGAAATTTTAGTTCATTAGCTTTATACATTTTATTAACAAAAATAGCTTTGTGTATTTATGCTATGTCATAGGGATTGTACACAGCGTAAGGTGAGATGTTATATGGAGTATCTTCTGAACGGTCTGACATGAAAGGTCGCTTGTCATCAAGCGATTCCATTTCAACATTGTCGGCAATTTTTTTAGCGTGTTGATTTTGTCTGCGTCGAACTATATAACATGTTATAACAAGTAACGCCACAAGAACAAGCGGTCCACCAACTGATCCAATGTAAAACAATAAGGTAAAAGATTCTAAGTAAGAAAATAAACAAAGTGATCATATAAAAGCCATGTTGGAAAACAAATTCCTATTTTCACACTGAGCAAGTGACCACTCCAATTAAATATTTCAATGAATGTGTGCATAATTTATCATGGCATACCTGACTTGCATGGACTTTCAAAACATGATCTTGTCACAGTTTTTTCACCAGAACACAATGCTCCATTAGAAACCTTGCATAATCGCGTTCTTGTTTGTGTTCCACTCCCGCAGGTGGTAGAGCAGGTAGAATAGTTACTCCAAGGTCCCCAAGAAGCATCAAACAAAGAGGAGGAAAATCGTGCTAATGATAAGCATTGATTTAATTACAACGATTTTATGCAAAGCTGCTGTATAAACAGTGTAATTAGACATTGCAATACCTGGACAACTAGCCAGGAAGCAAATAGGATAAGTTTCGCTATAACCAACGCAATCTGCTCCATGATTTGCAGGTTTTGGATTGGTGCATTGCCTGGTACGTTTCATTGTTCCATAACCACAGGATTTTGAGCATGGTTCAGTTATCCACTCGCTCCATCCTCCATCAACTGAAAGTTTTAAATTTTTAGAAATAGCTCAATGTATGACCGTTTGTTAGATATAGTGTGTACATCAGACTTTTTAGGTAAAAAACTACTTATCATCACATTATTTATCATTATTTATGATTTACGTCTAATTCAAAATTATAGTCAATTTTCTCGCTAACACCAAATAAAGAACAGACTCCACCAAAGACTGTTCTTTGGATTATCCTATGAGTTCTCACTGGCAAAAAGTCAAAGTGTCAATGCCACGAAGATCATGTCTATTCGAAATAGTATGTACGTTTACTATAGAGAAAAGGAAGTATGTGCCTAGAAGATTTCAGTACATGTCTCAATGGCATCACTACAATAATGAAATAGTCACAACAATAATAAAATATTCACAAAATGCAACATGCCACTGTGATGTTTTCTTATGTCTGATCATAAAAATTAATTTAATTACAATGATTTTATTGAACAGCTGCTGTGTGAACAGTGTAACAATTTGTTATACCTGGACAACCAGTTCGGAAGCAAACGGGATAAGATTCTTTGGAACCGACGCAATCTGCTCCACAATTTGCAGGTTTTGGATTGGTGCATTGCCTGGTACGTTTCATTGTTCCATAACCACAGGATTTTGAGCATGGTTCAGTTGTCCACTCGCTCCATCCTCCATCAACTGAAAATTTAAAATTTTAAGAAATAGCTCAATGTGTGACCGTTTGCTAGATATAGCTAAATATTTTAAATAGGTGCAACCTTTCCCTCAATTTTGATCATATCTAAAAAATAACTGCCAAATTCGAAATCAGCACCTTCCAATTGTGCTTTGTGCAAACTTTTATGAAAATTGAAGAACCTTCGAACCTTCGAGTTTTAGTCCACACTTGATGGGATTGGGAATTTGACAGAGATTTCATGTAAACGTTGCACAAAATCATTCATAGTAGTACTAACAGGATGAAGAAAAACACTTGTCTATAAACTTGGTCATGGCTTTTTAACAAATTTGTCCAATGGAATAATTGCATTCTTCATGATATAAGTTATAGACCTACCTTTGCATTGGCAAATATCACATGGCTTTCTTTCAATATCAATCGCTTTGTACAGTTTACTGGCATGATCCAAACATAAAAATTTTCTACACTGAGGTTTCACGCAGGTTTGTGAGTATAGTTTCTTATACGGATTTTCACAGATTCGCCTTCTTTCTGTTTCTCCTGTGCAGTCAGCAGTACATGTTCTTGTCAACGCCCATGAAGACCAATCTCCAACATCTCAAAAAAGATTTGACATGAAAAGATACCCAGTATGCTTAGGAGATAGCACAACAACAGAAACATGCGTTTGATGACAGTTTCTGAGATTGAATCAAAGAAAGGAAAGAAATCTGAACAGAATATGCAAGCAACATAATGCATTTATAAATTCAGATACATCATTTTAAGGAAATATACTCTATTTGTTTTTAATTTTTTAACCAATATCTCGAAGGACTGTTGATACCTTCGTCGTCTGGCTTCGAGTATATTTCCATAAAATGATGTATCTGAATTTATAATTACAAAATTACTCTTCGAAGATGATTCTGAAACAATATTATGCATTTACCATTGTGTACTTGACCAAAATAATCGATATCCAGTGGCCTGTTTTGTAACTGACGGTATAATGTGTGAGTCCCATATTTAATGTTTGTTTTGTATATTCTTTTCGATGCCCAGTCTGTCCAATAGAGTTCACCATACAAGAATAACAAGCCAAATGGATGAGTACCTTTTAATTGGGAAATGGTTTTTCGACATGTACCGTCATAATTCGCCATTTCTATTCTGTTAAAAAAAATTAACACTATGAGAAAAATGAATAAAGAAAGTGAATTTCCCTAATTATAGAATGTTTGTTTTGTTTTTTGGAATTTGTGAAGTTATAAATAAAATTTAGTTTGATCAAACCATCTTGGCACACAAGTTTGAATAATGACATGTGTACCTGTCATTTTCAATGCCACTCTTTTTTGCATCGACCCAAAAGATTTTTTCTGTTGCTCTGTCAAGGGCTAATCCATTAGGCCATTCCAGCCCAGTGCTTGCGATCGATAATCTCGTTTTCCGAGGTAGATGAAAGCGCACAATTTCATTGGTCCCCCAATCAGAAACGAACATATAACTAAAACACAAACTTTTATTTATAACTTTGTGAAACAAACATGACGAACAAGCATAGCTAAAAAGCATGCGGTTCAAGACGGTTCAAGCGAGCCATCTGAGAGTTAAGGAAAAGCTCTTGTAAAATATCTTTAATATTTCTTTGATGCTTGTAATAACAAGACGTGGGTCTTGTACCTGCGACAAGAATCCAAAACGATAGCTCTTGGCTTCTGCATCACTTGAAACACTGCACTAGTTTGAGGTACAAGTTGGTCAACATCAGCAATAACACTAATGCGCCCAGCTCCTGTATTTGGTAGAATTGCAAAATACAATGTGCGTGTGTTTTGGTCGTATGCCATCCCGTCTATGATACCATCAACTATTTTAAAAAAAAGCTTCTTCAATGTATTTCAAATTTATGCCTGTAAAACGTAGACAAAAAGATATGTTATATTAGTGGAAGGGTCAGCATGATAAAAAAATTTATCAAGTGCTTAACAGAAACCTGACTGAACCAGACAACCAAACCAAACTTTAGAACAATGCCAATTATTTCTATAAAGGACAGTTTTCTCGAAAATCTAATAAATGATGCAATTTAATGGTTTAGCTACATGAAAATGTATATTAGCTACCTTCAAAGAAACGGAATCACGGAAAGAATGAACTGTCGGAAAGCGCACACTGAGTAGACAAGTTTCACTATGGAAGTTTCTTAAGGAGAAAAACGAAAAATGAAAGATTTGGTTCGAGAAAATATAAGAGCAATATCAATATTCAATAGTCTGACTTACAGTCTCCAATAACGCGTTTCTTTAATCCGTTTAAAGAAAGCTCTGCGATACGAGACTTAAGATTTCCAACCGTGGCGTAGAAAAATCTTTTCTTTAAATAGTCGTGAGCAATTACGTTGACTTGATTGTATTTGAAATTACTCAGACGCAAAGTGTACGTTCCATTGTACACGAACTCTATTTTGTGACCATGTGCGTAATAGAGCATTGGTTTGTACTCGCAAGATTTACCATCAGGCTGCAACTTCCCCAAAAGATTACAGGAACATCTAAAGACAGATTTCCATGACTTGACTTCTATGTGGAACATTTGTTTGCTTGCTTAGTAGAGAATCGTTGCACATGGGTTTTTATAAATACAAAGCAATGATTTGATATTATCATAGATCTTCAAATTTTAAATCTATAATTATTTCACTAAGCCATACTTATAAGAAGAAAAGGACTCATTTCGATTTTTTGTGAAAACTGTCAGAATTCCTTTGCAACAAATCTTGTGTCACGTTTCACTGGATTTTGATTAATACAGGTTAGCAACCTCGTACCCAAGGTTTCTTGTTTTTTTCACCGCTCTCCATCAAACATCAAAAAGGCGAAAAACGATTCATTTATTTGTGTTCTATGTTTTACGCATGGAAGAAAATCAATGTTTTACTTAACCAGAAAGCTGATTTATCATGACTTCTTTACTGTCTCAATCATGAAGCTTTGAATGAAAAGGATGTTCTTTTTCTTGTATATGTACAGGCATCAGTTAAGCGAATTTCTAAAGTCTAAAATATTTGTATACACTATACACCTGATATTGCATAACTTTTTGAAATTCCCTTTCAAGACCATTTGAGATTTTGAAAAAGGTGAAAAATATCAGTTTTGAAGTAAGATGTATGTGAGTCATTGAGATTCATAAAAATTCGTATAAACGCGCTCATTATTATTCATTTAAAATTCAGTAAAATGAGTCCTTTTTTATACGTCCATGGAGTAAATTTCTTATTTACGATAATTTGTAACTTGGTAAGAAACTTGGATTGTAGCACTAACTGTTTTTATTGAAATAACTTAGAAATGCGCCGGTGAAGCACCAGGATAAGAAAAAGAATAGTTTGTTTTATGTGAATGTATTTAGCTTGTGGAGTAGTGGTGGAATATACAGCAATGAATAATAATAGGATGCTATCAATGACAACATCGTTCATGCTGAAATCACTGGAAACCTTGTTTTTGGGGGGAGTAATCAACAACGTAAATTAATATCACAAGAACATTTTACTCTTGCTTAAAAAATCCGGGTAGTTATCACACAAACATCGAACGTACATACTATATCCCTGGTCAAACTGAAACAAACAAAACAAAACCGATCATTTTTTGTTACCTTGCTGCTCCTCTTACTAC
The DNA here is from genome assembly GCA_027922465.2 of Turritopsis dohrnii. Lineage (NCBI taxonomy): Eukaryota > Metazoa > Cnidaria > Hydrozoa > Anthoathecata > Oceaniidae > Turritopsis > Turritopsis dohrnii. The sequence goes on along the minus strand of BQMF02000108.1, from coordinate 330,290 downwards.
TGTGCATTGATCATCACATCCACCATTGTTGTTCATGCAAGTGAAATCGCCACCTTGGAAAAAAAGAGAATTTCTGAAAGTACCTCACAATGTTAAGATTAGTGAAACGAAAAAAAACATATTACATACACGTATCATAATGGCAGACACTTATGCTCGTTCGCTGTAATATGTCCCTGTAGTTTGGTCTTGAAGTTTGGAAATAAAAATTTGAATTAAAAGAGTTATTTCGTTAAAGAAAACATTCGATCAATTTGATTATGAAGATATAACAAAGAAGCTTCATGTTTGAAAAATTATTTATTTAAAATTTAAAAAACGTAGAACGTTTCGACCACCGTCAAGTGGTCATTATCAACTACATATACGTTTGTTTCATACTACGTGTGATGTAACAAGTTATTTTGTTCATTTCGTACCGCCAAAACTTTTCACGAAAGTATCCTTACTTCGAATATGCAACTTTATCTCCGTTTTCATTTCGCCTGAGCTTTTCATGAAAGTATCCTTACTTCGAATATGCAACTTTATCTCCGTTTTGATGAAATTTTGAGGGTTAACAAGGTTTTCAGGCGTAAATTCACTTTTAATGCAAAGAGAATGAACTAACTTAAATTGTGATACATCATACAAGAAATTTGGTTTATTCGTTAAAGAGATATGAGAAAAACATTCATGTCGATTTTAAAAAAACGTCGATATGTAAACCCTCAAAATTTCATCAAAACAACAAAAAGCCACATTAATAATTAAGATTTCTGAGAAGCTGTTTCTAATATTCCGATACACGCAATCAGTCATAATGATGTAGCGCTTCCAAGAAATACCTCTATTTTCGATTCACTCCTTACGTATTTACACCGTCTAATTAAATTAATGGCGCCTCATTTGCCAACCTATCTAATTACGCTTTATGTTTCTCGAATTTCTGTTTAAATACCGTATTTTCGCCAAGTTAGCACATCAAGCCTCCAAACATTTTATCACCAAAGACCTTTTTATCTGCACTTTTAGACTAGCAGACTTGCCCTATTAATGTTCTTCTTTGACAATTTTATGAATGATAGAAACTTACCTGGCAGGAATGAAAGGATGGTTAGAATCAGTAAGATAGAAATCATTTTCACTAAAAATAAAAACATGAGACTCGACCTTTGTGTTACTATGGAAACTAATCCACACTTCTCGTTTGTGCTGAAACCGTCAAGAAAATCTCCACTTCTCTCACGACTCTATTAAGAAAGATTTGTATTAGGTTGCCTAGTTAGGTTTCGACCAATCAATATCTAATGTCGTTAAGATTGATCTAATAATATATATGGAAGCCCATCTCATTGCTTTGTAAACTGTTCTGCCTTCACCTTTCTATATAACGAATGTGGTGTGAACAGGGTTGCCTCGCGCATGTTTACTGGCCTCACATACTGAAAGCAAGATACAAGCATGCCTCCAAAGCCCATTGATCTGTAGAATAGCTAAATTATAACAATGGTTCAATTCGAATCAAGTCACTACAGGAAGAAATCTCTTATGATTCTCAAACAACTCAAACACAAATGGTACGCAAAACTTTGCCTTACATACCTTCTGCTTGACCAATCAGAATGTGTTTGTTGAACTAGTGTTTGATCAGTAAGGCTTGCTTATAAGTATCGCCTCACTATAATTTGATAATTAGGCTCGGTTTAAACGTGCCTCTCCTCCGTTGTTGTTTGCAATCGAAAAATTCTTTGTTTTGTGTACCGAAGGGACACATATCTTAGGTGATCACAGTCGATAAATTTGTTGAAAAAGCTGTGCAAAGGGGTACATTTCCATAAGCATTCCCTCGTCTTAGTGAATTTTTGAGGATTATAACCACTAGGATATATCCAAACGTATATGGTAGAGCTAACAGTCTTGATAAGGAAAAAGCACGCTAGTCAAGCAAAAAAAGCAATTGGGATAAACTGTGCTGTGGAAATAGGGCATTAACCTAACATATGTTGACGTAAAGAAACAGTGATGATATTAATTGTTCGGTCTTTTTCTAATTTCTATCTCTATCAACTCTTGTTTCGTGTGGTTTTTGGAAATATTTGTGAGACTGGATAATTAGAACAGAATATTCAATGACAATGAGAAAAAAAAGGGAAAAAAATTCTTGGCAATCACTACACGACCACTGTAACAACCACCTCGTCCCCAGAGTGTCTTACCTTTTCGATAATCCGAGAAATCCTGGAGACGAGATTGATAAGATATTAGTTTTATTGTTAGAACCTTCCACGAGATGCAACAACTTCCAAACTACATGTCAGTTCTCTGACAACTTCACGGCCATACAGGCCGCAGCCCAAACTTGTTGAAAAATCGCTGCAAATGAGTACATTTCTATTGAAAAGCTCACAAACATTTATACACATTAGTTCAATGAGAATGGACTTGGGTCGCGTCATTATTGGACAATTTTGCCCAATGGGATGTGGTTCACCTCTGAGGGTTTTTACTTAACCGAACAAAGTCGTAAAGCATGATAACTAGTAGTTCTATAAGCATTTTTAAAGGGAGATTCATAAGATCAAACAGTTTACGTGGATAGTAAGAAATTTTGTGAACCTTTAACTCAATCATAAGCAGACCTTCGAAGAATTTCTAAGCCAACGGTACGGCTTCATCTTAAAGATTTTAATTGCTTTAGTTATCCCACTATGGAAAAATAATAAGCGGATATTGCTAAGTATTAAGACATTAGCGTACATAGAAACGAGGCGAAGCTTTGATAACGAGACACGGTGTTCAAAGTATTAACATTTGTGACGCTCCAGAGGCGATTTTCGAGAACAAACCATAAAACGTTATATGAATAACGTTATAACGTTAAAAAGAACAAAAAACGATAAAAAATGTTAAAAAACGTCATTAAAAGAAGAATAACCTTTCCTGAGAGACAATCATCCAGGGGGAATTGTCCTGACACCAAAATATCCTTAGTGTCATATTTCTTGTCATATCAGACACAATGTTTATTTTGGATACTATAAAACCGTGATTCCAGATGCCCGTGATCTAGGGTAATCTTGAGTTACGAGTAGAAGGAGAGAAATTTTAAAGGCCGCCCTGTAATCAGATTGTGACAGGAAAAAATAAATTAACAGATTCCATTATCCACTGAAATACAGGCTTTTTTCGTAGAAATTATGCGACTGTGACGGTATCGAAAACGGCGACGTGAAAACGTTTGGTTTTCAATGTGGAAAATCATTTGCCTAGAGAGAGTCTGAGATCATTGTGAACAGTTATGTGAGTTAATGTGCAGATTTGCTCGTTCTTTGCAAGAACTCTTCAGAAATCTGTTAAACACTCGAGAAATCCGTTCCAAACAAATTAGAATCCCCTGAAATTTCGGACACTTTTCTTGAATGACTAACTGCTGCATATAATCAATTTGTTTCAAACAATTATAATAATAATAATAATAATAATAATAATAATAATAATTGTTTATATTTCAAGTTCCAAATATATTACATTGGCTCTTCTCCTGAAATAGCGTATGAAATTGTGCATGATGTGTGTTATATAAAAGAACGTGAAAATACAAATTAACACAACATTAATTATCAATTAAACACTTTATTCTAAAATTAGACTTTCTGGGAAGAACAGACAAAAACAAACCTAAAGCTACATGTTTTAAAAAAATAATCTTAGGAATTTTAGAATTGAAAATGAACCTGTTTTATTGTTATTACTAGCATGTAGCTTTAGCTAAAAATGCCCCCGCGTTCAAGCTTTCCAATTTGTACAGCAAGCTATACATTAAAAAAGAAAACTTTCCGATACAAACATTTTGTAATTTAAGGATTTATGATTGATTTAGGGCCTGACGAGAGGCATACTCTAAATATATCGACAAACCCAGTCTTTTATGTATGGCAAGATACACAATATTTCAAATATAAATCGAGATCAGTGTCTGTATGCAGTAAAGAAAGCGCGTGCCGAAATCACATATTTTGAAGTGAAAATATTTAAGTTTCACAATGCAACGAATTTAATGAGTAGTGTAATCTTGTGGCATAGTGTAGCGGTGGCTACACTAACTTGGAATATGCAAACCAAAATAGATCTACTTTCACAGCTGAAAATCTGCATAAAACTTTTTTGTTACTTTTTGCTATCACTTAGGCATTAGTCACACTCATGCTGATGGTATACTTTTTAAAAAGTGTAAATAAGGCTTAACAAGTAATGTCAGAAAGTATTGCTACAAACAGAAGAAATGTGTGAACTGCAAGCATGGATACGTATTTTGTAATCAAAATAAGATTAAGAAATTAAAGAAATTCTGTGAAAACCAAAAGAGAAAAAACAAACTTTTTCGAAAAAAATTTAAAGCGAAAAATCCACTAGAAATCATTTCAAGCGTTTCAAGCTTTGATTCAATATAAAAACTAGTCAAGATTTAGAGCTAAAACATCATATATATGCAAAAATAAAATACATGATTGGCACAATTTCAGATTTCAAGCTGTGCTTCAAAATCCTTGTCGTTCCCTTTACTAAAACAACACAAAAGTAATATGAAAAATGTCTAAGCAATTTAAGTATACTACCTTCCTAAATAACATAGTATAACATAATAATAAATTAGGAAAGAGATACCAAAAAACATTCTTTCTCCCACCTACAGTACCATACTTGAAACGAGAAAAAAACCAAAATCAGCTAATAATTGTATACCACCGTGTAACAGCAACACGAAAAGTTGGAAGATGATGATGAACAAAATCGAAAACTGACTTTCGCCTATCTCGTGAAACTACTATGCCTCCTCGCTCGCTGCGGGGGCAATTATGTACCTTGCAAAATGCTTATACAAGTAACAACTCAGCACTGCTCAAGATCATTCGGACGAGAATTTAACAATCGAAGCAAAAGATGCTCGATTTTTGAAGGGCTCTATAATGCTCTCATGAATTTAAAATATCGATTCAAAGAAACGTCTCGCCGGTGTAATAGAGGACGGAATTTATAGAGAAAAAGTTCCTTGAAGACTGACAAATATTCATAGTTAATGGTTTTCATCGATCGTTGATATATGCATCTCTGGACACTTTGATTTCATAAATGTTCAACATTTATGATTGCAAGTGCTTAAAGATCTTCTCATTGCTATCAAGTTTCAAATAAAGCATTGACTTTATTTTTTTCAACGAAAATAACATGTACTAAAATATAGAGTATAACTCTTTAACAATTTCTTTGAATTTTGGTATCGTTATCACACAGATGACAAGCTTGTTCATAAAATTCAATCATATGCTTTATTCCGTATGTCTGCCTTATATTTCCTAAATCTGTTCTATGAAATCATAAAAATTTCTGTATGAAACCCTTAATGAGTTCCAGGAACTTATAAAGTTTCTCTGTGATGTCTTAAACTCATTAAAATTTTCGTGACTTTTTAAGCTTGACTATGACTTCTAAAAAAAGGCCCCTTCCCCCCTTGTATCGCCTACATTGCAATGATAAAAAAACAAATGCTCCTACTATATCCTCGTAAGGTATTGCAAATAAACCGGGGGTTAGGGTAATACGTCGTTGAAGTTCGAATTACTCAGACGAACATGCAATTTTCTAAATCAAATATTGTGTACAAACTCAATGAAGCTAAAATTAAATAAAAATATAAATATTTTAATATCAAAATAAATACAAGCAGAGTAATTGTAATTGTAAACAACGAAATAAGATTTTCTCAAGAAAAATTCATTATACACATTTTTAATCGTGGTTTCTGTGAAGAAGGTATAGCATTCGTGACGCTATTAATAGAGATAACATTACAGAAACCACCGCATGAATTGCTATAGCTACCTTGACGGAACTGTTAATGATGTGGTTAACAGCTGTATCCACTTAAATAAGAGACGCACTGCATTATGGACCCAGCAGGACGTATTTTACAGAATAATATACAAAGAAAGTTTTACTGGTAAAATGAAATTACTTCGACATCAAGGGTTGATTTAACTGAAAATGATTAAATGATTAAAAATCCCTTTTGAGGGCACTTGAGGGCATCAGTTGGATTGTATATATCGAGTTCAAGCCAGCTCAACTTCTTGCTTAAAACCTTCTTAAAGTCGTTTGAAAGAGCGAGGAATAGCCTGAACCACCCGCTCGTCGACCCAAGCAAATTTAACATCGTTTCCACCATTAACTTTTGCTGGTTTGAAATGGATAGATGCAATGTATGGCTGACGACAGCATAATTAGGAGATGCCAAAATAATAATTGCGAAATACAAGTGTCTAACTATGGTGCATCAGCACATATTTACTATGTTTACAGATTTAATTCGTATATCGGACAATTTCAATTCCTTTGTGGAAAAACTTTTCAAAAACAAACAAAAAAAAGCAAACGAATAAACAAACAATGTAAACCCGCCATCTTGTTTATCCTCTTCAAAAACACTGGCAGGAGCAACAGGACTTTTTAACCACGCGTTCTTCTGAATGCTGGTATTTCGCGAAGTTGATGAACACCTAAGAGAAAGAGAGAGGGCATACGGTGGTTCCTAATGAGAAGTCAGCAAGGGGAATTTGTTACTTCCAATTATCTGATTAAAGAAAAAACGTACTTGCTCAAGTGAGGTTTGACTCACGCTGTAGTCAATGATACCAAGCTGCGAAATATTTTCTTCTAAGGTTCCGAACAGAGTTGAACAACGGATATTCGGATCAGTGATCTGATATTGTAACAAACCCTACAAGCGAGATCATTTCAAAACGGTATCTACTACAGTGCCAGTGTAACAAGCCTTGTTACCAAGACGATTTCAAAATGGTAACTATCACAGTGAAATACTACCTTAACGCAAGAAAGACGGACAGAAAACCAAGAAGAAATTGATCGTTGCTCAGATTAAACGAAAACGCTGACAAAACATACATACACTCCTAAACCAATCACGTTATAAATACAACGCCATGATGTATGAGGGTGTTACTTATCAGCTACGCTTACCTGTCTATCTTCAATTAGTTTTGCGCCCTGGAAATGCTGCATCATAAACTCCTTGACATTGGAGGCGTTTTGAAGGAGGTTTTCGGACGAACTACTCGCCTTCATTTCATTTCGTACGGTTAAGTTTTCAACCCCATTGCCTATGTAAAAAAAATCACACCCTTAAAACATCCAATACTCTCATCCTGAAATATGTGATGGAGTAACACTAACAACAACTTTGAATCTCTATGGCAACAACATGACAACTTACCATATTGATGTTGGTCAGACATTCCCGCTGGTTTCCCAGAAACTTTCATCATGATGGTATAACCCTGTCCAAACCGACTTTTGAGATGTTGTATGCTTCCGATGCATTTGAATTGCCCATTTACCATGATTACCAATCGTGTACATAGCGCTTCGCATTCTTCCATGCTGAAAATTTCAAATCATGTAAAAGCTCACGAATTTCTAATGACAATGTTTAAGGAGGATTAGAGAAGTGATCGATTAAAGATTAAAGGTTAGCCGAATGACACATAAGAAAACAGCTATTCTTTAGCATGTTCTTTAATAACAGTTTTATTAGAAGATTACAGGCATGACTTAATGTTTTTCACCTGTGTGACGTCAGCACTATAGACCGTCCCTGATTCAGCACTTTTGACAGCGTATTCCATAAGAACCTTCTCGAAGCTGGATCCATGCCAGAAGTCGGTTCATCCTGATGAAACAAAAAGCAATATTTATCAAGTGGTAAAACCCAAACACATAACCAATCAGATTTGACAATTTGACAATTTCAATGGAACCTAGTAAAAGGTAAGAAGTTCTAAGTTGTTTTATCTTGATGGTGGTTTTCAGTCAGATGAAGAATATCCCAGTGGGCAAATTTGCTGAAAAATCTCTACGAAGGAGTGCATTTCTATAGAAACATACACACTATTTTAATAAAGATTCTCTTCATCGCAGTGGCCTTTTGACGATTTTTCCCACAGGGATGGGCATATGAGGAAGAAATGTTGAAAAGGTTCGAACATTTGAAGCTTAATGAAAAATATATTTATCAAAACATACAAGGAAAACGACTTTTGGATCACCAACAAGAGCAATTGCGGTACTAAGCTTTCGTTTGTTTCCACCACTAGAATAAAACAACAGCCAGTTGATATCATCATACTGATATTCAATGCTAAAACGCTTAACACTCACCTGTAATTTCCACAGAGTTTGTCAGCCCACTTTCCAAGGTTCAAGCGCTCAATCGTGGAGTTGACAACGTCTTCAATCAAACGAGAAGGTATTCCACGAAGTCTAGCAAACATTCGCAACATCTCACGACCAGTCAGTCTTTCCACCAAAGCATCAAACTGCGGACAATAACCAATCCTTTGTTGAACATCGCGTAGATGTGTTTGGATGTTGTAACCAAGCAGATAAGCAGTACCATCTGTTATTCCAAGTTCTCCAGTCAACATACCAAATGTGGTAGTTTTGCCAGCACCTGATTAAAACATTGTTATTCTTTAAAGTTAACTTATCAACGGAGAAGAAGTGCCACAAAAAAAAAACACAATTGCATAATAACTTGAAATGAGAAAATAGCTGAGAATGGGATTAGGGGATTTGAAGAAATGTCTTTGACAGATGGTTTTAATTCCTGGATGTCCCTACGACTAAATATTCCAGTCAAAATATTAAAATTTTTTTTATCAAAGGATGTGTATATTTCTATGAAAATGCACTCCTTCGCATTGATTTTTCAACAGATTTGACCACAGGCATCTTTTACAAACTGTCACTAAAACATTCTTACCATTAACACCAAGCAGGCCGAAACATTCAGCTTTGGGTATCGCAACATTCAAATGGTCAACAGCCATCATTCCAGACGAACGGTAAACCTACACCAAACAGATCTTCTAGTGAGAATCCTCAGACCAAATAGATCTTCTAGTAAGAATCTTCAAAAACAAAACCCTTCCTTCGTTGCACAACAAACATAGCTACCTTAGTAAGATCTTTGACTACCACTGCAGAATCGTTCAGATCGTCTTCTTGCAAGTTAAACACTTTTTCACGTTCCTCTTTCACATCCACGTCCTGAAAGAAAAAAAAACGTCTTCAAAAGCCTAATTTCCATGCAACAAAAATTCCGCGCGGACGTAGGAAACGTATATCGAGTGACATCATACGCATGCGCATTGAGTACCATCTCAGCGGAAAAATCAACTTTGAGCGGACAAAGCAAAAGTTGAAATTTGCAGCTTTAAAATTTTATTAACCAATACATTTGAAATGACATCCATTCAAGCCCATCTGTCTACGCGGATAAAAAAAACTGTCCGCGAGGACATGAAAGTTGAATCAGAGAAAATGAACGAATGAAATGAAATGCAAACAGATAAACAAAACAAAAGCCTACCTCTCCTTCTCGATTCACGAAAGCTGCAACCTGACGTACACGTACGCATAAACCGATGAAGAAATTTTCCTGTCGGCAAATAAAAAGCACTTAACATCATGTCGAACCTTACTAACGATGATGTGAACAACGTATACACGATATAAACACCATGTAAACACGAGTGAATACTTCTGTATTAATGACGAGTTAGGTTAATTTGAAGAGATGAAGGTTAGTCTTACTAGGTTGGAAATGTGCCTTTCCTCTTTTAGGAGATGAGAAAAACAAAATGGATTAGAAAAACACAGACTGGGGACTTAAGACGATGTGGAGAGACAGAGGTGTCCCAATAGAGTAGCAATTAAAAGTAAAACGAAAAACGTACTTCTATAAAGATCGTTATGAGAAAGTAGACGATCGCTTCGCAAAACATATAGAAGCAGTGAATTCCAATGCCAGGCAGTTCCCATTCAAGGCTATTATCACGGTACTTCGTGCCTTTTGCAATACAATTGGCCATTGATCTGAAGAAAGAAAAAAATACAATCTTTCACGGGAGAATTTTTTTCATTATTGATGTCTACTGAAGTGATGTATGTAGTTGAACGTACGCTTGAGATGCAGTGCAGATCTTCCTGTAACCAACATTAGATGCTATGTCAGCTAGCGCTTGTGGAAACCTGAAGCAATAGAAAACAAAGGCTTATCAGGATTAAACTGTGAGAATCCTAGTCCTGTGTTAATGACTCGCTTAAACAATCACTGTAGACTACTGTTGCACTTTAACCATCACCTTAGTTTACTGATAAATTTATATAGGAATATAGGATTTCAAACTACAATTGAACTCTGGAACGTATAGGTCCAAATATCATAAAATAAAAATCGATTTAGTAATGTTTAAGCTTCTGGTAATTCTATTCATTATCAATATGTATGCCAGAAACAATATTTTTCATAATTTAGTCCAAATTTCGTCAAAATTGCCTAATTTTGGCAATTGTCTGAAAAATGTGTTGTAATTCGTATTTACTAATTGTACATAGTGCAAATGTTTATGAAAGTTGAAGAACCTTTGAAATTCGGTCCAAATTTGGCCCCAATTTTGTCGAAATCTGAGAATGATTTAACAATTTTGAAATCAGCACCTTCCAGTCATTCCTGATGCAAATTCACATAAAAATCAAAGAACTTTCAAAGTTTGGTCCAAATTTTGCCCAAATTGCTCAATTTTAACCAACTCTAAAAAAAGGTCTAACAATTTAGGATCAACACCTTCCAATTTGTAATTAGTGCAATTTTTTATGAAAATTGTAGAGCTCTCGATAATTCGTGTGATTCAATTTTATGAGCTCATGTAAACATTCCACAAAATTGTTCGTAACTTGGAGAAATAGTGGCAGTAATAGGACATGGAGGAGGAGGAGACATTTGTGTACTCAAGAGTGTCCCAAAGTTAAAGGCAAGAATAAAACAATATACGTACGCATATGTAGGCAAAAGCAAGGAAATGTAGTGAATAAACTTGGCTGCATCATCTTCATCAGTTAGACGACATATAAACACAGCAATCACTAAAGCCTGAAAAATTAAAGATTGCGAAAATGTTTATTCCTGCGAAGAATAAAATGTTTGGTCCGCAGTAACCAAACTAAATGAGTTATTTATCGAGAGTGAGTTATGGAGCTTACCAAACTAATAACCATCAAGAGAATAGCTATCATGGCATAACCAACCAATGCACTTGTGAATAAGAAACTTAAGATGTAAATAAAGGGCAGCACTGAAAGACCAAACAACATCTAAAAAAACCCAACAACATTAAAGATGATAAACCGTAAATTTTTGGTCATTTCTAAGCTGGTGTGGCAAAATATTTTGACTGCCTTTGAATAGTACTACCATACCCATTCATATTAAACCAAAATACAATAACCCCCTTGGATTTTAAATAACTAAGATAAAGCTCCTGTTAATAATGATTCCCCATGAAAACGATCGGTTGTTAGAATAAACCAGTTCAGAAGGACGAGGTGGACAATTTGAACTTTAGATTGGAACTCATTCGAATTTGGATTGAATTAAAACAACAATCTTATGACAGGTAACATGAAAGTGATACACACCACATAATATTGGAATTAATAGATTTTATAGTAATATTTTTGTTCTTCTAACTTTTACTGTTAGGTTAAGTTAAGCCTGCTGTTGGCGTAAAAATTGTAAATTAAAAAATTTAAATAAGAATTTTTCGGTTTTGTTTTCAATTATTAATTGGGATTCAATATTACAACATGGGCATGAATCGAGGATGTAAGAATTTCTAGCACTGATTCACTCTGGTGTGCTCAATTTCATTGCAATGCAACAAGGGATAAAACGAGTAAGGAGCAAAATGGACTGGTTGATGATGGCTGAGGAGTCATTATTTTAGGGAGTTAACACTTATGATGACGCCGAAGAACACTAGAAGTTCAACGTGGAAATCAATGTATGTACACTCATATTAGACTATAAACAATCAATTCAGTTGTTTTCCGAAGATGTGTAATAAATAAAATGTCATGACTTACAAGCACCAGAAAGACTTCTCCAAGTTCACCTTGGTAATCGTCCAAATCAAATGCAGCAAATAAAATCAAAATTCCGATGGATGGTATAATGAAATTCAAGTAGTCCCAGCAGTAAGTAGCTCCCCAGTAGCACAAAGAGTTAACACCACTCACAAATTGAACATGCTTTGCCTGTGAAAAATATGCAAATGAAAACAGTCAAAAACAGACAAGTGAACAATCTTCTTGTCTAACAAATTACTTTCAGAAGAAAGCCTCTTTATCACTTTAAAATATGCCCCTCCTTGTTGCAAGTCAAAATGTCACAATCACGAGAACATTGAGACATCAATGTATTTGATGAGCTGGTAAACTTCTAGTTGAAGACAACAACAGTATTTTTATGAAGATCTTTTTTAAGTGAGCAAATAACAAAAAATATATTTAAGAGAACAAACATCTGTGGAGAAAGAAATATCAGAAAAATCAAAAAAACATAAAAGCTTCTTGTAACGGTTTTAAGTAAGTAATGAACCACCAGGTATCAACATGATGAAACTCTTATATACCTTTGTTACTTTCTCATTGACTAAAAACGTCACGAAACTTGCTGCAACAAATGATGCTGCCATGGTAACAAATATTATTAAAGTGAGGTTGCTGTTGTTTCGAGTAATTCCATCACTCTAATGAACAAGAACAAAGTTTGTATGAATGGCAATAAGCTTTACAAGATTGAACATAATTAGCATTAACATAAAAACTATTTCAGTTGACCAAAGTCTCTTTACAAACAATGTGGTTTAAATCAATGAAAATAGTAATAAATACCTTTTCTTTCAAATTTTTGGGCAAGGGATGGTTGTAGGACTGAATTGTATACTCAGTACTATTGGTATAGTATTGTAACAGAATATTACTGGCTGCAGAAAATGCACTGGGTAATGTGTGCCAAGCCTAAATTACATAAGAGCAATGCTAACTCATCAAAAGAGCATGAAGGTCTTCACAAACATTTCTCAACTAGCATTGATAGTCCATGAGAATGACAATAGTGCTACATTATTTTTCGGTACATTTGTAATGAACGGTAAAAAATGAAAATCATAATTCACAAAAAAAAAACATACTTCATTACTATACCAGACAGTGAATTGGTGATTTTCTACTGATAATCCAGCAACTTTCTCATTGAAGTAATTTTTAATGTCTTTACTGCTATCCTCCAAAATATATTCTTGAAAGTATAGTTTCAATCCTTGATTGTCGAGTGAATCAATAGATGGTGTTGCACCACATGAATGAGGTCTAGAGATAACGAAATAAAAAACGGTCCATTTCTAACCAAAAAGGTAATTTTTTAATTTTACATCAATTACTTTACTTTTTTCCTTACTAATAAATATCACCATGGCAAAATGTATTCCTAATTATGGTTTATATTCAAGTTACTTTCTAATGATAGTACATTCAAAAATAATAAATAAATGCCATACTGATTGATACGGGAACACTCAGTGCATTTCCCATATGCAAAATTAGGATCTTCAGCAGGGCATAGCTGTTCGTTAATGGATAACTAAACGAGATAATAAATGAAGTAATCAATCTGAGGAATCCTGGTCACACAAAAATGATTGTTTTCATGAAAAGCTGATTTTTCAATAAGAATTTAATGTGCATTTTAATCAAAAGTATGAAAAAGGTTATTAAATAACTACAAAAAAAAGAACAACAATTTTCTAAGATGGTAAATTTTAATATTTCAAATCAAAATTGATTGCATAAAAAAACAACAAATAAACAGAGCACCATACCTCATCCCTACATTTCTTGTTCAGAATTAAATATTTGTAGTTGCAACATTCTTTGAAACCAGCGGAGACATTAGCAGAATATTTATTTTTAGTATACAGCAACCCAATGCGATTGTTTATATTTTGATCTTGTATCAGGGTGACTTTATCCGATATGTCAACCATATCAACATCAACCGAGGCATATACATTTCTTGCTATCTGAAAAATGTGCAACATTTATAATAATGGATTTTACGCAGACACAATACCAGAAATAACAATAGCTCAAACACCTAAATAAGTTTAAAAAGATCAGTTATATTTCAAGAAAACTAGCAAAGAACCACCACAGATAGACATACTTCCTTTATCTCTGTCTGTGAATCTTTGTTTTGAAAGTGACAAAAGAACCCTGTTAACTTGTCAGCCTTATTTTTCAACATAGCAAGGGTTAGTAATCTCTCAGGATCATCTTTCTGGCTGTCTTGTGATAACGATAGCAGCAAACCGCAGAGCACTAGCAAAAGAGGCAAGATGATCTGAGTGAAGACAGCTTTCTTCTCGCGCTTTGAATTCAGGAATCGCTTGATAAACATTGCCTTGAATTGGTTGAATATCAAAGCACAGCCACTAAGTAGTTCTATAAAAAAACAGATAGCAATACAAGTCGAAAACAGAAGATTTCACATGAATCACATTAACATGCATTCATAGTATTACCATTTTGTTCAACAACTGATTCAGAATGATCAATGTGATGGAGGGCTGCAGCATCTTCAATCTCATCCGAATTACTAATGAAACAAAAACAGATACATTAAAAGATATGAAAACCAAAAAACTATTTCTAATCAACTAATCCAGAACTAATCTAGTGTAGAAAGTTTCATAACCCACTGACTACTGATTATGTTATGTTGATCTGTGGAATGTATCACCCCAATACTTTAGCTATGATTGGAAAGTATATTCATTGATATACACATTGTGCATGTTGGTTCCGTGTGATCAGCGGAAGTTGTAATTAAAAAAACTATGGCAATGATTGATAAATGCATACAAATTTTCCATTTCAAGTGTTCCACCTTCCCCAACTTTGAGAAAAACTTCCTCTAAAGTAGTCACTGAAATTCCAAAGCTGTTGATCCCATACTCGTCTTTTTTAGCTGTAAAGAAAAGCATATCTTTATAGTAAAAAAGGTAATGCCAACTGAAAAAAAATAAAAAGTTGAAACAAACCAGCTTCATAAGAGAAAAACTAAATGAAACATAAACTTACATTCTAGAGCTTCAAACATTTCTTTAAAGGACTTAGTGGTTGTCTCATCTAAGATGTAACTCATTTCGGCAGCCACATTGCCAACAATCTTGGCAGTGGGGATTGTATTAGTGATTAGCGACTGTGTTGCATTCTCTGAAAACTTGGCACCTTTCACAATAGTCATATGATAACCAACTCCAAACCTAATTAATATTAGATTTATTGAATAAAGGAATGGATTTAGTTTACAATGAGAATAAGAAATGCTTCTCACCTTTTCTTCAAAAACAGTGAAGAGCCACAGCAACGAAGTTGTCCGTCAGCCATTATAGCAATACGATCACCTAAATAATCTGCCTCATCCCTATAATGAAATTGTTCGATGTTTTCAAAAAGCTGTTCATACTATAAAACGAATCAAATGAACTTTCTCAAATGTTATTGAAGATGAGTTATACATAAAATGTGTTGTCAGAATGATTGTCTTGTCTCCTCGATACTTCTGCAGTAGATCCCAAGTCGCTCGCCTTGCATAAGGATCCATGCCAGAAGTTGGTTCATCAAGGAAAACAGTTTTCGAGTCTCCAATTAAAGCAATCGCACAGCTAAAATTGATGAAATAAATGTCAGCAATTCAAATTTAATGTTTCCAAAAGTACAATGAGGAATGTTTCTACCATAATTTTCTTTTCATTCCACCAGATAAGGTGGACGCTTGATGTTTAGCTTTGTCGACAAGTTGAATATCTTCCATCATTTGCTTTATATCAGATTTAGCTTTCATTTTCGGAACCCCCTAAAAGTAAGAATGAATGTTTTGTGCATTGTAAAATCTAGAAAGATTTCAACTGCAAAACCATTCCTTGTTGCAGAGTACATGTGTGCAGTACATGATTATTGCTGACAATCAATTTCTTCACCTGAAAACAAAACGCAGTAAAAAGTTTTGAGCAGGAGAACAGTTTGGTATATTACCTTCAGTGCACAAAAAAAATCCAAATGTTCTTGCACTGTCAGTCGATCAAACAAAACGTTATGTTGAGGACATAACCCCAAACTTTCTCTTATACTATCCATCTGTGAAAGCACACTTTTATCATCAATATAAGCAGAACCACTTGATGGAGGGAATAAGCCAGTAAGAATTGAAATGGTCGTTGTTTTGCCTGTGACAATAAAACAAATGCATGTTACACAATAATGTTATTTTCTGCTAATTTTTTCAATAAAAACTAAAAGCATGAATTTTTTTAGGTTGATATGTAACCATATCTAAAATGTAAGTTATGACACATCAATAACACACCTGCTCCGTTGTGTCCCAATAAAGCTGTTATCTGTCCTTTGTACATATTCAAAGATAAGTTATCTACAGCAACTTTGGAGCTGGCTGATCCCTAGAAAAAAAGGAGTGCGATTTAATCATTTGGGCTGTTCACTATCACATTTCACAATCTTTTCGCTAGATATCTTTTATATAATCACGAAACGTGCATAAATTTACAGTCAAGTTCTTCTTAGAGGCGAGAGAGTTTTTTAAGATTATCATAATAGTAGCACGTGGTGAGACGTCATTTTTTTTATGACCACAGGGAAATCATTGCATTGCATCCCCAATAGAATGTGACGTATTTGGGGAAATATCTCAGGAATCAATAAGGATAACTGAGGTCTTTTGGGGTCAGCGATACAGACGATGGGGTGACGAACATTTTAGGCCTAAATATTTTTGGAAGGTGCGGCTACGACGTCATCAAAACATTTGATCGGCGATATCTCTCTAATGGTTGATCGTAGTAAAACGATCCCATACACTTTTTTGATTAGTTTTTCAAGCTCTACAACATGGTACACTTTTGAGTCATGATTCCGTAATTAAAATTTTCATCGCGGGGTTCGCACACGGATACACAGGATGGATTTGACACAACGTTTTCAAAGTTACTAGTTCTTTAAAAACAGGTAATTCAACTTTGTGGTTGGGCTACAACGCAAAAAAGCATTTACTATGTGAGATTAAAAAGCAAAAATTGAAATTTTACCTTAAATACTTTTCGTAGTTCATTTATTTGAACACCAACAGATAAACCATCGGGTTCCTCTTCGATATCAGCACTTGGATGAACAGAATTAGGAAAGGATCCAGCTTGGGTATTGCTTCCATTACACCAATATGAAGGTTGAAAAGGAAAGTAAAATGGCCGTGGTATGCCAAAATCGCCTGGATGAACATTTTCAATATACCTACACATAAAAAGGAAAGAAAAAAATTCAAAACTACCTTCAGAAAAAAAAGAAATCATTTAAGTAAATAATTTAATAAGTGAAGGAAAACTTGCCAAGCAAGAATTGCATATATGAACCAATCAAGAATCAGCACAGCAAAAGCTTCGGAAAGTGTAAAATTATCATCCACTGAAGTGGTCTCATTGATATTTTGCCAATCAGCACCAACTTGAGATGATTCGCGACGAGATATGATTTGAACAATGATACCAAGACATGTGTTTGGCAGGAGACATGAAGCGAATTTACTACCACTAAAGTAACCGTAAAATGGAATCGCAGTTTTTCTAAGAAGGACTTATCAAACAGGTGCTTGTTTTCCACCAAAGAGTAACTTAATCATCAAATTTCATTATGACTTTTGAAGAAGCAGTCTGTCAAAAGAAAAAGACTATCACATTTACAGAATAAAGAGGTATAAATTGAAATCTGGAACACGTACTGGCTGAGTTCTTCATATTTTTCTGCTTGTGAAAATGATAAATATGGTCCAAGTGAACCAAACCACATGACAGCAGCAAACAACATCCCACGAATGGCATTGGAAAATATGGTGCTAGAAAATAAATTGCCAAAAATTGAAAAAAAAAAACAAAAACAGTCATGAAAACATAATTGTATAAGTGACTAAACGACATACCTTAGAAAAAATAGGAAGAATATTACAGCAGTCATGTAGAGAAGCAGAAAGACCACAATAACTCCAACATCGGCAAACTCAAATATTTTTCCAGCCTATGTAAGGAACATTTTCAAACAATAATTGCAAAAAATACATCTTTCCTGTAAAGTCTTGATAAAAATGTGTACCTTCAACAATATGACTTGTAGAATTAATGTGATTAAAAAGAAAGTAAAGAACTTTATAAACCACGCCGTCCAATGAATCCAATTCGGTAAACCCATCATTTTCATGCTTTCCTTTAATCGAAATTGCTTTTCTGCTACCAATTCCTGAAAGTACAAAAACTGGATTGGTAAACGCAAAATACAATTAATAAAACCGATGATCTCAAATAGTCATGCCACTGAAAATTAAATGTTATGGTAAATTGTCAAGTGCCTTTAAAATCTATTCTTTTTCAGGTTGCAAGAAGTGGTGCTTGGCTTGTTTCATATTTTCACCACATTCTTTCGACTTACTAAATCACCTCACCTTCACAATCATCATAGCAGTGTACATATATGCCAATGTGAAGATTATTGGCATCAGACTTTGTATCAGTTGAATGAACGTATCTTTCGTATAGTCAGGATAGGGTAATTGCTAAAAATAAATGTATCAATTTGATGCTGATCTGGATAACAGTTAATGTCAGTATATTAACTAAACTAAGAAGTCAACTATGACAAACATTTAGACTAATAAACTTCCATTATTCATTTTTCTCCCGCATACACTCAAATACACTGAAATGGTAGATCACACTTTCACACTGCAAAAAATATTTTCATAACATGCAACGCCTACTTGAATATACTGAGCAGCTGTTATACTTTCATTCTTTGCGTGGAACTGTAGTATCCCAGTATCAACATAATATTGAAGGGCCATGAAGGGACTGTAGTAAAATCTAAAAAACGGAAAAAGGAAAAGTATAAGGTAAAAATATCACAACAAAAGTATGTTGGGATATTCATAATAGCACATATACAACTAAAATGAGTTTCGTAGTCTGTATTTTGATTTTTTAGCATGCTCATTATGATTCTGTTATTGGAAAAGCCATAAGCAAAACAAATCAATCTCATCTACATTTCCATTATACACTGCATCTATTTAAATTTTACATAGTAGGAAAGTTTATAATGCCTTTACACCTTCACTAATATACAAAACTGTAACAAACGACAACATAATAAACAAAGCACGAAAAAACATTATCAAAGTATCTACAGTCTCTGCATATAAATATACAATACCACATGTTCTTGGAAACAGAACTGATAATGGAGGACTAAGATTTGGAATCTAGATCTATACACATTTTCTTTCAAAATTATATACTTTTAAAAAAAACCATCAGTATTAACTAAGCATTGTAAACAGGTTCTATTATTTAAATTTCATAACAATATAAATATCATCCCTAATGAAGAAAAATTTGTGCTGTTTTCTCATGGAGAACAATTTCCACTGGATACAAAATTTACTTTTCCAAAAAAGCATTTACGGTCAATCTATATTTGGGAATATTTCGTAAAAGTGGCATGTCTGAATAATAAGAATAGCACTTTATATTAAGCTTTATTTAAACTTGAATTTTATAATCAAAACAAGATTTGAGTGGTACACAAAGGTGATCTGAAAAGATGGGGCATTAGTAGTGACTATTTCGAAAACAAGTATCTTCTTACGAGCTATCTCTTGGTCCAATTTCTTGAAAGAAAGGATAAACCCATCTGGTATACCAGGAAGCTCGTTGACTGTCACCGAAGGTGAACAGTTCAGCTGTTGTGTGGTGTAGACGGATTGAATATTTAATCTTACTTGGTAGAGATTGTCCAGTTACAACATTATCAAACGTTACAGCTATAAATCAAAACATTAAAAGGAAGTAATTCTTTGAGGCCATTCGCAAGGTCTGCTATGAATGAATGAGTATATATAAGAAACCTCCGAGATATCTATCAATGAATTCTTCTGCCTCTGATATCACTTGTTGCTTCGTTGTGAACTGGTGACCTTTCATATCCCTTGTAGCCAACACTACGCCAGTTTCATTAGAAAAAACTTGCAAAATCTGAGTAGCTGAAAGAAGAAAATGCTTTTCAACAACATATTACAGCTTTATGTCTAGGTACAAAAACAATAACAAAAAAAATAAAAAACTCCATACTATTTTCATTGATAGGAAAGTATGCTAGACTGAAATTCACAGATGTTTGCTTTAAACGGCTCTTATATGTGCTGATGTGAAAATTGTCTCCACGCAGTCCTTTTCCTCCACTGGCAATTTTACTTGTATACAAGCCTGCATAAAAGATTACAAGTTACATGCAAAAAAAGCATTTTGCAATGCAACAACAGCAAGATTATAAAATTATACAATCTCCCCAGGGGACAAACTTATTGAATAATCACTGCCAGAAATATACAGAAATATACAGACTATTTCAGTAAAAATGCTCTTCGTCACAGTGACTTTTTGGCTGTTTTTCTCAATAGGTCTTATGTATTGAAAAATAAAGGCATACTTAGACATTCTTCTTCATTTTTAATCAGCTTTCTAAAATAAAGATTTCGTAGCCTGGTGTTTATCTTCCAAATAAACCTTTACACATGGAATGCCTGCAGATATCTTTAGTGCAAACTAACTTTAAGCACTAATGTATGATTAATCTGCAGTATTTTCAAAACTCCTGGTCAAACAACATTGTTAGCTAACTCTTTGAGGCTTTGAGTACTTTGCAGATATTCATCAATCCTTGACAATAATATTTAACATACCTTGCAAGAACAAGTAAGGCTAACATAATAACTGGGACCAAAATTTCAAATATTGAACCGATTGGTCGCCGAATCTAAAAGGAAGATTAACATAAATGTATGAACATGGAATACTTGATTTGAAATATTGACAAGTAAGAAAAGTATGTTTAGCTAAAACATACCTGGAGTATGAAATTTTTCCAAACCAGCAAGCGCAACTTTCGTAGATTATGTGCCATCGTATATAACAGCAAAATGAAACACACAATGTTTACATAACAACCCTGTTCTGTTTCTATTTTGAAGTGGAAGAATATTTCGGAAAATTATAACAAATGAAAATCATTGTCTAACAGAAAATAAACTATATTAAATATTCATAAGCTACTTAAATAAATGTAACCATAAGACTAATTTATGTCTTATAACATTGCTATTATCAATCTTATCAAGTTATATGAAAGGAAACATAGTAATATCGAAAATCTAAAACTAAAATGAAATGAAATGAAATAAAGGCTGCAAAAGCAATCAATATGAATGCTTTCATCCTATCAAACAAAATATAAATATCAGAAAATTTATCATCTTGTTGGGCAGAGATAATAACAAGGCTTGATCAGCACTTGATATTTGAATTCATTTAAAATGCTTTGATTTTACTTTTAGTCATACCTTATTATAGGAAATTAAATGAATCATGAAATTAATGCGTCATGAAATTAATGTGTCATAATATTAACGTGGTCTGTGAAAAATTTGCATTTTGGAAGCATAAAATTATTCCTTATTCCACAATTTTTACAAAAAATTGACGTTCATGAAATTAACACCGTCACAAAATTAATGTATCAATTAATGAAATTAATGTAAATTAATGCGTATATGAAATTAATGAGTCATGAAATTAAACGGCAAATCGCGTTAGTTTCATGATGCGTTAATTTCCTGTAATAAGGTATATTATACATAAACATGCTTTTTTATCAACCCAACTTGTTCAGAAAAATTTTAGTTTTTAGGGCCCTCTTTAAAAATAGTATATACTAAGCATGGCCAAGCCAATACTATTGCATATTGTCAACAAAAATTGCAAAATACAAAAGTATAATTCAAAAAAACATATATTTCTTTTGTCATTTTAACATTTTTTTTTATAAGAACAATTTTATAAGCACACAAATTTTTGCCTCAGATTTGGCAAAAAAATAAGAACAAAATAAGAATAACCCAAGGCTCAAATCAATGTTTCAAAAATTAAGAACAGCCTATCAATTCATGATGTGAATTCTCTCACTGGTAAAAAAGTTTATTGTTTTTTTTGGGGGTTTTCTTCACCTTCAATAAACATGCAAATTGGTTATTACTGGATAGCAATTATGCTTTCTACCCAGTGCTGTTTTTAAAAAAGACTTATTTTTATTATACTGCAAGTTCCATAAATAAAAACAAAGTGAGGTTGAAATCTGAAACTGTGTTCTTCAAGCAAAGAATAAAATAAAAACAATTCAGGCTGAAAAAGGCTCAAAAAATAAGAAGAGCGGCAGGTCAGATTCTTATAAAAGAAAGCGTGTAGTTTACATACAAAAAGACATGCAAAACAGGACATGCAAACCAGAAGCTTATATATAATGATTAGTTCATTATTGAGTTAAATGAGATTTCAAGATATCTTTATGTTGATCTTGGTTGACCTACAACGTGCCATTTATAGGTTGCATCCACAAGACTCCCTGACAGTTTGTCTGAGGCTATGGCCTGCACATTGCTATCTGTACACATATCCATGTGATTTGTGCATATACAACTCATCAAAGTTTGAGTGTCCAAAAATTGATGCCAGTCTTAATCAGGAAGAATGGAACTTATTCTGCAGTACATAAATACCATCCATGGAATCCAATCCCACTGATGTTTAATAAATGGTTTCTCTTAAGTTGTCTCACTGCACTGATCTGAGTCATCCTGGTTGTTGAAGTTGTGTTGTCGGGTTTCGAGAGGAAGGAACAGCTGACGATACAGTTCACTATGACCACACCGGTGAAGAGCAATCAATTTCCTAAAGAGCTGATAGTCAACCTGGTTTAATTTTGAACTCAGAGAAATTTCAATTTCTGCAAGGTCAACCTTTCAGGTTTTTTAGGTTTCAGATACTGCTACAATCCTCATACCAAACATAGACAAAAATTACAAAATTACAACATACCCACACCCAGCAAATTACGGCCAATTATAATGTCAACTTTCAAACTTTCTATGGATGTCCAAGTTTAAAGAATAGCTTCATAATGTCAAAGGCATTAAATCATCAAATTGACAATGCATGGTTAAGATATTCGACTATTGTAAGATGAGTGACCTGACTAGTTAGGGCGTTAAAACAACATAGTACAAACGTACACATGTACAGTGATTTATTGAGCCCTGATTTACCTTTCAGGTGTTGTAAGCCCCCAATGCTGGGGGACAAAATCAAAAAATGTAATTGGGAAATTGAATATGATTAAACTTGATAAGGAAAATGATGTTATACATCATCTGTGAGGCCTAACTAAGTCACAGCTAGTCATATTAAAGAATTATCTACTTTTATTGTGTATGTGTATCTTACCTCTGTTGCTGGAAAGATGTGATGCACCCAATGAGGGTGATGTTCTAACTGTTGTTTAGGCACAGGAGCAAACAAGGTACTTTAATGAAAGCACTGTTGTCACTGATCACACACTTTGTGAAAACTATTGGAGATTGTACTTTGGAGGAGATATTGAGCACAAGGATATTTCCCTTGAAGCAAGCACCCTGTCTTGTAGTTCTGATTTATTCAATGTTTCTGACAAAAATGTTGCTGCAGATATTGTATTATTGTATTATTGTATTACCTTAATGGTAAAAATTTTCACGTGTACTAATTTTCAAGCTTTCTTGCAAAAAAACAAACAATCAGAAATGTGCAAAAATTAGTATCAAGATTACATGCAAAAGGGCTCTATATACACAAAAATAAAACTATTTTTTTCTAGATTTTTTTAGCTCTTTGACCCCAGGGATAATTTGATTCAGTAATGTTTTTTTATCATTATGTATCGTTACATGTATGTTTCTGTAGTGATATGAACTAGTCAATTATAATCGTTGGGCTTTTCTTCTCTTTAATGGTGGCATTTCTACTTTGAGCATCTTTTCGCAGCCATTTATGAAGGCTCATTGGAACTAGCTTTGATGAATCGTGTTTAAGTGTTGTCTTCGGTAAATCATTTAGAATTGTTTGTAGCAGTATTATATATAACTATTCACTCTTTTTCTTGTTTGGCGTACCGATAATTATGATTTCCTTAGCTCCATGTATATTTTTTAAAACAATTTCAGGTATTTTGAGTGTTAATGAACATGGAATTTCTAAATGACCCTGGAAGAGAGGAAAATGCCTATATATAATGTGACACTATTACTTGCGCCATGATATATTATTTCGTAATTATCGAAAAGATTATTGAAGGACATCCTTGAAATTATAGCTACTTATTTTATTTTTATAGGCTTATATTTGGAAAATACGCTTGCATGAAAATTAATTCACATGAAATAAACATTTTTTTTGGGTGCGTGAAATTTAGTCACGTGAAAATAACTTTTTTGTAATGCGCGGAAATTAATACACGCAAAAATTTCTACCATTAAGGTATCTGTCACCAAGCATTAATGAAATAAAAGATTGAAAATAATTATATATTCTCCCCGTCGGGATGTCATGTGACTTCACTATTAAACCAATTTATATTATTTGCTATATTTTTTAGGGAAAACAAAGGGGGCTATTGCACTTTTGTACCCCACGATGATTCTGATGCAGAATTAAACACTGATTACTTTAATCGGATTAATTTTTGTGAGATTAATTTCCGTGAGTTCAAAAACTCGCGAAATTCTTTGGACTTCTTTTCACGAATAGGCACTTTTAAAATTTTCGCGTGGATTAATTTTCGCGAATGGTTGTTTCAAAAATATCTTGTGGATTTATTTTCGCTGTCAAGAGGTTTATGATTGAAAAAATAGACTCTTTTAGGTAAAAGTTATGGTAGCCTTCTATTTCATCGACTGTTACGCAACGCACTAACATTGCTCACCTCCAACGTTGAATCGTCACCCATGTTGGGTCGGCATTACTAAATGTTTCTCAGTTTGGCAGTTCCAGACGAATAGCGTCAGCAATCCCTGCTGCACCCCATCCACTGTTGATTACTTCCTTACCATCAGTAGAAGAGATGTAGCTATAGAAAGCTAACAATCCATCCTATGTGAAGAGGCTTGAGAGTTGACAAATGTAAATAGACATCTACCTCTTCCAACACTTTCCCCTCTCCAATCCCTAGGGTATTTGGCCAGAATACCTCTTGGCTCCATACTTAGTGACAATTTGAAAATGGAGTATGAACAGAAAGATTTTTGAAGGTGCCTTCCCAAATGAAAAAACAAGAAGAAAATGTCATCATTTTAGATTAGATTAGAAAAAGTCAAAAATTCGCGAAATCGCGAAAATTAATCTCGCAAAAATTAATCCGATTAAAGTATTGATATCCAACCAGGCAAGGGTTTTAACCCTTACCCAGACCTGTTGATTTTGATACCTTAGGTTCTGATGTGATTATCAATCAGCATCAAATTCTGCATCAGAATCATCAATAATATTAGGGGGTATGAAAGTGCAATAGTGCCAAACAAAGAATATATACTTCAATAATATTTCCTGACATTTTTTCATTAGAGATTTAGGTGAGTGTTTTGTTTTCCTTCAGCTGTGATGTCATCCCGACTGGGAGAAGATATATACTTATTCTATTCACAATCACAAAACATGTTCGTCCAATCTAATGTGAATCAATCTTTCCAAGAACTTTTTCATTGTGCCTTTTCTTCATTATAGAAACATCAAGAAAAATGACACACATACTCAATGTCCCAGGGATTTTTCCAAGCACTTTCCAACTACCGTTTACTGGTAGTTAAAACTCAATCTTGAATTGAGTTTAGAAACTCAATCATTCATTGTCAATTAAATATTTTTTAGCTCTTTAATGCGTAGTGTTTAAAAACATGTTTTGAGAGAGTAATTAGGCCATTATTCACCAAATATTCTGTTGCTAGGGAGAACGACCACCGTTGCTAAGGTAATTTTGAAATTTCCTTTGTTATACGCATTTATTTCTTCACCTTACCAAAGAATATGAAAACGAAAGTGGTACCAGTAGGACTCGTTTTCATGTTATTCAATGAAATTTAAAAACATCTTAGTTTCCAACTCTCTTCACATGCCTCTCATGACAAGGCCTGTTTGTGGAGATTTAAATCTCTAAAATTGCATAGCTTCCTGGACTGTCAAACTCAATCTTCTCTACGAAAAACGGTAGTAACCAAAAGTGCTTGGAAAAATCCCTGAATGTCCATAGGATGTTTCTTGTTGTGCAAAGTTGAGTTATGGATATGTGGCCTTATTACCTTTTTTATAATTAATTAATAACTGTGTAGAACTTCCACTGCCACAGAGACAGATATTCAGAGGGTAGTCAAGATTTAGAAAAGTAAAGCATCTTCCACTTTTTTGGTGTCATTTAGTCTGTCAACATATCGCTGGGTAACAGAAAAATAATTTTGGCAAATTATGATAAAAAATACACAGATAATTATATCTTAGAACTGTGTATAAGCGTATTAAGAAAAGCACCGAAGGAAGGGCCAAGGTTGTAGTTGCCCGATAAACAGCCCTACCCACTCAAATTGTTGAGTGGCCGGTTTTGTCCGGATTGGTGTGGACAAGATGACTGATGAGATGACTGAAAAAGAGAATGCAATAAAGACAATTATTATGGAACTTTGCTTGGGAGCACCGAGTATAGACATCAAAGCATGTTTACAAGCGTACCAATATGGTAAAGATCTTCAGCAAATCAAGAAAGGTTTTAATAGTTTTAATAAATCAGTATTGGAAGAGACATTACGTTATCTCAAAGTACCTGATGATCCTCAAGACTATACTAAACCAGCTAATATACACACATTGGTTTGTCGAATTCAAAACCTTCTTCCTGATACATGCCATATTTGTGATAAGACTTACGTTATTTCACTCCAAGATGAACCTTTGCTAGAGTGTGTTATATGTGGACAAGACGTGCATAGATCATGTTTCTTACAGAAATTGGGTGAAATAGACCCGGACATAGACTCATCATCAGTACAAGCTATAATTAACCCATACAACATAAAAAGTATGTACTATATTTGTTATCATTGTGCTGATAAAACGATACCCCAAAAACATGATGGAATGAAAAAGAGCAGCAAACGATCGATTTTAGATACAGTGACACATTCAATTGAACTTAATGAAGGTGACAAAAATAAAACTGTAGATACAAATTTTGCAGAAAATATTCAAGAGCACATAGTACTACTACCACAAAACACAAAGGACTATGAAAATACCATAGAGCATGTTACTAAAACTGACATTGACAACGAGCCTCCTAAAAGAAACAAGGACGGAATTTGTAAATTCTATTTAAGAGGAAATTGCAGATTTGGTATAGCAGGGAAAGACTGTCCATTTACTCATCCAAAGGCCTGTACCAAACTCCTAAAGCATGGCGATAAAGGAGACAGAGGTTGCAAAAAAGGAATTTCATGTGCCTTTTTTCACCCCCGAATGTGTGCAAGTTCTATAAAATGGGGGCAGTGCTTAGATAGACGATGTAAATACACCCATGTCAAAGGAACAAGACGCACCAAACCTACACATGAGCAAAAATCGTATACCAACAATAATAACCAACATGCTGATACATCAGAAAATCGCCAAAACCCTCGGAGAGTTAATAACACAGCAAATGAAAGGGCGGATTTTTTAGAGCTAATAAGAAACTTCAAGCACGAAATCCTGAAGGAGTTCTCCAACAAAGTGACCGAACTTACAACCAGTCACAGAACAAATGCTGTACACCAACTACCTTACCAGCAACAAAATCACCTCTCACCACCCCAGCACCTACCACAACAGCAAATACCACCACCATTTCAACCAAACACAATGATAGACAATTACACTGTAAGACCAACAGTACCGAACACGTGGATTCCAACCCAAACATCCCAGAGGATACAACCAGTTCCAAACCTGTGGATGCAGCCGCCACCACAATTTTCCTCCCGAATGTTTTAGATTCCTTCTCAATTTTGAATGTCCAAGGGCTGAAGCCTCAAACAGTATTATCCAAAATCCCATAGTATGTTAAAGAAACTCTTTATGAGAAAAATCAACTATTCATTGCTTTAACCGAGACCTGGTTGCACAAACACAGAGAGGCAGAATTAGTTATTGAGGGATACAAACTTTTTCGAGCGGATAGAAATCGCGAGAAAAAGAAGAGAGGCAGAAGCAGCGGAGGAGTAGCCTTCTATATCAAAGAAGAAATTGCAGTCAGTTGTGAAAAACTGATTGAGTATAGTAACGGAGTTAATGAACTGCTTGTACTCTACTCTAAAATGCATAACATTACCTTAGCTATTATCTATCGCCAACCTGACGATTCAACCCATGGACACCCCTCAAAAGAAAAAGAATTTCAGGAGATACTACAAAAATTGAAAGAGTGTTTTGATATGTGCGGACAGACTTCTGACATTTTTATATGTGGAGATTTTAATTTACCACATTATGACTGGCTCAACATGACTTTCAAAGATGGTATATCCACTAGTGAGAGAAATATGATAACTATGCTTAGAGATTTTACAGATGCTCTTCATATGCAACAAATTGTTGAAGCATCAACGCACAAAGATGGAAATACCCTCGATCTTCTTTTCACCAATAATAAGCAATTAATACATAGCTTTAATATTTTCCCAAATAGTCATACCATATCACACCACCACTTAATTCAGTTCAATACACATACTCTAACCAAGAGAAGTACTCTACCCAAAACCACAAACAGGACTCCCGTAAATTCTTTTGAACGTTACAATTTATTTGACACAAACATTGATTGGGAGAAATTGAGAAACTCTTTTAGTTTCATAGATTATGCAGTGGAATTTGAAACTCTTGAACCGGTTGAACAGTTGAACAAAATACTGAAAATGAGCAATGACATTATTTCTACTGAAGCACCAACGAGACCGTCATATGGCGACAAACAAAAAAGTAAAATACCCAAAGACAGAAGAGTACTAATGAGAAAAAGGAACAAACTGAGAAAAAAGTTTATAAAAACTAAAACTGAACTCCAAAAAAGTAAAATATTTTCAGAACTTATAACAATAGAAGTACGGTTAAAGAACTCACGTGACAAACAATTGATAAATTCAGAGAGAAAAGCTACAAATGCTATAAAAGATAATCCTAAATACTTCTTTGCATATACAAAGAAACACTGTAAAGTCAAATCTCGAGTTGGGCCACTCTACAACAAAGACGAAAAAACTTTTACAAGCGACAGTCTCAAAATGGCAAATCTTCTTCAAAAGCAGTATCAAACAGTTTTTAGTACGCCACTTGATATAGACATAGATACAGCATTTCCAGAATTGCTTTTTAATGACATTGAATTCAAAACAAGTGACTTTTTGGAGGCTATAGAGTCCCTGAAACCTAATGCAGCTGCTGGACCAGAGGGTCTTCCTGCAAAACTTTTACTAGAATGCAAAGAGTTTTTCGCAGAGTTTTTACGTAAATTTTGGAAAAATTGTTTTGACAAAGGACTGACACCAAGCATGCTCAGAACACATTTTGTAACCCCAATCTACAAAGGAGGTAACCAGGGTGATCCAGCAAACTACCGACCAGTTTCGCTTACTTCTCACCTGATCAAGATTTGAAAAAGTTTTGAAAACAAAAATAGTTGAATTTTTGGACAGTCAACAACTGCTGAATGACACACAGCACGGATTTAGAAAGGGCAGATCTTGCTTAAGTCAACTCCTTGTTCATTTTGACAGGATTTTAACTGAACTCCAGAACGGTCACAACGTTGATACAATATATTTGGACTTTAGCAAGGCATTTGACAAAGTCGACCACAAATTGATCATAACTAAACTGAATCAACTCGGAATCGGAGGTAAAATCGCCAAATGGATCTACTCATTCCTTATAAATCGAAAGCAGTATGTTTTAGTTGATGGAAAGATGTCTCATAGTGCTGATGTTGTATCTGGTGTACCACAGGGATCAGTGCTTGGTCCATTGTTGTTTCTCTTAATGATCGGAGACATAGATAAAAACACCATTTATACCTTCCTTTCCAGTTTCGCAGACGATACAAGAATGTCTAAAGCTATAAACAATCTCATCGACACTTTTAAGCTTCAATCTGATTTGAACACTGCATTTAAATGGACATTCGAGAACAACATGAAACTTAATGGTGATGAATTCGAACACCTCCATTATGGAAAAGATCTCGATATAAGAAATTTATCTGTGTACTTGGATAAGGGTCATTCCATGTAAAAGTAGGACAGCTATGACACCCACCATCTCAGATTTTAACCAAATTTGGCCCAGTTGTCATTCCCATATAGATAAACAAAACTGCCAAATTTTAGCTTATAAGTGTTTTTCGTTGCTGAGTTATTGCCAATCAAAAATTGGCCCAAAATAGGCTAAATTTCAGTGACGGCCGCCATTATGAATTTACCGCTTTTAATAAAAATCCATTATCTCTGCATTGACATTGTGAATTTTCATAAAATTTGGTACCTGACCATTTTAAGGGATGGGGAATCCAAAAATGAAGAGAAAACAGGGCATTTCTGATGCTAAACTTGTCATTTTTGCATTTTAAAACACAACACAATAAATTTCAAGTCATGTCACTGGGACCGACATGACATGAAATTCCTGAAGGTGCCCAACTCAGACAGACTTGAAACTTACTGTGTTTAAACTACATATACTAAGGTACTTTTATGGAAAAAATCATTTTGGTCTGTTGAATACATCAAAAGATATGGTCAATATAGTATCTCATAACATCAAGACTCATAGAAGAACGAATGTTGGCAGGTAAGTTAGCCTTTTAAGGAAGATTTAACGAAAAAACTCAAATTTAGTTACTTCATAGCCAGAAGTTTATTTTCTGATTAAAATATGGTATATATTTTATTCATCTCCAAGAACCATCATGACAAAAGAACTATTGAAATTATACAAACAAAATGATAAGTAATTAAAACACTTATTTAACAAGGCGTATCAGCTGATTGCTGCACTGATAACTTGTATATCATCTGGTGAAATGTGATACTGCCGTCCAGTAATAGTGGACAAAGAAGGAGCTGCAATATGTGTGACAATATGCATCTGAGGTATCCAGCAAATATCGTCTCAAAGTGGCCATTGGTATGATCGGCTAGGGTAAGACGGATGCATAAATTTTACTTTCACATCATTTGAATCATCATCCACTTCACAGACCAAGCCAATCCAGTGAAGATCATCATACTTGCATACCAAATACTGTGAAACTCTGACTGTTTTTGTTGGAGATAGTTCCAGATTGTTTCCAACAAAATTGAACACCAAGTCAAATTCTTCATCATCAGAAATTCGTTTCATTTTGATAGTTGACTTTGATACTGGAACAAACTGATGGTACCCTCTTGTCCCAGGAATTGTTTTCGCTTTCGAAAATCGCTGCACTAAGGCTTTCCTTGCAATTTGAATTTCGTTCATTGGTACATAAATGAACTTAATGTCATTGATTGATTCATTGCAATAATTTAACATTGCTTCCACAGTTAAAATTTGGCTGTTGACAGGTCGCTGCAAACTTGCCCTTGCACACAATCTCTTGACTGTACCTCCAATGCCATCACATGGTGATTTCCCATGGCTAGTGGCAAAGAAATTCCAGGTACAGTCTACAGAGAAGTCTTCTTGGTGATGGCACAAATTGAGAAAGTGTTTGCAATTTTTATATTGTCCTGCACAGCCGTCAGAAAAATAGTGGACAATAGTTACTGGCAGATTCAATTCATGTTTTACGAAGGCAATTGTTTGATCAAGGACCTTGTAGACAAAGCCAACATCGTGTTCAAGATCATCGGAAAGAATACAAATCGAAGAATCTGAAAGGATGCCATTTTGTCCAGGGACTACAAAGCGACCAGCACTACATAAATCCTTAGCTATTTTCAATGTGATTTCACGAAGACTGCCTAAAATAAAACAATACAATTCTGAAGGTAGCATGCAGTAAGGCATAAAGATAGCTCATATTTCAATATGTAATATTTGAAAGTAATAATTAAAAAATTGTTTTTACCTTTTTTGACAGAGCTGTGTATGATAAAGGGGTTACAACATACTTTTTGTTGTAGTGAATATCTTTTCAGATAAACATACTTGGTGAAAGCAAACAGTGGCATTGATATTTAAGATGCTGAGACCAGCTCTCCACATAATAATTTCTCTTTCTGGTGGCTCAAGATGTTTCAACATATCATTAACACCAACAGTTTTTGAATATGTTGTTAAATGACATTTACCGCCAGTTACAGCACCCACAGTACATTGGTTCTTTTCCATGTTCAGAATTTAATATCATTAATTTAATCTCGCTTGATTTAACAGTTAACTAATATCTCAATACTGTTGAAATAGACACTCAGAAAAGAAGCCAAGTCATTGCCTGGGAAACTTCTAAAAATAGTAATTATAGTATCATTATTCTGCAGAGAATGTTCTGGAATGTTCTTACAACAGGAGTGTCTATTTCAACAGTATTGAGATATGAAGAGATATGAAATGAAGTAACTAGTTTTGAGTTTTTCGTTAAATATTACCTAAAAGGCTAACTTACCTGCCAACATTCGTTCTTCTGTGAGTCTTTATGTTATGAGATACTATATTGACCATATCTTTTGATGTATTCAACAGACCAAAATGATTTTTTCCATAAAAGTACCTTAGTATATGTAGTTTAAACACAGTAAGTTTCAAGTCTGTCTGAGTTGGGCACCTTCAGGAATTTCATGTCATGTCGGTCCCAGTGACATGACTTGAAATTTATTGTGTTGTGTTTTAAAATGCAAAAATGACAAGTTTAGCATCAGAAATGCCCTGTTTTCTCTTCATTTTTGGATTCCCCATCCCTTAAAATGGTCAGGTACCAAATTTTATGAAAATTCACAATGTCAATGCAGAGATAATGGATTTTTATTAAAAGCGGTAAATTCATAATGGCGGCCGTCACTGAAATTTAGCCTATTTTGGGCCAATTTTTGATTGGCAATAACTCAGCAACGAAAAACACTTATAAGCTAAAATTTGGCAGTTTTGTTTATCTATATGGGAATGACAACTGGGCCAAATTTGGTTAAAATCTGAGATGGTGGGTGTCAAGACCTTTCATATTGTCCTATTTTTATATGGAATGACCCATAACCAAGGAAAGAGGATCACCTCAAAAGAATTTGTTAAGGACTTAGGTGTGATCATGGAAAATGATTGCACCTTTACAAAACAAATAAATTCAATTATAACTAAAACAAAGGAACTTTCAGCTTGGGTATTGCGAACTTTTCATACACGAGAAAAACTTACTGTTGACATTGTGGAAATCATTGATAATACCTTATTTCGACTACTGCTCGCCGCTCTGGTCACCAATGAAAAAAGGAGACATTCAAGAGATTGAGAAGGTCCAAAAGGCTTTTGTTAACAACATAAACGAGGTGCGTCACTTGAACTACTGGGAACAACTACATAACTACATTGGACTATATTCCCTTGAAAGAAGGCGTGATAGATACCAGGTTATATATGTATGGTGTATTCTCGAAGGGATAGTACCAAACTTCAGTCATTTCAATCCAGAATCGGGAGACCAGATTGGGGGAATTTCATCATAATATACACAATAGGCACGGACGACTATGTTCCATACCTCCTGTTTCACGTGGAAGATTTCAAGGGAACATGTACGGCAGCTTTCGCTACAGAGGGCCAAAATTATTCAACTGCTTACCTAAAACACTCAGGGACATGACCAGATGCTCGAAAGATTTATTCAAGAAAGAACTAGATGTTTATTTGAAGACGGTTGCAGATTATCCACAACTACCTGGCTATGCAACTGGAAATGAAAAATCAAATGCTATTTTCGATATGAATAGGGCTGGTTTCAACGAAATGGGCCGATGAAGATATCATCAAAACTCAACAATAGGTAACAATAGGTAGGTAATTAGTTCACCTCCTAAATCAGTTTATCTTATCTGATGATAACTCTGACAATCATCATTATAATAAAAAGAACGAAAATAAAATTTTTCTTAGAAGAGGTCAAACAATTCCTAATCTAATTGGATCTCCGAGGTAGAATAATATGAAATATGAAACTATGCTCATAAGATTGTTTATAAACAAACACTTCACTTCCTTGTTTCCAATAAACATTGAAACGCCTCACTTTTATTCGGAAACGGAACAACGGAAACCGGAACAGATCGCCGGAGATTATTACATTGTAAAAACAATACAGATCGTTCGCAACAGTCTTTTGTTTATCATCGGTGAAGAATGTCGTTGCACCCGTTTCAATATGCCCATTCCGAATCGGCTATCGACTTTTGTGGTCTGCTTTGTTTGTGTTTCTTTCAACAGTTTTTTCAACAGATTATTGTTATTTTCACCTTTTACCCCCGTCCGCCCTTTGTGTGGGTAAATTCCAAGGCGCTTATCAAATTTTTCGATTTTTTTGCATGGTCGCTATTCTAAAAAGGTTTTTCCTGTAAAAAACGTTTCAACTTTTCAACTTATTTATAGGAAAAAAGGATTGTATGTATAGAGTGTTTCCAATACCGTCATACCGTCTAAAAAGCCTGCTCTTTTATCGCAGACAATCAGCAAACTACTGACGTCAGTCATTGAGTCCGTGTTTGATTATCAATTGGTGTTTTCTTCGATGTCTGCACTTGGCTATTATTTTAGTCAATTTATTCCAGATGTATACAAAACACAAACAAATAATTCTTGAAAATCAATATACCATTAAATGTTTAAATGTGATTCCTTACTATAAACTAGGAGGATAGAAAATCTATCCTCCTAGCTATAAACAAACATAAGGGATGCACACTGCAAAAAGACTATCGTCGTATGATTTGATAATAGTTATTGATTTCCAGTCAAATTTAATCTGATTTTAAAAGCAGGTGCCCGGCATGGATTTCAAAGTGAGGGGGTGGCAAAATTCTCAGGAAAGTCGGAAACGACCATAGAGCTATTCTGACAAATGATGCTTAGCTAATAGGTTACTTTTCTTCTTTAATATCTGCGGACTTTGATTTGAGTGTCATTGAGCCATTGAAAAACAGAATTCTCATAAATTTTTACCCGGAAGTTGAACCCTTCCTGATAAGATTTGCCAGCTTTATAAAATAAAGCGCGGCAGTTTTTAAAATGGTCATTTTTAACTTGTTAGACAGAACACTCACTTATCCCTGTTTTGAACGCAGTTCTTCAGATGTCTGAATTAATTTTTGAAACATGAAACAAATGGAAAGAAAAATCTTTCCAACACCCTCCATCACCCTCTACAACATATAACTATAGTCGCTATTGAATTGAACAGCTATTTTAATAGACATGAAAAGTTGTTTTTGATGCGACAACAAAGAAATAACAACATTCGAAATATGGTTCTAGGACAACTCCCCCCCTGGACAATTCCCCCCGGATGATTACCCCCTAGCAAATTGCCCCCCGGAGCATTACCCATCTCCCGGACAATTGTCCAGGGGGGAATTGTCCTGTCACCTCGAAATATTACGCCACAACAATGTTGATAACTCACGCACTATTAAAAATATCGACATTATATCATTATCACGTGTATATGGCAAGCTATCGCTATCCCATACCGAAATACCGATGTACATAAATACCGAAATATCGGCACAAAAACGGGCGATTTACCGTTACCGGCTGAACATGAAATACCGTAATCACGTCAATTTTTTCGCCAAATACCGTCATACCGGACAAAAAAGGCCCAATACCGTTATACCGTAAAAGTGAAAATATTTTTGTACATTTTAGTTGTTGTTTAATTAAACTATCTAAGTATAAAGTCTAGGGCATTCAAATCATTACATAGAGCGTACAACCTAGCACTGCAACCCCAGTGCGTGTAACAACTTAATAATGTGACAATTTCAAAGAATGTGCTGTTGCTATGCTAGTGTTGCACCATTTCATGTTGCTAATTTATCTAAGGTCCTTGTGGTACTGTTGCTTAGTTTTTAAAGAAAATTTACTAGTGTTGCTTGTAAACATTTTTTTTACAAAAAAACGTGTAACTGATAAAAATCATGAAGGGTAAAATGCTTTTTGATAGAATAAGTTTCAACAGAGAGGTTCATCAAACGATGAAATCATCAAGGCAAATCACCCAAAACTAGGAATAATCCTATTGCTACACTCAAGCCAATGTGTGTAAGCAGAAACATCTGAATAGTGAATAAGAAGTTATGGCGTGCAAGGGAGATGGACTAAGCTAAGATATTATATTTACAAAACCACCAATAAACGACATTACAAATTAAAAACTGTTTATTTGAATAAAAGAGAAAGATGACAGACGTCAGACAACGATGTCGCTGTGATGCATCGACGTCAAATGACGATGTCGGTATGATGCATCGACGTCAAATGACGATGTCGGTATGATGTGCCTTCATTGATTTAATGGCACTGGCGAGAAATGTTTCTTCGAAATTTTACCAAAACCCTCGATTATATTTATGTTATATATTACACTATACAAAAATGAAAATTATATATACATCATCATTTTAGAAGCAGTACATGTCATGATCTTAACGACCTTTTCATCATGCAAATTTCTTGTGTAACCAAGTTGATTGAGATGAGATGATAACCCAACATGTTCACTTTTCAGATATCTAGTATAAGTTCGTACTCTCCATTTAGCAGCACAAGTTTGGTATGAGACATCAGAACACGTTACACGTGCAACACGAGTGATTGAATACACGATCTTCCGAATGTTGAAGTTTAGCGAAATTCAAGAAGACCTACATGAAGAAGTGAAGTGAGAAGTTACCACGTGATATCATGCAATAATGCAATATACATATGTTGATCAAGAGTAGACATAGGTAGGAAAAGATGGTGACCATTACTCGTTTACGTTCCATCTTATTTATTGGTATTGTTTTGCATGGCTGACCACACTCAGCTGCTATTGCATCGGTTTTCCAGAAGGAACCACGGCTTAGGTTGGAGGTTCTAAAGTATTTGACATTTTCCTGAGTGACACAAACCCAATCACAGGCCTATGCTCTCCTAGATGCCCTCCTGCAACACCCGATCATCAACGATTTATCATCTTCCCAATTTCCCTCACATGGCATGGGTTGACCCCCGCGCTATGATACGTTCACTCGCTCATGGTGAATCGCCCGCCGAAGGGAATCAAACCCCGACCTTGAATTACGACCTTGAATTACGACCATGAATTGCGATAGTAATAACCACTTCACTACAGCGCTAGTAAACGAGAGTAATTCGCTGGTCATTTTGCTTTTTTGGTTATGTGATTTTGTGTAGGTTTTTAGAATGACTTGAAAATCCATCTAGGTATGATGCTTACCTGTTCTAATGACGTTTGGCTGACACTATAATCGATAATACCAAGATCAGAAGCATTTTCTTCCAGAAGACCGAACATTTTTGACCATCGCAAATCAGAATTAAGAATCTGATATTGCAGTAAACCCTTCAATTAAGAATAAAAAAAAAAGACAATAACGAATCAAGGAAATAAGGAACAGCCAATCCAATGAATTGATATTAAACCCAAAATATATGCACCTGTCTTTCCTCGATAAGGTAAGCGCCTTCAAAGTTCTGTTCGATGAAATGTTTAGTGCGATTAACATTTTCAAATACACTATAATTAATTTGCATTGTATCCTTTCGTTTCAATGCTTTACGTATGCTTTTCTTTGACGAGTCCACTTGCTCAAGCGGGATTTCAACGGAACCATTTGCTGGAGCTTCTTCGGAGTTATAAAGTGGATTTGATTGTCCCAGCTCTATCAATGAAAAATGCAGTTAAACATCATGCATCACTCAAAGATATTTTAAAATTCTTTCTTAAGACAGCTTTATACATGATAACAATTGCGTCGTCTAATTTAATGCGAAGTATCTGTGATAAGATATTTGCACACTTTTGTTCTTGAATTCAAGAACTTTGATGAATATTTCAAATTAAACAAGAAGCCGCGTCACTTGAAGAACGTGTCACAATGACATATCTACTCTCAACAATAACAAAACATTCTCAAAATACAACATCGCCGAATTGCCCAATTTTGGTGAACTCTGACAATATGGAGATCAAATTCGAAATTAGCACCCTTCCAACTGTGCTTCGTGCATATTTTTTAAGAAAATCGGAGTATTTTAAAGACTTTAATCCACCAAATTGGAACCTACAGACAATAGGCCGCATGGCTTGGAGACTTCAGGACATGTCCTAAAGTGAACTATGCAAGACATCTATGGCTGTTTAAAACAGTCTTTAAAATAACTACCTATTCTTACCTTTTGGGAGGTCTTGCACTTCAGAGGTTGGGTCGATCTTCATGATTACAGTATAACCCTGTCCAAACCGACTTTTGAGATGTTGTATGCTTCCAATACATTTGAATTGCCCATTTACCATGATTACCAATCGTGTACATAGCGCTTCGCATTCTTCCATGCTGAAAGGACAGCGAAAAGAAATCTTAAAGGAGCTTATTAATCAAACCCAATCAAATTTCAAAAGGAATTACTTTGTAATGACACCTCTGAGACTAACTAAGTGCGCCCTTGATAACATAATTAAGGAAACGTACCTATGTGAAGTGAGTACGATAGAACGTCCAGCGTTCAAAACTGAAGTAAGAGTATTCCATAAGAATCGTCGAGATGCAGGGTCCATTCCAGATGTAGGCTCGTCCTAATACGATTTTTGGGTAAATTTTTAAACATTCATATGGCAAGAAACAAGAGCATTGAAAAATAAATCTATACCAAGAATATGACAGGTGGATCACCAACTAAAGCCATGGCAGTACTCAATTTTCGTTTGTTACCTCCACTGGTTGAAAGAAGAACATAAGCAAATGAAATTATGTAGAAAAAGCATACGCGCGATGAATTAGAATCGATATTTGTGTCTGGATGTGCGGAAATATTATCTTGCTTGCATCGCATAATTTTCATATAAAGGGTACATTCAATTTGAAAACTTTCCCAGTTGTCAAAATCGTCAAAAACTCACTGCGTTGAAGAGCATTTTCATTGAAATAATGCATACATTTCTAATAGAAATGTACTCCTCCAAAGTGCTTTTTAAACAACTTTGTCCATTGGGTTAATAATTTTAAATAGATCTCTGTTGAAGAATTACCATTTTAGATATAAAGCCTCTGCATGAAATGTTTATAATTTGCGACGTACGTATGAACACAAGTTTTAAACTTAATGAATCCTGTTGAGTAGAGCATAAACTGAAAGACTAGCCGAGATGAGCAGACAGTATAACTGTCATTACAGAAAAAAACTAAAATACATTTCGTTTTATCCAATACCTGTAATCTCCACATAATTTGTCTGCCCAGTTCGAAAGGTTCAAGCTGTCAATGGCTGCACTCACAACATCTTCAATCAAACGAGAAGGTATTCCACGAAGTCTAGCAAACATTCGCAACATCTCACGACCAGTCAGTCTTTCCACCAAAGCATCAAACTGCGGACAATAACCAATCCTTTGTTGAACATCGCGTAGATGTGTTTGGATGTTGTAACCAAGCAGATAAGCAGTACCATCTGTTATTCCAAGTTCTCCAGTCAACATACCAAATGTGGTAGTTTTACCAGCACCTGATTAAAACATTGTTATTCTTTAAAGTTAACTTATCAACGGAGAAGAAGTGCCACAGAAAAACACAATTTTTACTAAGTTTTACCAGCACCTGAATAATGTAGGAACCTTAGAATCTTGACAAGAAAATGATTTTGTTAGGAAAAAGAAAACTGATTTGAATGAGATAAACTCTACTGAAAACGATTAGCTTCAATATCTATGCATCATTCGTGAATTCAAGCAATGACCTGCAATCCTTGCATAGAAGTATTTGGAACACCGTAAGCTTATGTTACAACCGCAACACATATAACATAGAACTTGTGAAGCGATGGTGTAGTGGTTAGTACCATCGAGTGTGGCCACTACGACCCGTGTTCGAGTCCCTGTCATGTCACATGTTAATACTCCACACCGATGAAAGTTGTTGCAGTATAAGCACTGGTTATAAGCGTCATGACAGAAACTCAATTTGTTGGTGACTCCAAAAGCATGTTTTCTCCAGAACATTCTTTTTGTCTAATTACACTACATAAGACTTTTAAGTTACTTTCAACGATATTGAAGGTAAATATTGGGCGTAA
Source organism: Turritopsis dohrnii (assembly GCA_027922465.2). Taxonomy (NCBI): domain Eukaryota; kingdom Metazoa; phylum Cnidaria; class Hydrozoa; order Anthoathecata; family Oceaniidae; genus Turritopsis; species Turritopsis dohrnii. Next base: position 290,019 of record BQMF02000108.1, on the reverse strand, counting down.
CTAAAATATTGGGCGTAACTAAAATATTGGGCGTAACCAAAATATTGGGCGTAACCAAAATATTGGGTGTAACTAAAATTACAAGGTAATGTTGACCTACCGTTTACTCCTAATAATCCAAAGCATTCAGATTTAGGTATAGAAACACTGAGGTGATCGACAGCAGTCATGCCATTCGATCTATATACCTAAAAGAAACTTTTATATTATATGCAATGGTCTCTCGATTGTAAGTCTCAATTTGGTTTACCGCAAAGGAGTAATAATGTAAAGCTGAACTCTATACCACTCTATATATTGGTAGAATGATCTAAACGACTTTATACCTTGGTTAAATCTTTTACCACTAAAGCCAGGTTTTCCATATCTTCCTTGGATAATTTATCAACACGTTCCCTCTCAGTTTTAACATCTCCATCCTAGATAGAATACCATATTGGAAAATTAAAAAGACTCTTCATGAAAATAAGCCATCATTCTTATACAACATCAGCATCGATTAGAGGGTTGCTTAATACCTCTCCTTCTTGAATGGAAAAATGGGTATTCTGCTTAGATCCAAAAATACGACCAAGAAACATTTTTTCCTACAACGACAAACAAACTGTAAGCCTACTATATATTCAGCCTATACATAATTTTAGGGCAAATTTTGATTCAAAAGTATCAATGATCAATAAAATAAACGTGTGTCCAATTTTTTTTATTAGATCATCATTTTCTTTACCTCAATCATTAATACAAATATAAAATAGATTATTGCTTCCAAAAACATGTATAAACAATGAACTCCAACTCCTGGTAATTCCCATGCTAAGCTATGGTCATGGTAAGTTGTACCACGGTTTCGACAGGTTGCAGTTGCCCTAGAATCAAAGAACACGCATTACAAGAACAAGAAGAAGAAGAAGAAAAACTCAGAAATTCATAAATTTCAATATTGAAAAATATGAAGGATGAATAATTTGAATTGACCAACTTTACATGTGAGAAAACTAAAGGGTTTTAGAATATGTTTCATGATAGAATACAATTTTTGAATAAAGAATTGTTGGTCCCATTTTTGATTTTAAGGATTGACACACCACATTGTTTTTACCTTACAACTTTCAGTTTTCAAGAATTTTATTGTTTGTGAACCATTTTCATGTGTATAACTTTCTTATGTTTAACTTAGAGTAACAACAAGAAAAAAAATTAACTTATTAAAAGAGACTTACGCTGCTGAGGAAGTACACGTTTTTCTTTCATTTACATTATTTGCAATATCACGGAGTGCTTGTGGAAATCTAAATACATATATCGAAACAAAAGAATGGGTTATAATAAGAACCCTTTGCAATTTGGGGTGTTGGCATTGCATAAGTAGTGTTACTTACGCGTAAGTAGGAAACAATAGGAAAACATGATGCATAATATCAGCAGCATCTTTCTCATCCACAGCACGACATATGAATACAGCTATTACCATTGCCTTAAATACAAATTCTTTCTGGTAACCAGCAGTTGTTAGCATAAAAAAACTTTTATTTAAATAAGTATGTACATAGTTTGAACACACGTGGAAAAAACCGTCACTGTTGTCAAAAGAGAAAAGAAATCTGAAAATTATTTGATGTAAGGCTAACATACCAGGCTTATTACAACCAGTAATAATGATAACACAGCATATGCAATTAACGCACTTTTGAAGAGAAAACTGAGAAGATATATAAATGGTAGCATGGAAAGTCCAAATAAGAGCTAAAACAGGAAATTGATAAATTTTAATATTGAAAATTATGAAGGATGAATAATTTGAATTGACCAACTTTACATGTGAGAAAACTAAAGGGTTTTAGAATATGTTTCATGATAGAATACAATTTTTGAATAAAGAATTGTTGGTCCCATTTTGGATTTTAAGGATTGACACACCACATTGTTTTTACCTTACAACTTTCAATTTTCAAGAATTTTATTGTTTGTGAACCATTTTCATGTGTATTACTTTCTTAGGTTTAACTTACAGTAACAAGTGCAACTTCACCAAGTTCTCCATCGTAATCATCCAAGTCAAAGGCAGCAAATAAAATTATGCAACCAATCGCTGGCAATAAGTAGTTCACAAAGTCCCAACAGAATGTTGCACACCAATAAGACACAGAGTTCACACCACTGACAAACTGGATATGTTTTGCCTATACAAAATAAACATGTAAGTATATGGGAGTGGATTTGTGATGTAACCTTAGTCAAAGTTTAAGGTGAGAATAAACCTTGCAGAAGCTTTGATACTGATATAAATCAACTCATGGTGTTGTATGTACAAAATATTTTATATGTAATGAACAAATTTTCATTTACTTTTGACGTCTTTTCAGTAACAAGAAAGGTGACGAAACTTGCTGCCACCATACAAGCTGCCATGATAACAAACATCACCAAAACAAAATTACTTCCATTGATAGTGTTAAGATCGCTCTAAAATAGTTTTATGTATCAAGTTCATTAGTTTAAACAAGAAGAACAAGAAGATGAAGTCCATAATACTTCAAACAGTATTCACCTGTTCTCTTGTATTTCGTGGTAATGGATAGTTGAAAGTTGATATTCCATAATCTGTGTCATTCATGTAATACTTCAAAAGCAAATTACTTCCAGCACTGAATGCGCTTGGTTTTGTATGGAGTGCCTATAAAAAGAAAAGGAAAAGTGTTGAAAGACAGTTAGTCTGACACATTCTGAAGTATTTGACACTCTCATGAGTAACACAAACCCAATTAAGGGCCTGTGCTCTCCTGGTTGACCTCCTGCAACACCCGATATATCATCTACCCAATTTCCCTCACATGGCATGGGTTGATCCGGCAGTATGGTACATTCACACGCACATGGTGAAGCGCCGCCAAGGGGAATTGAACCCCGACCTCTAGCATGAAATATGAGGGTGATAACCACTATACTATGGCATCAAATGTACATCAAATGGAAAAGTTTGATTTATGCCAATTTTCAGGCATGTAACAGGTATGTCTCCGTTAAACTTATCATGTGCATTTTGTAAAACAGTCATCAGTAAACATTCACTGCTGTGGATACATCAATCCATTGTAAAGTGATAGAAATTACCTGATTACTATACCAAACAGTGTATGGATTGTTACCATCTTGAATGCTAAATCCCACCACTTTTTCATTAAAATAATTTTTGATATTTCTACTGCTATCTTCTAAAATAAATTCCTGGTAATACGTAGACCAATCACTAAGATTAAATGAATCAATGGATTCACTTTTCCTAAAAAAAACATGAACAATGCTACAAGGATTTTTATTGATTTGCATCAGACCCATGCAATATATAGGGTGATGGATCCAAGCCAATCTAGCTACTTTAAGGGCAGAAAGTTTCGCGGGCAGAAAGTTTCACGAGGATGGAAAATCGCGAAATTTCGCGAATTTAACTTTTGCGAATAACAATTTTAGAATAAATTTTACTGATAAAACTTTCGCGAATCCTCCAAAAACTTTACTTTCGGCGGAAAAAACTTTCGCGAATGACAATGAATGAAGAATTTTTTTTTGAATTATTTTAAGAATTCTTAACTTTCTTGCAAAAAACTATCGAAATGTAAATAGAAATAAAGTAAAGATTGTCTTAGTTCATTTTAGAGCGAGTCATTCATTTCTTCATTTCACTTCTTTTCACTTTGACGAAAAAAAACAAAAGAAAGAAAATAACTACTTTTGACCCAGCTTCAAGTGGAAGTAGAGATATTCGTGAAATGTTTTTGGGTGGTAGCAAGAAGAGTAAGAAGACACAATCAGAAAATTGTGTAATTATTAATTGTGTAATTATTGATGAGTAACTCAATGTTAAAGAATCAAATAGATAAAAAACAAAAATGAAATTCTTCTCTCTCTCTCTGTCTCTCTCCCTCTCTCTGTTTGTATCTCAGGACATCCCTAAAAATTAACTAAAACCACTCCGTTCTTGGATTCCTTGTTATTTGAGAATTTTTTGTTGTTGAAAAAACTTTCGCGATTTTTAGAAAAACTTGACTTTTCGCGAAAAAAACTTTCGCGAATTTCGATTTTACTTTCTTACCTGGCAGAAACTTTCGCGAAAAAAGGCAAAAATCGCGAAAGTTTCTGCCCTTAAAGTAGCTCAACTGAGATGAATTCTATGATCTCTCGAAAGTCTGGATGCTCCCAAAGAACTTAGTGTCTCAATCAAAACTGAGTAGACAAATTAACTTTTCCAGGAATTGATTAAAGGTTTAACTCACGTAAATGCACTATCCATACACTGTCCATAACCGAAATCCTCTGGCTCCTTACCACATAATTCAGTCAAGGCCTCTGAATCAGGCATCTAAAGTAAAATATCCAATCACAAACCTCTGACCGTAAATTAAATTGTAAGTTAAATTAACTTCCATGTAAATTAAGAGTAAAGATCTTATCAATTCAATATTATTAATTACCAACTTATTCAATATTATTTCAACTTCAACATTATCACAAAAGAGGCCTTTAGCAGTATTTTCATATTAGGATTATGACACCACTTCATTTGAATTTTTTCTTTCCGATGAAGTGTTTGAATCAATAATCAATTTATCAAGACCATGCACTAACTCAAAGAAATAAATTAACTGCCGACTTATGATAGATAGTTTCTGAAATACTTACAGCTTTCACACATTCCTGGTTTAATACAATAAACTTGTATTGGCAGCATCCTTTCTTATCCGTTCCAATGCTCTGACTAATTGGAGTTGATAAATATGGAAGATCCATACTAGTACCACTATTCAGTGCAAATATTTTTAGCATGTCCGCTGTCTTGTCAATGACTTGAACCTTTTCAGATGCAAAATAGTTTTGTGATACCTGAAAAAATGAAAAAATGAATAAAACTATTCAAAGATCATCACTGCTTTCACTGTAATGGCCACATGAGATCATAAAACATAAACCTGCAAATATCCTCATAACAAATCTTAATTTCAACAAATACTTATACTCTTCCACAACATTTGTTTACACATTTTGAAAAATTGCTAACTCAATATTTACCTTCAACATGTGGTCAGAGTTAGAATGTTGCTGAAAATCTGCATAGAACGCTGACAACTCATCTGACTTATCCGTCAACATACTTAATGCCAATTTCAGAATGGGATCATCTTCTTGACTTCCTGATGAGCGTGCCAACAACAAACCAAAAAAAATTAAAAGTAGAGGAAGGATGACTTGAGTAATAACTGCTTTTCTTTCACGTTTAGAATTCAAGAAACGCTTTATAAACATTGCTTTGAATTGCGTAGCCCATAATGCAATACCAGTTAGAAGTTCTAGAAGTAACGAACTCACAAATTATGCACTAATTCAATACAAGGTAATTAAAATGGAAACATTTCAGCAATGTATATTATGAGCAATATCAAAAAGACTCACCACTTTGGTCTAACTTTATTTCTTCATTAGCTTTCGAATGGAGTTGCTCCTGTTCATTATCATTAGCAGATTCAGGTCTAAATAAATTTTGTTTCAAAATTTCATTGGTGTTCACTATGTAAATGCAAAAAGTGTTATAAAAAAGTACTGACATATCAGAACCACCCAATCCACCTTCACCAACTTTTAGAAAAACCTCTTCCAAAGTCGTAACCGAAATTCCAAAGCTTGTGATTCCATAATCTTCTTTATTATCTAAAATGACAAATATAATATAAAAATAAACAAGCAAATTTATAGCAAGTTACTACAGTACTGCAATACTTTTAAAACATCTTTTGAAAATACTTTGTGAGTGTATGAATACTTATTTAAATAATCTGAGAAATCACAAGATTTACTTTCACAAAAAGAGTAAAATACCTTCAAGGATCTCAAATAGCTCTTTGAAATCTTTGGTGCTTTCTTCCTCTAATACGTAACTCATTTCAGCACCTGCATTACCAGACAATTTAGATGAAGGAATTTTATCAGCAATTAATGAGCATGTTTTGTTTTCCTGGAAATCTGGGCCCTTAACCAAGGTCATATGATAGCCAACACCAAACCTAATGATCATAAAAACACATGTTTCTCACACCATGCAAAATTTAGATGACATTCAAAAATATGTATTTTGTGTTATGTAAGTGATTTATAACAATGCTTATACTGGACAAAACATTCAGTTGATAAAAAGGCCTGTTATAGGCATGTAAATTTTAAAGCATGAATGACAAAAATGTTGTCATAAAAATTGTTAATATCAAAAGAAACTCTGGTGCAGTGCATTTGATTTGAACTTTGAAAAAGTCTGATCAATGGCCTTAACAATCAAGAAAGAGCAAGAGCTAAATCTCACAAATTTTCAGAGAATGGTAAAAACTTCTATGACAGGTTGCAAGCCCTTGAAACAGTATCGTGCTGAAGCATATACCAATCCTAAGATCTAGAGACATCTGAAACTGTCCAAATTATATACTGATGTCAAAGTAAAATAAACCTTTTTTTAAGAAAAAGAGATGTTCCACAGCATCGAAGTTGGCCATCTGCCATTATTGCAATACGATCACCCAAATAGTCAGCCTCATCCCTAAAATAATTTGAGTAATCGAGTAATAAAACAGTACTTAAAGATAACCAGAATCAAAAATAAAAATGATTTTACATGTAATGTGTTGTGAGAACGATCGTCTTGTTTTTCCGATACTTCTGCAGTAGATCCCAAGTCGCACGCCTTGCATAAGGATCCATACCAGAAGTTGGTTCATCAAGAAAAACAGTTTCAGATCCCCCAATCAAAGCAATGGCACAGCTAAAATCATGTAAAACAGTGATTAAAGAAAGGGCAGAAAATGAGAGGAAAAAAATGAAGAACAACTTCATTTTTTTTATGGTCTCGCTAGTTTTCTTTTCAAAACTTGAAAGTTCATTTGCATATTTTTCAATATATTAAACATCGTGCCAATACACAAATGCAAGCAATTGCATACATTAACAGAAATATTGCCACATTCAAAACACTTAACAATAATAAGATTCATAAAAATATCATAGGAATAATGTTCTGGTACTTTTTTAAGTTGATTCCAACCACTTAAAACCATGCATAAATTTACAAATGAAATTTATGCATCTCATACATGCCATGTTCCTAAAAATCTCCTTTGGTGCTACTTTTCATACCAGCTTTTTTAACAAAGATAAAATACTTTTGAACATATACTTTTTGATTGAACTGTATTTGAACTGTATTTACATGGTGTAGCATAGCATTTAGAGTTATGAGTTATGTGTTTATTAACAGACACATTTCTTCAAAAGTTAATTAGAAAATGTTTCAGAAAATGTCCCCTAAAAATAAAAAAGACAATAAAGATTTAGAAAAAACAAAATACCTTAAATTTTTCAAAAAAGGTTGTTCTAATAATGTGGAAATTCAATTGTGAAAAAATTTTAATCTTCCTGATTAATGGAAGGCTGTTCATTGGTTTCTAATGGCTTTAATACCATGCATTAGATAATTTCACCGTCCACTGAATAATGGCTTATTATCTCTGATGAAGCATCTTAACAGATTCTTAACAGATCTACCCAATAAATGCTTTAGAATTGATTTAACATTATACACCAATTTATAAATTCACATTTTCAACATGCATGAGAAGAAAAATAAAAATAAGCAAATTGAAGGCTTGACCAAGAGAAAAATGATAATACTTTTTATTTCCTAAAACTTGAATATCTTTGATATTGAATATTGAATATTGAATACTTAAGGGAAACATTGTCAATCTTTTCTATTTGGTTTCTCAATTTACATACTGAATTAGAGTTCAACAATGAAAATTTAAAGTGAGCTTTTTTGTTTCCTAAATTGTGAACTGCAGGTGCAAGGAAAGCAACATTGAGTGTTGTCACATATACAAGCAAACAATATGAAATGCAGTGAGCAAAATCAACTCTCAAGATATATGTTGAAAATTCTAACTTTTACTTCAAGTGGATAATGCACTTGATTACTGATGAATGACAATTCAGGTATAGAAAACATACTTAAGCTTCCTCTTCATTCCACCTGAAAGTGTAGCAGACTTTTGATTTGCTTTGTCAAACAACTGTATGTCTGTTAACATTTCACTGATTTCCAGTTCAGCTTTAGTTTTATCAACTCCCTAAATATGAAACTGGTTAGTTCTCTAATTCACATCGTAATTTATCCTGAAAAAATACGATCTGCTGGGATCACATGCAAAAACATTTGCATTCATTAACTTAATCATATAGATACCTTCAATGCAGAGAAAAACTGGAGATGTTCTTTAACAGTCAGTCTATCAAACAAAACATTGTGTTGAGGGCAGAGACCAAGACTGTCCCGTATACTATCCATGTCAGTATGAATACTTTGACCACAAACAAAAGCTTCTCCGTTTGATGGTGGGAAAAGCCCAGTTAAGATTGACATTGTGGTGGTTTTACCTACAAATAACGGAAAAACACAAAATTTGTTAATATTACCACCACTATAAAAAATTCAATAGCAGGCCTTTGAAACTAGTTGACTACCAATTACCTTATTCGTACTAATTTTGGCGAGCAGAAAATTTGGCGAATTTGGCGTTTTGGGTCTGAAATCGCCAAATTAAGTGCTCGCCAAATTTATTTTTTTTCGCTCGTCGCCAAATTTAATGCTCGCCAAATTTAATTTTTTTTCGTTCATCACCAAATTAAATGCAATTTTTTTCAGTCACCAAAAAAAAGTAAAAAAAAATTGAATACGCCATTTCTAAAGACAAGCTTTGAGACAATATATACGCAATGTGACGGTTTTCCGGAAAAAAATAATTTCGCCTCTGCGCGTGCGTAGCCTTACATCAAATATATAGGAAAAACCGTGTAAAAAAAGTTAAATATATCATTCCCTAAAGGACGATGAAGAAGAATGGGAAGACGAGAACGCTGTTGATTTCAACAGAAATTTATTCGCAGACATCATTTTCGACGACGAAGAATAATAAGCTATATCGATGGTACAATTATATACTAGATTTGTAAATACTACTTGTTGTTGTTTGTATTTGAAAACATGTTCTCGTTGGTTATTTTAAATTGCTTGTTTTATTTGAATTGTCATTGCCAAATGAACCCATGCAAATTTAAAGAAAATCTTTCCCTTCGCCAAATTAAATGCTCGCCAAATTTAAGTAAAAATCACCATCGCCAAATTAAATGCTTGCCAAAAAAATCATTTTGGTCCATCGCCAAATTAAATGCTCGCCAAAATTAGTACGAATAAGGTAAATTATCTTTAATGTAAATTACACAGCAAAGAAAATGACATATCTACATACCAGCACCATTATGGCCAAGTAAAGCTGTTATTTGACCTTTGTACATCTTTAATGACAGACCATCCACTGCAACCTTTTTTCCAGTAGGTCCCTTCAAAAATAATTGTAAATAAATCTCTAAGGTTACATTCTGTTAACATAAATTTGATTATGGTTGTGATGTACCTTAAAGACTTTCCGTAAGTCAATTATAGACACGCCAACCAGCAAATCTTTTGGTTCTTTTTCAAAATTTGATCCACTTTCAGGTTCTTCTTTCACATCATTTTTACTATCATTAATACGACTTTCATGCTTAACACCACACCAATACGATGGTTGAAAAGGAAAGTACACAGGTCTTGGAATTCCATATGTTCCAGGAAATATGTTTTCTATGTACCTGAAGTGATTAATGAATGGCTTTTATGTAAATCATAAACCAATATTTTGGGTCCAGTCAAATTTGAAGTTGTCAGAATCTTTTAAAGACGCTCTACAAGAACAGTGATAACAAGAGACTTACTTACCAAGTTAAGACTGCGTATAGAAGGCAATCAACAAACAACATTAAAAAACATTGCGCCAAGGTAAAATTATCATCAACTGATGTTGCCTCGTGTAAATTAGATATTGTTGCACCGACTTGCGAAGCTTCTCTCTGTGACATGATATGAATCATAATCCCCAAACAGGAATTTGGAAAAAGGCAAGATAATGCCTTCACAGAACTAAATTCAAGAAAAAAATGTTCAGAAACCAAAAGGTCTGGACAATGTTAGGGTTTTATGTTTGTAGTTGTCTATTTCCTAGTGTAGAAAAAAATACAAATAAAGGCATTACAAAAACACAATTGCCAGATTTGACCTACCTTGAAGTTTCTTCAAATTTTTCTTTATCCTCAAATGAGAGATATGGACCAAAGGAACCAAACCACAAAACTGATGAAAATACCATTGCACGGACAGCATGGGAAAAGAAAACACTAAAAGCCACAAGATTTTCATCAAAATTCAAAGTAAAATAAAGTAATATTTTTCTCAGAATGTTGGCATTTACCTGACGAAGAACAATGAAAATATTGTAGCGATGACATAAATGAATAGAAATAAGAAAACAACACCGCCATCAGAGTACTTGAATATATCACCAAGCTGAAATAGAGATATAACAGAAATAGAAAAAACGGATTAAATTATAAAATTGAATGATTTATGAAGTCATCTCAACATCACAATAATAGGCTTATGATTATCAGATCAATATAAAAATATTCAGTTAATCTGAATTCAACAATTTTTTCAAAAACTTTTTGAAGTACCATTTTCTACCAAAACTTTTCGGCTAAAAAATCACTTACATAAAACTACAAGTCATCCCTGCATAAGCATAGAAAATGAAAATGAAGTAATAGACAAAGATTCTTAAATTACAAGACTACATTACTTTCAGCAACGAACATAATAATAACTACCTTTAACAATAAGGTTTGACAAAGAACACAGATCAGAAGAAAAAGAAAGCATTTTATAAACCACGCTGTCCAATGAATCCAATTCGGTAAACCCATCATTTTCATACTTTCCTTTAATCGAAATTGCTTTTCTGCTACCAATTCCTGAAAGTACAAAAAACAAAAGATTTGTATTTCAATATCACAATTCACAGTTCGAAATAGTTCAAAAAAGGAAATCATTATTTGTAAACAAAGAAATTGTAAAAATATTCACTATCGAAGGCCACAGATTTGCATCAGATAAGTTTAATATAATGCATTATCAAAATTTTACTTTGGTTACCTTAACTATACTGATAGCTGTGTACGTATACGCTAGCACAAAAATGAGAGCCATGACACCTTGTATTACATCAATAAAACTATCAACATTGTAATCAGGATAAGGAAATTGCTAAGAATGAATGAATGAAGACTTATAAACAGAATCATATTGGAACATTCAAAGTTCAAAAATTTTCACTTACCTGGAGATTTTGGGGAGCAGTCAAATCTGTTTTGGTGTGCATTTGAATTATGGCAGTATCAATGTGGTATTGCAGAGCCACAAACTTGTAATAATCTCTGAATAAAAGTGAAAAAATATTGCAATGTAAGTGCATATCTTCAGCTGTCAGTAAAGTACTTTGTTTATTTCCATTGTCAGGTTTCTTTAAAGGCAAACCCACTGAGATAATGGATCTGTCTGATATGTAATTTCCAGGTCCTTGTGACAACCCTGAATAACTTAACCTATCCAACTGGTTGAATTGCACTCTCTTCGAGCAACAAGACATTGAATAAATACAATGAATTGGAAGGTGGTGCAAAATAAATTTTCAAAATAATCAACACTAAAGAAATTGGTAAATTAACATTGAAACAGACCAAAACAGTTTCTTATAACTCTCGTAACTTTAATACGGTGGTAACACATTGAATAAGGTATAAGCCAGCATAATTGCTAACAAAGAACTAAATGAAAAATTACCATAAAAACAAAATAGTAGAATTGAAAACCATGGTCAGCACTTATAGTCTTCCATAAATTCATTACTAGAATTTCAGGTGAAATTTTCCAAACATTTTTTCAACAATGGTGTTAAAATTCAGCTATGCCGTATCTATTCTTCCATTAAATTCATGAACTCCCATTACTGGTGATACAGTTTGACTAAGCAATTTTAAAATTCAAAGAATACCTTACCCTGCATCTCGACGAGGTCCAGGATACTGGAAGAATGGATACACAAATTTTGTTCTCCAGCTTTTTTGAAATGCTTCCGAATGATGAAATCGAATCAAATATTCAACTTTTTTGGGTAAAGCTCCTGTTTCTTCCACATTTTTGAAAATGACGGCTAAAATAACCACACAGGAATACATTCAAAATTACACAATATGATTGCTGGCTTTAATCAAAAATGATGCAAAGTTAGAGAAAAATGCTGACTCTCAATCCTGTTCTTACCACACAAATATTTTTCTTCTAATTCCTTTGTAATTTCAATGACCTGATTTTCAGAAGTAAACGGTATTCCATCATCACTTTGGCTAGCTAACTTGTATTGAATGGCATTAGCAACTTTCTTTAAAATATTAGTCGCTAAAAAGAAATGTGACAAATTGCATACCATGAAGAAGTGCTACTCTAATACTCTACAATAGAGTTTGATTATTTTTAAGTTATTTTCACATAAAACCACTTTCTAGTATTGAAATTTATCCATATTTAACTGGGGCGCTCTTCAAAAAAAGATTTCCTGAGAACTCTTTCTTACTTTTGTTGTTAACAGGATAGTAAGCTATCGTATCAGGTTTTGTTTTCAATGGATCATCACCAGGTTTGACATGCGAAGATAGATTGAACTTTGCAACATTCTCCGGTTGAAAAGTAGCTGAAAAATAACGACAGCAATGCTACTGTTCATGATGCTAAGACAATAAAAGTATTGAGAATATCATTAATAATGTTATCAATATTATATGTGAGATTTCCATAGAAGGTTTCTAGAATAAAAGCAAGTGAGTTACAAACTTTTATGGTTTTTTTCAACTTAAAGACGCCCAGAGATACCAGTTATCAAGTTACGTGTTTAACGGTTAGTACCAAAATGATATTGATATATGATGATATATTTTGATGGTGATAAGGGTGATATTAGTCGACGACAACAAATAAAGAGATAGTAATGTTAAAAAGAGTCACAACAAAAAGACTGAAATAAGCACTTATATATTTTGTACATGAAGGTAAATATGTCATTCCAAAATATTGTCCACCTATTTTGTTATAAGATAACTTACAAAAACATTCTTGGCTTTCATCTATGAATTTCCTGAAAATAAGAATATTGTTTTTTCTGATGAGAAAATTGAACAGTTCCTATATATTTAGAGGCATAAATCAACCAAGAACTCCCTACACTACATACACATTCATAACAATATGTTAGCTGTATGATACTTTGCCATTAAGCCGAAATTAACTTTATGGATTAAAAAAGAAGGTACTGACCTTGCTAATATCAACAAAGCTAACAATGCGAAGGGTAAAAGAATCTCAACACATGTACCAATAGGTCTTCGTATCTAAAGTAGGAAAATTAAATTTCATTATCCTTTTTATTACTTTAAGATAAAATCAGTTCATTATAAACAAGCGTCCTATGGGGAAAGACACAAATAATTTCAAATATGCTATGACCACAATGCAAAATATGGTACTTATTCCAATGTCAATTAATAGGAATTGTCCATAAAACATTTGCCTACAAACCAATACGAAATGTTGAGAAATGAGGAAAATCATCTTTATTTTCATCAATATTTTCTGTTCAGAAAAGAAACACATATAATACAGTTAACTCTTGTTATCTCAAACTTTGCACTGTCTTGAACTAAAACCTTGGTCCTGTCAGCAAAGCTCACTATAAAATCTCATTATTTCAAATTTGTGCTTTCTAAGTTTTTTAACCGGCTCATTGAGAGTTTGAGATAGCAGGGCCCCACTGTACTTATTATGTTGATTTCATTATTTCTACGAACACCTGTTATGTGGGTCACTGTGATAAGTACAATCATACACTTGATGAATGAAAGTACAAGATGAAACAAGTTTGTTCGGAAGAAAGTATGAAAATATCTGTGGGCTGTGAACTGTTATCGGAACATGTATACATTCGAATGAACATTGACAATAACAATGATATTGATGTTTTTTCTTTTCATGTTGAACATAAATGCCACAGAGAATTCGATGATACAGAATGCACAATACCCGATTAATTAAAACTTCACTCGAGAAAATTAAATAATTAATATCTTTGCTGACTGTCTCATAAGATATATAATATTAAATAATGAATGAATTTTAAAGTTAAAAAAAAAACTAGAGGAAACAGTGCATTAGTTATTCACAATTGAGAATACTACTCACAAGATGTTAAGAGACATTAGGATGACCATCCAATTCATCCTGCTTCCAATATGAATTGGATGAAGCCAAAAGAATAGAATCAGTAGAGTATTAATAAAAAAAAGCATAAAAAAGAATAAGTAAAATATGGTTTTTTGCTTTAAAACGAGCCAAATTAGCAGTCAAAAGTAGCCAATTCTATACTTTTAACTTCAGCAGAGCAATTAGTCCAGGCTTCTTTTCAGTAAAACAACAAACAACACAATGTAATAAAGTAAAATGCCAAAATATATATCTCAAAGGCATCTTGTGTCTTCAATACCTCAAAATTTAGACGTACCTGCAAAATGAAATTCTTCCAGACAAGCAGCTGAAGTTTTCGTAATGCATTTGCCATTACAAATTTTTAATCTCTTATTAAAGGAAAAAAAAAATTGAGAATAATTACCATCACTATAGAAAACCTCAAGGTTACAAAAGTATCAGAAAACCTAGGTGATGTTTGCATGGATTTTATAATTACTTAAAGTTTCTGGTTTAGGGTACCAACAGAAATGAATACGGTTTCAAACTGTAAATAGCCATTACTTTTAACCTAACGTTTTCCTATCAAAACCCAAAAGAAACTTTTCGTTGACACCGGTATCATAGTTCCTCTAGTAACAGCGCTAAATTTGATGATGTGACTCTTAATCAGAGGAGTGTTTCAAAATAAAAGCTGATCATTGTGACTTGTAAATAAAGAAAGACATCACTCTTTCTTTCTAATAAGTTACACTTGAATGCAGGACTTATTGCTGTTTGGATTTCTTTTATACAGCACAATAGCTTGATAGTTAAGAGAGAGAATACAGTAAGTGAACAAACGACATTCCATAGTATGGTGTGTTTGTAATTCCATTTTATTTTAAATAGACAACAAATATCAATAGAAAGTACAAGGGAAAAAAACATGAAAAAATTCTGAAAGAAAACAAAAGCTTCCATAAAAAGACTTCAAAACATAAGTTTCTACTATTTAGACTATCAAAAAATAAATTTCACAAACATTCATAAAAGTTGCTTTTCCTTCATTTGAAAGTTCCGGTACCACTCATGTATTTTTGAAAAGTAGAAAATAAAAATCATGATCATGAATAATATAGAGACAAATAAATTATTCAAATTTAAAACACTTAGATTAGCAAATTTAAATAATAGAACAGATATACTTAGGTAACCACATAAAAAAAAAAACTTGCCTACAAAAGATTTTATCCAAAACTTGGAGTAAATTTAAGAAAGAATGTTTTTTAACAAACAATGAAGAATTATATTTTTCATTAATGAGAAAAGTGAAAATATTTAAACTGCAGAAAAGTAAAATTTCTGTCAAAATTAAGTCAGGTACATTGAAATAATTATTGTTACCATAACACATAAAGAAAAAGGTTTAAGAAGGCATACTAACATATACAAGCTTATCTTCACTATAAACAACTCTAGACTTATAACTAACCTTTAGAATAAATCAAGGGCCATCCAACAATTCATGTTTCATTTCATGTCTTCAGCAATACTGAGGCATTGCTTATAATCTTGGTAGTGCAGCTGTCGACATGCTCATACTCTTTCCGTCTCATTTCTAAAAAATTTTAATTTATAAAGATCTAATGGAACTATTAATGTAGAAGCAGAATCATCATACATGCAAATGTAGAAACCACCACTACAATGTGAAACTCTTACATAACATCATCCTCATACTAGAATTTTGGATGCTATCATAAAACATCAATAAACATACAGTGGCAAGTCACTACTGCGTAGCTGAAGGGTGTCTTGGATGGTCTATTCCACTCTTGATTAATCCTAGTGTTCCCCAAGGCCCTATCCTTGGTCCTATTCTTTTCTTAATTTTCATCATTGACCTCCATGATCTTTCATGTCTGCTATGTAATCTGCTGATGACACTTCCATCTATAGGTGCTCTAATGGTGAACCTGATCTCTTTGATCAGACTGAACTAGCTTGTTCTCTGGAGCATGATTTCGCAGACATTCTGGAATGGAGCCTTGACTGGTGGGTTTCTTTTAATGCCTCTAAAGCCTGGATCAGACCTGACAATTACAACCATTACAACGATTAAAATTTAGCGTAATCATCGTAATGGTCTAATGTGAACACTTTTGTTATCGTCATAATTGTTGTAAACGCCATAACAACATTGTCATTGTTATTGTTGGTTACATAGGAAATTTCGATTGGACAGAATATGACTTGCCTCTGAACACTGAACACAGGCTTGCGCTACATTCTCTAAAGAAGAGTTGAACACTGATAATGGTTCAAATCAACTACTTCATAAACTTTGTGATTTTGATGCATTTTTAAAAGATCAAGCCATGTTCACAGTGTATGAACAATTTGAAACCTTTCAAAGAAAACCAGATCATGAACATTTCAGAATACATAAACAAATTCGAGCAACTCAATCATAAACTTAAAAACTTTAAATTTGAGATACCATCGCTAATTTTAGCATATCAATTAAGGACAAAACAGAAGAACTAACAGATAACATGTTTTATTCAAGGGATAGTAATGCTTCAAAGCATTGTGCAACTGAAAGTAAATACAATCAAACACTGTTCACTCTGAGAAATTGAGGTAAACCTTGAGGGGTTTATCACGTGGATGATTTCCTTTATGCTGGGAGCCAACTCTTCCTCAACTAGATCATTTCTCATGTGCATTTGAGCTGACTAAGTCGTTTTCCACATTCAATTATCTTGGGTCAAACATCAATCAGACCGATGAATCAATACTCATTCATCAAAATGGCTATATTAACACCTATTGAAGTGAGTGACATGTCTTCACAATGACCGCTGGACAATAAAGGAAGGTGCCAACTGCACCGATTGCGCAGATTCATTGGGTATCAAAGTAGCCTGGTCCTGATTTGACATTTGATATGAAACATGCTTCTTTTGTTAAAGCTCAAACTTCAGAGATGTCATTCCAATTGTTTGTATATCAGCAAATCATTGACTGATACTATACACATTACCAATGTAGTTGAAGATAAGGGCCTAATGATTGACTTTTGTTATCCTCAAGAAAAGATGGATGTCATCATATAAGCAACTAGCAAAACCCTTGGCATCACCCCCCTTATTGATGAATATACTAGCAGGAGAGGTTACTCTACCACCAACTTAAATAAAGACTTGCATACTGTATAATGTGTACAAAAATTGTTAATATTTACAAAATTATTATGTTGCTGATATATCTAAAGACTTCTGTTACCTGTTTGTTGGTTCATCATGTCAGACAAAGTTTCTGATTCTAAACCCAAATACATACAAGAATTACCGCAAGATAAAACATCAGAATAACAGAAGAACAGTCGAGCTGGAAGTCGTTGATCATTTTCTCCTGGAGAAACTTACTGTATACAAATTATATTAATAGTTAACTAATAGTTGTCTGGTAGAGTTGGTTTCTACATTATCAGTGATGAGTTGTTATTAATAGCAAGACTTTCCTAGAATTTATGTTAACATCTATATCGTAATACACGGTCGTGTGTCACACTTTTATCTTAGAGAGTGATATATTTCGGGTTTTTTAACGGTCAACTTCTTCATAGGAGCCTGAAAAAACCACGTAGAGGCAAAAGAGACACTTTTTTTATGATTAGTATATGGTATTTGTCACATCAGTTATTTTTTACCATTGCATTGCATTGCAATACATAGCAAGACTTTCTTAAAATTTATTTTAACAATTTATCTAACTCTTGTTAGTAATAGTGCAAAGGCTGACAATCAAGAAAGACTGCAATGCTAAGGTTTTAGAAGGCAAAGTATACTTTCGTATATTTTCTGTTTTGTTAAAACAAAATGCTAAGTGCTACAATGGGTTGTACCCATAAAAGTTTGACTTGTCAAAAAAGATATCTTTTAATTTCGCAGAACTTATTTTTTGTGATTAAATGGGCTATATTCTTTTTGTGGACTTTATCTTTTGTGACTTAAAGTCAAAATCACAAAAGTAAATTCCATAATCATTTCTTGCCATAGAATATCTTCCCTTTTAAGTGTATAAAACACTACAACATTTTTGTTACAATGGTTATGACTCTTAAAAGTTATAAGTTTTATGATTCTTAATAATTATTCATTGTTGAAATACAAATGAAAGGAGTTATAAATTGTTAAAAATGATTCAAGTGTTTCTCACCTATTCCCCAATTGTATTTTTACTCACTTGGTAAAACCAAAATAACCGTTTAAGGGAATTACAGACAGAATAAAGGACCTTTTCTGATAACCATGAAATTTAGTTTGATATGGAAGGAACTTATGAAAAAAACTGTTTTACAAATATATGATGACAATAATGCCTTACTAATCCGTTTTAAGTTTTTAGCATAACTATTTGCAATATCCATCTTTATTGAAGTATTTCTTCACCAAAATGAGAGCATTATTCCTCTAGTTTGAAAAATCTTCCCTCTAAAAAATATAAAAAAAACCAAGATGAAATTATAAATGAAATATAAATGAATGGTTGTTTACTTGATGCTTAGGGTGAGTTGTTGCTATATATACTAGAACTTCTGCATACCCCAAAATACTGTGCCACTACCATAGCATTGAAAACAGTAATATAATAATTCTGAAGACTGACAAGATTTGTCCCTATATCAGTGTTTGATATAGACTCCATTTCAAATAATCAATGAATCAATTTTGTATTTCCCTTGTTTCACTTCATTTCATGCGTATGCTATGATATGTTTTGCATATAATCTATATTTTCAATTGAGAATTATTATTATCTTTGTGGTGCAGTAGTATAGCGGTTATCCCTTTCAGAATTCATGTGAGAGATCAGGGTTCAACTCCCCTTGCAGGTCATTCACTATGCTTGAGTGAATGTACTACAACGCTGGGTTGACCCATGTCATGTGAGGGAAACTAGGTAGATGATACATCGGGTGTTACAGGGTTTGTGTCACTCATGAGTGTCAAACACTTCCGAGCCTCCAGCCTAAGCCGTGGCCCTACCTGGAAAACAGATGTAATAGCAACTGAATGTGACTAGGCATGTAAAACATTACCACATAAATAAATAATAATTTGACTTAATCGGAAAAGGTGCAGCTTAATGTATTTTAACAGGGTGTTAACCAGACATTATAAGGGCCGGTAAACGGCCCCTTCCCAATTCAGTCTAGCAGTGGACTTTCCCAATTCTGGTTTCCGAAATTTTATATTCAAGACAGAGAAAATTTCATAATATAATCTATTTTCTTGATGATTAAATGGTTGAAGTAATTTTATCTAAAAATATTGAAACGATCTACAAGATCTTGCACATCCAACGAATAAAATACGACGAGTGGAAAGTAGCATAAATCGGAGTACTTGTTTAGGTTTTTAACGTGAGTCACTACAGGCGTATCTACCATATTTGTTCCTTTGCTATACTTATGCCGTCCGGCTTTTCCCGAAAGAACTCCACCTTTGATGATAAATCTTCCCAAAAGCGCCCTCTTTGGGTGCGAACGTGTGTATGCAAGGTGGTATTTACCGAGCGAAATTGTTTTACAAAATTTTTGAAGTGCAAATATTTGATGAATAACCGTTTCTCCTAGTGCGGTCTGCATGTCCACTATGATTTTATGTTATCACTGAATCTGTTCAAAAGAGGAGGAGGAGCCACATGCTTTACATCAGGTTATGATTTTAATTGATTTCTGTACTGTTGTTTTCGAACAAATAGCAGGTTCTTAAATCAACGAAACAACGTTCGAAAGTATTAAAAGAAACACCTGTTCTAACATATTAAAAGAAAAAACACGATCTTGAGGAAACATGTGCAGATCAAAGTCTTAATATAGAAGAATATATATACCAATGTAAATGAAAACAACTTTTAGTTCTTTTTTTCCTTGTTCGCTAAGAGAAGAATTTTTGAAGTTTGAAAGAACAAAGTAAGCGTTATTATTTTTGTTTTTTTTGTGTATGTATTGGTTTTGATGTTTTTTTTTTGGTGTTTTTGTTTGTTTTTTTTTTTTGCTTTCTCTTTTTCAATTTAATTACCTAACAGTAACCAAGAAAGAGTTTACTGCTCTGGACCTGAACATTCATTAATAAATCACGCTTTTTCTATCGTTTAGAACTTAGAACATGCCTTCTCACAACTCCAAATATTATACAAAGTCTATCAAAACAAACACTGTGAAATCGCACAACATAGCATCTTTATTGAAACGAAAAACTACTGTTTCTTCTGATGGCGATTCTTCATCAAAACGTCGTTCGCAAAGCGATGATGCTCCGGATACTGATGAAGTTGCAACTAGTGTCCTGACTCTTTCACCAACTGACGCTCCAATTGACTTTTCATCAACCGATGTTCCAAGCGACCCCCCATCAACCGATGTTCCAATCGACCCCCTATCAACCGATGTTCCAATCGACCCCCTATCAACCGATGTTTCAATCGACCCCCCATCAACCGATGTTTCAACTGCCGTTTCCAATACCGATTCTCCAACCAACGCCATTAATGATGTTGCAGGTGATGCAAATCTTCCAAACGTAACTCACAGGAATTATGAGCAACGATATCCTCAATTTTACTACAGCGCATCAGAAGGCGGATGGTATTGCAAAATTTGTTCCAATTTTAGCAATTCTTCAATACACGATCAGCCGTTTGTTAATAAAGCTGGTACTTTTGGTGATCATCCAACTCGTCGTACAACTAAACATTTAACATCAAGTCGACATAAAGAAAGCTTGAAAAATAAGCAGGCATATGATGAACTTTCAAAACGAAATACGAACGTTTGGAAACTAATGCAAGAAGCTAGTTTATCACAAGCTGTTTTAAAAACATCTAACAATCGATACGTGATCAAGTGTTTTTTTCGAGTAACTTTCCTACTAGTTAAAAAACATTGGGCTCATTCTCATAACTTTGAAAGTTTGGTGGACTTGATAGCTAAGTGTGGTGGAAAGGAAGTACAAAAACACTTGCTCACAGCCCCGAAAAATGCATCATACATGTCACCTTTATTTATCGGAAAGTACATTTCAATTATAAATCAGTACCTTGAGGAACCGTTACTAACATCACTTCGTGGAAACATGTATTCACTATATAACGACGAAACCCAAGACATCACGTCCATCGAGCAAATGGCTATATACGCTTCATTTAATCACAATGGAAAGATTTCCGAACACTACGTTGGTATTTTACCGCTAAGCAAACAAGTTGGTGCACATTTGAGTGCAGCTAATATTTTGCATGCACTTCAAGCTTATCTTGAAAAGCAGGACATATCAGTGAATAACGCTAGATTTTTCATGATGGACACAACGAACGTGAATTCAGGAGAGAAAGGAGGACTAAAGAGATTGCTTAAACACCTCGTTCCTATTGCTGCTTGGATTGGTTGTGGCAATCATAAAGTAGCTCTTTGTTTCAAACACCTTCTGAACGAGTTTAAAGCAGTCGCTGATGCTGACGCAACTTTGCTTGGAATCTGGAAGTTTTTTCACTACCGACCCCTTGCAATGAATTTCTTGGATAATGCTGCTGAAGTTTATGGCGAGCCTTCAGTTGTTCCTGTTTGTCCCAGCGTGACGAGATGGACAGCGCATGAAAGGGCATGTAAGAATCTATTCAATGGTTACCGACAATTCCTCAATGCACTTACCGTGTGTTTGAATCAAAGGAAGGAACCAGAAGCTTTAGGTTTGTTTACAGAGATCAAAAATGAAGAATTCATTGCAACCATCCTCATGCTTCGTGACATATTCGACGCAGTGCAGCCGTTAAACCTCGTACTTCAAAAAGGCGATGGTTCATTGTGTCTATCAGACCTCCCCAGTTGTCTTAGTACTACTCTTTCTGCCCTAGAAAAACTTCACGATGAAAGTAAACGAAAGTGGTTCACAGAAGACAACTTCAAAGAATTGAAAACAGTAGCTGAAGAAGAAACACTCAGTTTACCGCCAAGTGCAAATTTGAGAAGTTCATTAAATTTCTCGTTCAACAAGTTTAGTACAGAAACGTATTCTCCATTCGTGATAAGGTTTGCTGAGGAAGTCAAAGATGCCTTTAAACAACTCCATTTTTGGTTATCACTCGCTGTGCTTGATCCTCGTAAGCTTCCTGAAGATTTCAATGATGAAGAAGCTTATGGACAAACTGAAATTGAAAAATTGATATCGTGGTACGGGGTCCCAAAAAGTGACACTTTCAACGGTAAAACCTCATATCAGAAAGAAGATCTTGAGCCAGAAAAACTTCGTGCTGAATGGCCCGGATTTTTGCAAGTGATGCACGAACGTCGTTCATTGTATCAAAAAGATATTGACATAAAGATCACAAAAGCGAAATCGAAAGATGAGAAGGAAGATTTGCGAAAGAGACGATCGCAGTATAAGCCGTCAATGTTTTGGAAGGATCTAAGTTATGATGACGTGTTTAAATCTCTCTATCCTTCCTGTATGCATCTTTTGGAGTTATCACTTTTGTTTCCATTAAGTGTGGCATGCGTGGAAAGATTGTTCTCCAAGATGAAACTCATTAAAACTCGATTACGTAACCAGCTTTCACAAGTATCACTAGATTCATTAATCAGAATATCAACAGAAGCACCTGACGATTTTAATGATGTAGAATATGAACATTTTGTTGAGGAACTGAAGCGATTGAATCCAAAGATGAGAATTGATATATAATCGTAAGTAAGCAATAATCAAAACAGTTATTAGGGTATCATTCGTCTCGAATTATATATCAATTTAAAGCTTTGGTCTGATGTATAATATCTTCTGTTCTTATTATTTTTAACTTTGCATATCTAAGACTCCCAATCATCGTTCTATCCTTATTTAAAGCCTTCATAAGGCACATGATCATTGTCCTATCGTTAAATTTAATGGCTTCATAACACTAGTGATACGATTAACGCCCTGCCGATGGTATTTGTCTCCGTCTCAGCAGACAAACGGCAGTCGAAACGAGGTTTGTTTTAAACGAGATTTATTTTCTTGAGACGACAATAACATGCGCATTACGACAGCAATTTTATTTGCGAAGCTAGGAAGCTAGCATAGAGAAGCTGCTTTATGACAAATTATTTCTTTATTCACAGAACATATTTCACGAAAGATATTTGCTTTACAAAAGTTCGTTTTAAATCAATTTTATAGCCTAAAAAAGGTCAAATTGGCGAAATTTTTCGGGGCTTCGCCCCGGACCCCATTGGGGGCCTTCAGAACAGGCCCCCAAACCCCCCTGTTCAAAGGAACAGAAATTCCCAATTTGGGCCTAACGGCCCAAATTGAAAATTCCTGGTTAACACACTGTTTAAATGTAAGTTACAAGAAAGAATTACACGTCTTAAACCTATGTGTTATTCTTTTTTGTAACTTTAATTCAAAGTACATTTAGGATGCACCTTTTCCGATTATCATTCATTTTATTTATAATTTGACTTCCTTTAGGAATCACAAAGACCTTGTTAGATCATTTTGATGAGTTTTAGCAGCACCATCATTTTTTGTTTATTTTCTTATAGATGTAGTTGTTGGTCTAGGCTTTTTTTTAAAAAATTAATTTTACCAAGGCCAGAGAGATGGAGAATTGTAATTCACTGACCTCATACATAGATTTTAAGGCAGAGAACTTGCACATACTAGATTTATTGGTGATTTTGCTTTGAAGAAAGCATCATGTTAGACTATTAAAATTGTGACATCATTATAGCACATTTATTGAGGTTTACTAAAATCTTTAGTGAAAACAATGACTATTTAAATTGTTTGATAAATAAAAACAAATCAAAACAAAAAACCAAATGAAAAATTACAGTTTATAAAAATTTATTGGGACAAAAAATCTGATTTGCGAAAGTACACATTTTTTTCATAAGAAACTTAGTAAAGGGTCTAGTTCTAAAAGTTTCTTAATTTTGGTCTAAGTTTAAATGTTTTTAGTTCTATAAGTTTCGTATTCGGTTCCTTTCTTTCTTTTTTTTTGTTAAAAATGTACATCCAATGAATGATAGAAGTTGCTTTTTTGTGTAGTCTTTTGAATCATTCTCTTAGTTTTTAACTTAAAAAATGAAAGCATTCAAATTTTAAATGCGTTTGGAACTAATTTGTCTCTGCAATGTAATGAAATGCAATGTAATTTCCTCAAATAAGAAGTCAAATATGGAAAAAAGTTTCTTATCTAAAAAATAGTCATAACAACGCAGTTGTAAAAGTTTCTTAATTTTTTGAGATTCTACATGTAGGTTCTTATAAACTGGTTTCTTATAATAAAAAAAACGTGTATTTTGTCGCAAAAAAAATTTATGATGTATCAATCGCAAAAGTTATATCACGTTTCTTTCTTAAAAACGTTCTGATTTTCATATGCTTCAATACTGTTCTCATGAAGGAGTGTGATATACAGTTAGTAAGTAAACAAGTAAGTAAACAATATATTTTCAAGATAACAATGCTACATGATTGATATAATGTAAAAATGAGTTATAAATTACATTAAACAACTTTAAATTGTTTATCATTCAAATAAACAAATAATTTATACCAACATTTTTTGAAAGCATTGAATTAAGAAGACAGATCGCAGAGATAGCCTTAGCTATCATCAGACTACCTGACTCTGAATGAAGGGTGAGCTCGTTCAGAGATAGAAGAAGACGGTTTGTTGTATATCTTAATTGGTAAATGAAACGAAAGTCATTCAACACGTGCACCATATTTGTTATGAGCACGTGATCAAAATTTTCTCCCAGACAACTTTGCAAAATTCCATGAAGTGAGGACTGACGTAGATAATTACAATTGGATATTAAGTTTTAATGGACTGGACTGTTGCTGACGGTGATCTTTTTCCATTTTTTTTAAAAAAATCCTTGGAAATCCTTGGCCCAGAAAAATCAAGATAATTTAATTATACGTGGAATTACCTGGAAGAATTTTTGGTGATGTAGTTAATTAATGTATATGTTGTTTACTTCTTCCCATTTGTATGAAGTGTTAAATAGTTAGTAGGTAGTATAATAGGTGACAACTATTTCCAATAGATGCTTTGTAAAACGTTTTTACTATTATGAGGAAAATTTTCAACAGAGAAGCGATTGTTAAGACAAATTTACTGCCAATTTTGACTGATGTTTTTATGCTTTTTTTGAGGTTTGAGCCTCCGTTTAATGACTTGATGTTGATGAACAGTTTATGGCATAAAATATATATATGATAGGGGGAATCATTTATCATTTTATTTCGATTATTGCTAATACTTTAATAAACCCAAGACATCTTACAATCTGTAATGAAGTCTCAAAAACATAATAACTTTGAAAACGACGGTATGGCAGAATCGACAGACAACATCGATGCATCTCCACCGCAGAGCTTTTCTACTGTGTGGGTTCTACAGCAATGATCAGTTAACGGAGGCTGAACGTTTACAAATATACAACGAAGAAAAGGTTTTTGGCATTTTTCAATAGTTTTAAGACCACTTCTGGTGCATTGATCAGTTAACGGAGGCTGGTATCACAAAAAAATTCTTAACGGAGGCTGGCATCACAGAAAGTTCCTTAACAGAGGCTGAGCGTTTTGACAGTCCAAAACTGATTTGTTAACGGAGGCTGTTCTCATAATACAAATATACAACGAAGAAAAGGGTTTTAGGTGTTTTTCAATAGTTTTAAGACCACTTCTGATGCACTGATCAGTTAACGGAGGCTGGCATCACAAAAAGATTCTTAACGGAGGCTGAGCGTTTTGACAGTCCAAAACTGATTTGTTAACGGATGTAAAAAATGTATATAATGAAAAAATACCACACACGTAGCAAACAATCGAATTTTTGAGCATATTGTGTTATCATTGACGTCTAACTGGAATACATTGTACCTTTTACATCTGGAGCCTACTTACTACTCTTTATTTGGTTCACTTTACTTATTTTTAAATATACTAGTATATGCGTGTCAAAAAACTCTTATAGTCGATTGGGGGGAAAAAAGCCGCATTTTTTAAAACTTTTTATTTATTTGCATTATGTTTATGGTTAAACAATTCTAACCATGTTAATGTGAAAGACATATGTTACAACAAAACACTGGTATATCTTTTTAACATATTCATGCATCTATTTTGTAGAAAAGTAAGAATGATTGTGCGGTTTTTTTATCCTGAAGATCGAGGGGAAAATCCGCAGTAAAGGGAAAAAACCTGCGCATTGTTTTTTACGCCTTTTCTAAGAGGCCATCTTTATATACATTAATTTTCGAAAACTACGGTCCATGAGAACGATAAAGGCTGGTTTCCACGCCACAGAAATTCTTCGTAAGCAAAACATATTGTATTCTGATTATAATTGTCTTTTTTCTTTCCTTTATATCAACAACTGTGGGAACGTCTTCTCATTCGAATGTTCTTTCTTGGGAATCAATCTCCCAAGGGGATATTTAACGTGAGAAAACTTTGCGGCTTTTTTTCCCCATAGTCTAATTTTTGAGAGGGGAAAAAACCCGCATGAATTTCAGTAATACGGCATAACAATTATGATGTAATATTTATTGGATGATTTCAAGATGGTGTTGATAGCTACGTGAAGCGCGGCTTCTATTCATTTACCGTACCACGCGGTTGTAGTGGCAAAAGGAAGTCGATTGTATATGAAGTTGATATTGCAAACAATTTGATGGTGAATTTTGAAAAATGAAATATGAAAAATCGG
This sequence comes from Turritopsis dohrnii, assembly GCA_027922465.2. Classification (NCBI taxonomy): domain Eukaryota; kingdom Metazoa; phylum Cnidaria; class Hydrozoa; order Anthoathecata; family Oceaniidae; genus Turritopsis; species Turritopsis dohrnii. Next base: position 263,006 of record BQMF02000108.1, on the reverse strand, counting down.
AGCAAATATTTTAAATATTAATTGAATAAAATAGTTGTTAAATAGATGAAACGTCACATGCGGCGTTTTTCCCCTAAATGACTATATATATATTTTTCAGAATACTTTTTGGTCAGTGGTTTTAGCCAGCTGACTGTTTTATTCTTGCATCAAAATTTGAATTTCATTTTCTCTTTTTCAATTTAAAAAAATCACGAAAAAGTAAAAAATCAGAAATATTTCCCTCGAATTGTCACGTAATAGCACAGGTGAAGTCGCTTAGTTTGACTCTAGCTTTATCTGAAGTCCATAAGACACCTGAAATTTAGAAAACATGTAAATTTTAGAAAATACTGTGGATCCGCTGAGAAACGCCTAAAGACCTTTACTTTGTTGTATATTTGTTATATGAGAATAGCCTCCGTTAACAAATCAGTTTTGGACGTTGAAAAAGCTCAGCCTCCGTTAAGAATCTTTTTGTGATGCCAACCTCCGTTAACTGATCAGCGCATCAGAAATGGTCTTAAAGCTATTGAACATCTGTCTCAACCTTTAAAAACATGACACATGCCATGTCAATCAAAATAATAATACAACCTCTGATTAGTAATAATACAACTCTGATGCCGTGTGTCTAAAAGTACGTCTACCTCATTAGACTTTGTTTGAAGTCTTCAAAACCATGTACAACGCAAAACATTACTATGTTTGTTCACAAACTATCTTGTAAGAACGATATGCCATGCCGTGAGAATAGCCTGTTATGTTTTCATTGGATTATTAAGAAATAAGCAGGAGTATCATTCTAAAGTATTTTCATTGTTATTTTTTGTACAACTATTATCGAATTTGGGTGCCCAAATTCTATACCAATGTTGAGATTGACCAAAATCAACCCCTGTCCAGGCCTGGTCGTAAGAAAATTAGCAGGCGTGTGGTCATCGCATGCCTTAATTGACGATATCAGTTATAGCGTGCGCTCGTGTAAATTTTTGACAGATGTGCGATCAATTTTTTCCAGTTAAGATCAACAATCTTCATTCTGTATGATAATCAAGTCAAATTTGAAATGTGTCATATATGTAAAAATAATGAGATTTCCACAGAGAATGAATTTAATCATATTTCTATGATATTTAATAATAAAGCACTAAAGATTCGGTACGTAAAAACTTAGCCATAAAGATTACTTTGACCGTAAACAAAATTTATTCAAACATTAATAAAGAGGAAAAATAAAACCTGAAAATAAAAAATTTGTATTACTCTCCATTGTTTTAGTTTGAAGTTCAAATGGTTTTTGAATTAAATTAAAGACGTTTCCGTTCCATTAACTCGTCACCCCCTGGCTGGCTATTTTTTTAAATAAAAGATTATTTTTTTTCAACACTGCAACCTTGCGTATACTTTTGTAACTAAAAAGAAGGTTAAAAAGAAAGAGAAAACTACGTTATACAATTAAATAATATAATACATAATAAAATGGCGCGCACGAAGCTCCTACTTCATTCCTCAGCGCATCTCGCTGAGTAGACTTGTTTTCTACTAACAAACGAAGAAAATTTTTGAGCACAGCACTGATTTTTAATTCAAAACCACTACCATATTCGTAAGCGATCAGAGACCTGAAATGGTAGCAAAGTTTTGTTCCGTTATTGTAAAATTTAATCGTAGCACATGAGCCATTTCCGAAGCAAAACTTTCAACATTTTAGGACAGATTTTTGTTGACTTTTAAATAAACATTTGTTATCACACTTGTCATTACAAGCCAGGAGTGCGATTGCCACACGCGTAAATAAATCTTGGTGTGTGTGAAGGTGTGCGATCGACCAGGCCTGCCTGTCATAGGTTGGTTTAGGTCAATCTCGACATCGGTATACCGATTGTTGGGACATTCAATTTGGGCGCCCAAATTTGATACTAGTTGTGCAAAAAATAACTACAGAAATACTTTAGAATGCTTCTTATGCTTATTTCTTAATAACCTAATGAAAACAAAACAGGCCATTCTCTCTGAAGACGTTAATATTTCTCATTCAGTGTCGATTTTTTTTTGTTAGCCATCACAAAATAAAATAATAAGATGTTTTAAAGCATGATCTTTAAAAAAATATATGCCGGAAATCCTTCTACTCTCCACCGTTATTAGGTTTGCCATGAGTTGTTTGCAATCAGCCAACAGTGTGCAACCACCTTTTAACTTTTAACGCAAGTTTCCGTTCATGGAAACTGGTTAAGCTTTCACTGTGTTATTGTAAAGGGAGCTGGAAACTAAGATGCTTTTTAATTTCATTGAATAACGCTAGTCTTGCTGGTACCACTTCCGTTTTGTATAACTAAGGATATTTCAAAATTCCCTTAGTAACGGTGGCCATTGCTTAAAAACCTTGTCCTTCGTTGTCAATTGAGCACGTCAACCAATATAATACATTGAACATGTTTTAGTTCATATAAATAGTTGATATTTTTAAAGAGTATTGGCCCCTGGACCCCCCCCCCAAGGCTCTGTCCCAGACCCCCAGGTGCAATGTACACACCTTCGGCATTTCAAAAAAGGCCTTCCCCCTTATGTTGCTACTACCGACGCCCAAAATAATTTTCTGGACCAACCCCTGCCTGTAATAAATTAAAATAAAGCATGTAAACAGTAAAAACATGTTAAAACCAAAAATTGGTAGCCAAATTAGACTTAGTAACTTAATTAGAAGTGGCCCCAAACTGGATGTTGATTTCGGATTTAATTCAATAAGGTAGTGTCTATTAAAAATTTAGTTATCATTAATATACACAATTATGCAGATGATGTAGAGACTTGGATAGGAAATTCAAACCCCCTGGCTTTCTTTGTTTGTTTAATCGCACTTGATATTCTATAATGTAATTCTAAAATACTTTTTGTTTTTGCTTCATTTAAAAGAATGAACATGAAGTAACAGAGTAGTTTGGAATGGCATTTTTGATAAATCAAAGAGCCACTTTTTTCTTTTAATATAATGGCATTTGAAGAGCAAAGTTATGAAAATCCCTTTTTCTATTAAGTTTTAGAGCTTTTAGAAATTAAGTTCCCATCCCATTTTAGCAACTCAAAAATGAATTTATGTCAAGGTGGGGTTCTAAATATTATTTGACTAACCTTTGTTTTTATTGATGATAGAAATTATAATGTCGAACGACCCTTCAAACGTGACGTCCTTGATGAAGGATCTTGAATGTGTAATATGTCTTGAACAATTCAAAAATCCGAAAACACTGATATGTCATCATTCCTATTGCAAAGAATGTTTGGATGATCTTGTTCAACTTCATGCTGATGGTACTGGTTCAATAAAATGTCCAATGAAGTGCCACAAGATAACACGAATCAAAAAGAACGAAACAATCGAATCACTTGGTACAAACTATCATTTGAGACAGATGCTGGATTTTTTTGTGAATATGACTATAAGCACAAAGAATAGGTATATTATATGAAACAGTTTCTAAATGTGGTTTTCTTACGAAAGGATTAAGTTTCCCTGATGACAATTTCCTAAAAGTTATTTAATCAAACTGTAGTGTCGTTGAAATCTTTGATTGATGATATCTTGGTAACGTTTGGTCGCAGCGAAATGATGGGTTTCTGTTCATGATTCGATGATTTAATTTTTTATGTCCTATTTTCAATATGGGATTTCAAAATTAAAATGAGAATTTTCCCTGGGTTACCAGTTCTGTTTATATCATAACAAATTTACTTGAATTGGTTTTCATAGTGATAACAAGAGTGATACCTCATCATTTACAGCTAATCAATCGATCGAAAAACCCAAAATGAATGGTATACATTTGACATTCCTTAAGTCTATTTTTCTTTTTATTTACCATAAACTGTTATCTTTTTTTGTAGTAGCAGTCGCAAAGATCACGCCAGTAGATCATATTTACGATTTGGTTTGCCAGAACGAAGGTGTCATGTTTCTACATGCAATAAAAAATCAATGTAATATGACAATGCAGTCATTGGAAGACCTACTAACTGCTCATTCCCAGAAGTTCTGGATTTCCATGATTTCTGAAGATAATTGGGAGATCAGAATCAAAATTAACGTTGATGTTTGTACAAACTACACTTTCAACAGTTGCAACCAATCACATTGCCCAAAACTTCACTTGTGTAGGAGATTTCTCTTGTCCCCAAAATATTGTTCAGGTGATTGTGGACGCTCACACAACATTCATGATAGTCATAACGGCAACCTTTTAAAAGACTTTTTAACAGTTTATTCATCTGGTTGTGTCTTAAGATTTTTGCGTTCCTCTTTTCCAAGGTTGTGTGTTCCTTTCGATAAAAATGGGTTTTGTGAGAAATTTCATTGCGGCTACATGCATATATGCCCTGATTATGTTGATGGAAATTGTGAAGATGAATGTTTGACTTCTGATGTAAGTGGTTTATCAAAAGCTGAAGTTCATAACTTTGGTAATAAACACAATAAGAAAGTTTTGGATTCGTTTGGTCTCAGTATTAAGAAAGAAGATAGATGTCATTTATTGGCGAACATGTTGATTTTTGTCGAGGAAGATGATGAAAGTGATGAAGACGATGGGAGTGATGATTGCTCTGATAGTAGTAACTGTTTTTCTGACACTGATGACGAGGATTCTGATGATGATTATCGATATTATTAACTGGACTGTTTATACTTTCTTAAAACTTTGATTTCAAATTTTGGGTTGAAATTTAATTTGCTATAAATATATTATGTGAAAGATTTCAGAAAATGTTTTGTGTGAAAGTTTAACATTTGTGTATATATTATTGATACTGAATAATGTATATTTACATTAATGTATATTAACAATAATGTATTGTAAATTTATTGAAGGCATCGCACAGCAGTAGCAACGAGAAGTATGACTAAGAGACAGGGGCTAGCAGCCCATTGATTAAATAATCAACATAGTGACAAGAATTCAGGATAATATCATCATAGTATATTGTCTCTAAAATTTATCCCAAATTTGATTGATATTAGATCTATCTACAATTCCGATGTCAAACCACCCTTCCAATGTGACATCCTTGATGAAGGATCTTGAATGTGCAATATGCCTCGACCAATTGCAAAATCCAAAAACATTGGTCTGTCATCATTCCTATTGCAAAGAATGTTTGGATGATCTTGTTCAACTTCATGCTGATGGTACTGGTTCAATAATATGTCCAATGAAGTGCCATGAGATAACACGAATCAAAAAAAACGAAACAATCGAATCACTTGGTACAAACTATCATTTGAGACAGATGTTGGACTTTTTTTCAGACATGACAATTGGCAATAAAGACAGGTAAGCTATTAATTGATTGTTCTCTATCATTTTGTACTTTCTGGTGACCATAAAGGTTTCGATTTAAACCCCCAAAACCTCTGGCTTACTTTGAAATTACTCAAATGATAAGTATTTTTTGATGAAAGAAAGTAAATCCGTTGAACTTCTTTTTACCTGGATTTATTTTTTACTATTCTTAATTTATAAAAATAGTTTCAAAAATATTCTCTTCTAGTGATAGCAGCAGCATTGACTATTCATTGAAAGCTGAAGTACTCACCAAAACTAAAACAAATGGTATATGCTTCGATTGTTTAACTGCCTATTCTTCTTTTTCCTATCCTAAATATTTTCAAACTTTTTATAGATCTTGGAGTTTCCATGCAAGCATCAGCCATCTCAGACATGTCAATGCAAGCACCAGCTTCAACCAGCTCAAATGTCTCAATGCTGGCATCAGCCATCTCAAACGTGTTAACGCAAGCATCAGCAGTTCCAGCTTCAGCTATCTCAAATGTCTCAATGCTGGCATCAGCCATCTCAAATGTCTCAATGCTGGCATCAGCCATCTCCAACGTCTTAATGCCACCATCTGCAGTACAAGCATCAGCCGTCTCAAACATGCCGCTGCATGCATCAGCCATCTCAAACGTGTCAATGCAAGCACCAGCCGTCTCAAACATGCCGCTGCATGCATCAGCCATCTCAAACGTGTCAATGCAAGCACCAACAGTTTGGAATGAGGATCATGTTTATAATTTAATTTCCCAAAACGAAGGTGTCATGTCACTAAATGCTATAATAAATCACTCTCATATAGCAAGTCCAATATTGAAAGATTTATTAACAGCAAATTCAGATAAATTTTGGGTTTCCATGATAACTCCATCTATTTGGGAGATAAGGATCAAGATTGATATAAGCATCTGTGCTAAATACACTTACAGCTGTTGCCACCAGGCATTTTGCCCAAAACTGCACTTGTGTCGAAGATTTCTTTTGTCCCCAACATATTGCCCTGGTGATTGCGGATACTCACATGATATTTATAGTGGTCATAATGGCAACCTTTTGCAAAACTATTTTACTGATTATTCTCCTGATGTAACCATGAGATTTTTGCGTTCCTCTTTTCCAAGGTTATGTATGTCTTTCGCTAGAAATGGGTTTTGTGAGAAATATTATTGCGGCTACATGCACATATGCCCTGATTACGTAGATGGAAATTGTGAGGACTATTGTTTAACTTCTGATGTAAGTGGTTTATCCAAATCTGAAGTTCATAACTTTGGTAATAAACACAATAAGAAAGTTTTGGATTCGTTTGGTCTCAGTATTAAGAAAGAAGATAGATGTCATTTATTGGCAAACATGTTGATTTTTGTCGAGGAAGATGATGAAAGTGATGAAGATGATGATGAGTTTTTCGATGATGGTTGGTATCATGATGGTCAATATGATGATGATTTTTATGACGGTGATGATTACAATGATGATTATTATGACAATTACGATGATGATGATGATTACGATGAAGACGGGGATTATTATTATGATGAAAGGTGGATGGGATATTAAGACACTTCCACTGGTGTAAGGGTTATAAAAGAGACATTTATATATATCACAAATTCTCCTTATGTGTTTGTTTAGAACGCTTCTACTGCATAGTTTTATAGTTTTCAGATTTTTGAATGTTGTTGTTATGTAGTTATTGAAAGTTATTGAAAGTTGTCAGGCATTAACTAGTTGAAATAGCAGTCTTATGGTTCTTTTTTCTATTTTATTTGTTGTTTATTATTTTCTATTGTTAACCGGTCATGTTATTTAAGAAGCACTACTCAGGTTTTTGAGAGTTTTTATTGGTCAAGAACTTTGACAACGGGCTCTACTCTGGCCGGAGTAGCCTGTTGTTAGCAAGTGTGTGGTTTCATAATCGTAAAGTGAAGTCATTGCATTGACTTAATCTTTTGACATGAAACATTTCATTAAATGTGCCACACATGTTTCACATAATGATCATGAAAAATGGTTTTCTTGTTTATAAAACATTCCAATAAAAAGTTTTGATTATGTTAGGTTCTGGTTAACAAATACAATAATAAACGAATGCTGAGGGATTTACTGGAATGTAGCCCTCTGTCAAAGTTTCGGACCTTGCACGCACGGTCCAGAACTTAGACCTCGGGCTACATTTCACGGTAAAGCCCTCAGCATTCATTTATTCTTGTATTAGGGTTATTGTTCTCTTGCTTTTGTCTTGGTTTTTCTGTCTTACGTTTTTTAATATTGCTGGAGCATCAAATCTTATGTTCTTTGGATGATTTATGATTGTGTTAAGTGCTTGATATTTCATTTCATAGTTCACTTTTATCTTTAAGAAGAAATGTTGTCAACTTTTTTGTTAATGAGAATTCATATCTTACGTCTTCTTAAAACTTTCATGGCAGATGTCCATTTGTATTTTTGTACGTTTTTATTCAAGCAAAAGTACAAATAGTGTAGGTATGGAAGTTAAAATTCTTTTCCCAATAAAGATGGCAGAAATCCTATGTTTTAAGAAAATCCTTTTACCACTTGCATCCATGTTTATCTTAAATAAGACAGACACACATCATATGTTATTTATAAAAGTTTTATATTTGAAGTAATCCGAATTCATCTAAATGATTTTTTACAACAAACAGGAAAAAAACAAGTTTAAAACTGTGTACATATATTTCAACTTCTGACAAACATCTTGCTTGCAAAGATTATATCATTCATATTATCTTGGACACCGTATGCGCTGGCTGTTTTTTATTTGGCGATCGAAGGATCCGTCGACCAGTTTCTTCTTGATTTGGCGGCAATGGTTGGGAAGTCATCTACAAATACAAGAAAACACTTTTTGTTTCTTATGCTGTTTTCAATAATGAGTTTAGAATGTGTTTTTTCTTTGACAAAAATAAACACCAGAAGTCTATTTTATTATTTTGATAGACTAAGTGGTATTATTATTAGTTATAAGAACTCACAGTTTCTGCATTTTTATTATTTTTAGTTTGTTATAAAAACATAAATTGTGGGCCGACATTTGAAAAGAGACGAGTTGTAGTTTAAGACACAATGGCGACTTTGGAAACGTTTACAGTGAAAATAGAAGGTCTTGATGGTCGTATATCAGAAGGCTTATTGAACGAAACCTTTAAAAAATTTGGTGAAGTATTTAACTTAAAGATAATGCCTTTGAAGAAAGGCTTGACAACAACTGTGGGGTATGTTAATTTTACTGACCGATCAGATGCTGAAGTTGCTGCAGTGAAGATGAATAAATATCGTTTGAATGGATGTTTATTAATAACAACCTTTCAAGAATCGTCTAACCCTTCACGAACGGATTATCGAGCTTTAACAGATTGCAAGTATATGAAGTCCAGCCAAGGTTGTGTTCCAAAAGACGGAAAGGTAAACGATATAATCTAACCCTGCATGACATCATTGTTAATCTGGTCTTACTCGGTTCCTTTTGCCATTATTTGATGGCACTCACTTTGATTTACATTTTTCTTCATAGCCTTGTCCTTATCGTCATCGAATATCATCCACTGGTATGACCTGCAGTGCATGGCTTCAAAAATGTTGTTCTAATAAATCTTGTCCTGATTTGCACCCACATATTGAGAAGACAGAAGGTAAGTGTACAGAAGAAAGTCCAAAAGAGTTGCACTCGTCCCCCAAATTTTTAAATCTTTTCTCCCTCATCACTGGCACAAAAAAAATGTCATTTATCCCTGTTGGTTCTTCAGATATTTGACCAGTGTCCCAGGCTCCTGATTTCACAAACAATGTGTCCAAATCTCACTTCTAGATATGCTGCTTCTGTGTCCAAAGCTGACAAAACAAATTAGAGCCATATTACTTCTCAGTTCCTTGATCTGTTTATTTGTTTGTTTCCCTGTCTATCATAACATGCTGGGTTGAGTTGAACCACTTATGTCCACCCAAATTCTTACATAGGCACCCTGCCAGTGTGAAACAGTTGCACCGAAGGGATAAGAAGAAATAAATGAAGATAAAATGAAGTTTTTTGGTTCCACAACATTGGTGTGGTGATGGGCAAAAAACTTGGGGATGTGGACCTATGACATTAATAAATCTTTGATTGATTAATTGAGAATCAGAAAAAAGTTCTAAGTGAAACATTTGCATGGTCAGATTCTGTTCAGCAAGGAAAAAAATTGGTAAACCTTTTTAACTGCTCTCTCTTTTAGTCAAACAAAATTCAGAAACTGACCAGTTTGAAGAAATCTGTAAATGCTCATTGTGTCTGGAAAGACTGTACTTGCCGAAAATGTTGCACTGTCAGCATAATTTCTGTAAAGAGTGTTTAGAAGACTTGATAAAGTTCAAAGGTGATCCAAAAGTAGCAGTTATTGAATGTCCTATATGCAGAACAGATCATATGCTGCCTCCTGGTCAACTTATAAGAGATCTTCCTGAAAACTTAATTTTGAAACAGACTTTAGATGCTCTGGGCACAAAATCAAGGTATTGTTTACATTCCTAATGACAAAGTATCATCCATCAATTTCCTTCATGATAATTTTGCAATGTGCAAAAAGTTATTTTGAATGTAATGCTGATGTGTAGAAAGTTGTCAATAGAAATAAGGCCAGGTGAAAATTTCAGATAACGCAAAATCGTCAAAAAGTCACCATGAGGAAGAGCATTTTTATTGAAATAGTTGACATATTTCTGTAGAAATGCACTCCTTCACTTCACGAATTTGTGTACTGGGAAGGGTTTCATTGATATTCTCATTGATTTGTTTGAGTTGCTGTAACATTGATATTATGAACGATGATGGTATATAGACTAGTAAGGGAGAAAATGTCATCGAAGGTCAATTATAACTCTTGTGTGGTCTTTTGATTGGTAATTGTATGAATACGATAAACCCTTTTGTGATTTTGTTTTTAATTTTAGTCTTGACGGACCAATTTGTATTGACTGTCAAGCTGTTGTGACTACATATTGTGGCGATCATGATGCATTTTTGTGTGATAATTGTAAGAATGAACACATAATGGTCAAAGGCTGTGATGTATTTCATTCAGTAAAATACTCAAGATCTAAAGATTGCATTGCACCATATTGTCAAGAACATGATTGCTTTCAAAATTACGGTTGCTATGAACCTCGATGTGGAACACCTCCGGTCTGTGTTTTTTGTGCTGAATATAAACACCCCGCACACAAAATCATCACATTTAATGAACTAGCACATAAATTTGAGTCACCTTTAAAAAATGAATTACTTGATATTGAGGATTCCGAAAGAAAACATGAGAAACTTCTACAGAGTGTCTCCATGGCATTAAAAGCGTCTAAGAAGGAGCAGAAAAACATGAAGAAAAACCTGGAAACCTGGAAAATAGAGACTCTATCGAAAGTTCTACATTTTTTACAGGAATCTGAGAAACATATCTTAGCTACATTTCATTCTGTGAAAAATGATACTTGTATTGATCTTAATGCAATCAAACAACAAAGTAGCAAAGCTCTTGGTAACTACAAGCAAGCGAAAGAGAAGGTGGACCAGTTGTTTAAAAGAAGTAATATCGAAGTCTTCTACCAAGCAGAAAATATTTGCAAGGAGATGAAAGAAATTCATGCGGAGAATAAACCTTCAGAAGATATCCAGTTTCCTGATTTCAAAATTGAAATTCAGAAGGGAGACAAAGATGGCATGTTGTATGCAGCGATACAATCTACTTTTGGTGATGTTCTTCTGTCACGTGACGAAGAAGGTGACATTCAACAAATCGTGTTTGGGCAAGGTGATATTGATACCTCTTCAGTTAATGTTGAGGTATTAGCGGAAACCAAACCTGAAGAAATGATAGTGAAAGCTCTTGCGGACATGAAAATAGCCTTACCAGGTCCGATTAGGTTATATTCATACGTTATATATTATACCTACTGATTCCTTCAGGGTGTCCACTGGAGCTGGAAAAGCTGGCAAAAGAGTCTTTTTTGAAATTAGGACTGGAAAAGCTGGAAAACAGCACACTTGCAGCTTTTTTTAGGTTGGAAAAGCTGCATTTTTATGGAAAAGAGTGCAGATTTCTGAAATTTTTGACTGGAGAAAGTATCATTTTTAAAAAAATTAGGCTGGATTTTTAAATCTTAGATCAGTGGACACCCTGTCCTTAGCTAGCTGTGTATCATTCCAAATACTTCATTGCAGGTGCAGCCGTTGAGAACAATATTGAAAAAAAACAGAAAAAGAAAAACAAAAAGAAACAAACAGAAACTGAAAGCGTTGTTGAAGATGAACGTCCCTGTTGTAAGTGTTCTTTATATTCCTTCACTCTGAATGTTTATTGACTGATATTGATGAGAGTGTTGGTACCTTAAGGGAAGAAATTGTTTGCGGAAGAGATTTGTATGGAACTTTTTTTTTTAAATGAATAAATTAGCCACATTCCGGAAAATCGTGTTTTGTTTACACGAAACTATATTCGCTATGTATCTGTAGGGACGTTTATATAACTTGGTAGAGTTGTTCTTGAATATGTCCCTACAAAGTCATTAGAAACTTCACGTGAACATTCGAAAAAAACGTGCAATGTAATGATGTTTCTTTTGATACAAGTAAAGTTTTACATCTCAGAAATAATTATTAAGTCTCATCAGTAATTATATTTTTTCGTGTAACAGGCTGGTTGATGTCAGGAATGTGGCTAATATTGGTCATCCGCAAAAATAAATTCCGCAAAAAATTACTCCGCAAAATTTCGAAATTTTTCAGCCGTAAAGAATTGATTTTTCACTTTGCATATAAATGAAATTCTCCTCTTTACAAAACGTTTGGAAAATGAAAAAGGAAAGAAGTCGATGGTATTGCATTTTTGGGTCATTTATCCGCAAACAATTTCTTCCCTTAAGGATACGGTATACGTTCTGTACATCAAAAAAAACAAAAATAAATTTTTTTCAGCAATTTACCTAAAAATATCTGAATTTTTCAGTGGTGAAGTTGATTTTATGATTTTTTTACAGAAAAGTTGTTTATTTCCAAATAAAAGTTTTTCTCATTCATTAATCGTGATTTTCTTCGATTGATCTTTCGCACATTTTTTGTAAACATGTGTTTTTTAATTTTTTGTTTAAATGAACATCATAATTTAAATGCACATCTGTTTAAAATATTGTTAATAATAGTATCACTAGCCAAGGTGTTAATCTATGTCATGATCATATTGAAGGTGTGATCTTTTGCAAAACTTTTAAAATGCTTTTTCGCAGTGTTCGTTTTTTAGCACGGTTCCTACTACATTTTGATTCCCATTTACAAAACTAAAAAAGCTCTGCTAAGGAGACTGCCACCATGTTCAAGCATATAGATTTTTCTAAAACCGGTTTTTGTTTTTTTTCCGAAAAGTGAACCATTCCCAAGTTATTAGTAAATAAAATTAAAGTTTGGACGGAAAAAATTCACTTTTCAGGAAAAATGAAATAACTTGAAAATGAGGCTTTTTCAAAGAATAAAAAAAAAACCGTTTTTACCCACATCTTTTGTGATTCTGACAAGAGTGGAATGAGCACTGGAAACTAAGTAGTTTTGTAAATGGAGTTGCTTTTGTAAAGACGGGGTGTAAAATTTCCAAGCCTTCTACATTTTTACTAGTACAAAATTTTCAAATAACATTAATATCATTCGATAGCTTATAAAAAATGCTTTTCAGTGATATATAATATAGCAAATATTTATTCATAGTTGGCAAAAAAGTTGAATTTTAAAAAACTATGCTCAAAACGTATACTGTATCCTTAAGGTAGCTGGTGGAGGAGGGTAGGGTGGCACTTCGTAATCCCGTCAGATGCAACTCCATGTGAAAAATCTTTGTTGCGTAGAAAAGTAGTTGTGATCATACTTCAGCCACAATCAACGAATATCCTCTGTTCCAGCCTTAATTCAGCGGTATCTCCTATATCTAGGGACGAAAATGTTTGGAGTTACGGATATTATAGCTGATTAGCTGCTTCCTTGTTGACTAATAGATTATATTTTGAATGATATTAGGTTGGAAGTACGATTTAATTGTCTCACCAATTATTTGATGTACAGAGGCCGAAACACTTGAAAAACGAAATAGATTAGTGGATAGCTCCCTTGCAATTGGCGATATTCTTGCAAGAGTGATCTCCGTTTCATTTGTTTGGTTTTTTGGTGCCGTACTTATTATACATATTTGCCCACTTTTTATACACAAATGTTTTCAGTTTTTAACTTAATGGAACACTCTTGATATCTCATCTCAATTTCGTTGCAAAGATATTTTGCTATTTTAGATGATTTTCCGGACGATGTGAAAAACGTGGAAGACGAGAAATCAAGTGAGTTCTTCGAAATCCAAAGTGAAGAAGAGAATTATTATGCTGCGCCCGGTATGCTTGTTTTTAGATGGAAATCCATGTTACGTTTGAGGATGAGAATAGATGAGCTTACCTTGTATTGTCTGTAATAAGCGCCCGGGCGCTTATAATTTTTTTTTCGAAATTGGGGGAGGGGGGGTGGGGGATTGGAGAGGGGCGCTTATGAAAATATTTTGAAATGGTCATGCTAGCTGTGAACGAGGCATTGCTTTTTATAGTCTTCCGTTTCTATTACAGAATTTTCACTTTTTGTTCAAAGTTCTAATTACCGCCCGGGCGCTCATTAACTTCTGAGTTAATGTTAAGTCACTCTAATAAGCGCCCTGGCGCTTATTGGATAAGGGCGCTTATAAAAATATTTTTGACTAAAGGGGGCGCTTATTAGAAAGGGGCGCTAGTTAGAGAGAATATGGTATTCCATAGCCACTCCTCTAAAGATATTTTGTTTTTGTTTTCATGAAGAAGAGAATTATGGATGGAACGAAATGGATGAAGACAAAAATTCTGAAGACAGTGATACATGTTCAATTTCATCAAATTCTTCTAACAACCCATCTGGTGTATCTTCCAAGCGCCAACGGCACCCTCGAGGGCGTGGAAAAGGGCGTGGAAGAGGACGTGGAAGAGGTGAAAGCGGGCGCGGGCGTAATAGAGGTAGGGCGCAAGGTAAAAGCACTGTTCCTGACGACTTCGCCAATGCAAGTGGAAAGCAAGATTTTCGTGGTGGAATGAATAATGTTACTCGTGGTCGAATGAATTCAGTTTCAAGAGCTGGCATGCAAAATTTTCGTGGTGGAAGAAATTCTGGTCCGCAGAATTTACCTCTGCCTTCACCTTTTCCCTTTCCCGTATTACCTATCCATCCTTCTATGCCTCAGTCAAACGCGTACACTACTTTAAACAGCCAGAACCTTGTTCGTCCTCCAAAGCCCACTGGTTCGTATCAACGCCCGTCTCCCGCAAAGTCTTTTAGTAGTTTGAGATCACTTCATGATGATGGTGCGCCAAAAGTCCAACATATAATCTGCTATCGTTGTGGAAGGTCAGGTCATCCCGTTCAAAATTGCAAATCTAAAACAACAGCAGATGGACGTCCGCTTATCTGACAGTATTCAGAGATGATCGCCTCTTCGATTTCATTGTAAACAGTTTTCTTTGTCGGCTAGACTTATCTATAGCGCATGACGAGACGAAAATAGTGATGTTTTTGACTTTCTTTGTTATGACATATGAAAAGTCGATGATGCTTTTTTTTCTTTGAGAGCCAGTTAAAATCCATCCGAGCTGACGTCTGCAGTTTTTATTCTCCTTTTCTTATTGGTAGATCGTTTTACTGTCGTTTTGGTAACCAACCATAAGCTTCTACCACATTTTTTTTTTTTTTTCTAATGATAGAGGAAAATGATTTTGACAATAACTGTCCTTTTGACAATAATGTCCTTTTTGGACATCATTTTGAATACAGGGTTGATAGAGATTTATTGGAAACATCGTTATGATATTTGCATTTGCCTACAATATTTGTAGTAAAAATTCACAAGGACCCTCAGGCTGCCCCGGTGTCGCCGGCCCTGTATATACAGAAGAGAGAGTTACTGTTGATTATTGAATAAATATTCTAATATTCTACCTTGAAGTTTTATGTCAGAGAAATTGTTTGAATCACTAGATTTTATTCCCAGAAATGACCTTGAAAATTGAAAATTACCCCGTATATCGAAAAGGCGAGAAACCCTGGGTTCGAGGTTGATCCGAGTACAAGCCCGCCCCTGTCACTAGCGTAAACATCAGGCCGAGTATAAGCCCCTTTGAGTATAAGCCCATGAAAACAAGACATGTATTTTTATCTTTCATTTATTTCGTATTCTATTTTATACACTTTCTGACTTCTCACTTCCTTATCTTTGGTCCATATAAAAAGTTGTGACATGGGAGCTCTATTGCTCCACCTAGAACCCATGTGCTTTCAGGTGGTTTTATTTTTACTGTCCTGTAATGGTGTACTTTATCTTGTAAAATTTCCAGGACTTCATTAATGGGTACGATATACTATATGGTGTATTTTGTTTAACGATCTTAGATTAATAGAATCATACAATTTTTTTCAGATAACGACTCACGAAAATTGTGTATTTTTCAGAATATATTTGAAACCGGTGAGGTTCAACTTGGAGGTCTTACTTGCAGTCAAATTTTATTCCACAGTTGATGAGGAGAAAACTACATTATGAGAATTTTTTTCTTGAAGATCTTTCAAAAATAAGCGTTGAATTCCTTAAGTAAATGGCCTCGTATTTAATCGTTAGAAAACTCGAGAAGCTGGACGATGGCTGCGCTAAACAGAAATTGCTGTAATTTATCTGAACATCTTCGGTATGTCATGGTGTTACTCGTGTAACATGCTAACGTAATTTTCAGGTGATTCCTTTATGTGTATCTCCCCATATTTTCTGAAATTCGATTGCTTTTCAAGGCTTTGACTTTTAAGTTGTATTTAAGGAATTTGTCAGAAGTATTAATCTATCTGCATGTATTCCTAAAAATGTTAGAGCAAAAAATCGATTTTAATTCAAGCTTTCGTGGCTTGAAACAATTGATTAAACAACCAATCAGATTTGACGTTTCACAAAATATATCATAATATAGCTATCAATACATCAATTCAAACTATTTATTACTAACCAACGTAATTTTCACAAATAACGAAGTATTTATTAATTACACACAAATGTTATTTCAATCGCAGATCACGATATGATTAGACTGTCCGAAAATTAAACATCAAAAGGTTCTCCCCTCGCACTATCTGCTGCCGTGACTATAGAAATTACAATTCTGAAATAACATGCACTGTCCTGCGAGAATCAAGCCTGGAACGACATTTTTTTTTTTTTTTTTTTTATTTTATTTTTTATTTCGCCAATATCATATACAAATCTCAAATATAATCGTATATAATGGCTGGAGCAAGCAGAAGGCAGAAGTGCCTTATCATCAAGCCCCGTGTAATAACAACTAGTTTACTTTTTCAATATACTACTACTAATAATATAATATATACAAAAACATGAAAACAAAGTACCTATCTGGGCAGAAATATTTACAAGCAAAAGGAAAACGTATGTACAGTGTGAAATGAAGGAAAAAACAAACAAACAAATATAAAAATGAAAATGAAAAATTAACGAAAGATACCAACATAACTAGAGAGGAAAAATGGCATGCTAGGCGTTGTTGAAATATAACAGCCTAAAAAAACTGAGAAAAATCAATGTCACTGTTAAGCAACTTCATTTTTACAGATCTTTTGAAATGGTAAACAGACCTAGTGTTCTTTTCTGCATTTTGCAAGATATTGTTCCATAGGGCTGGGCCACGATGTAACGATGGGCAATGGAAAAGGTTGTTACTTTAAGGCGTTTTTGAGGAGTTTTGTAGTTATTCCTTGAATATCTAGTATTATATTTATTTTGGACTCTGGAAAATTGGTTACGGAAAGTTATTGGGGTAAGCTCGAGCTTATTTTTAAACATGAAGGTTAATACTTGGTATATGTTTAATTTGTAGATACTAAGAATCCCAAGTTTCTTTAATAAAGGTTCGGAGTGTGTAAATCGATCTACACCGAAAATAATCCTGCAAGCGTGTTTTTGTTTGCAGTAAAGTTTCTTAAGCTTTGTTTGGTTAGTACTTGCCCATACTATGTTGCAATAGGTTAGGTAACTATGTATAAATGAGAAATATAGTAATTTTAAGGATTTTAAGTTGACATATGGTTTTGCTATGCGAAGTATTCCGAGGTTTTTAGAAATCTTATCTTGGATAACATTTATATGATTCTTCCATGTCAAATTTTCATCAAGAAGAACTCCTAGGAATTTGATGAATTTTTCCCTTTTTATCTCATTATGGTTAATTAACAGTTTCGGTAATTTCAATGGCAAATCATCCACACTTGAAGGCTTACAAAACAAAATATATTTAGTTTTATTTATATTTAGAGAAAGTTTATTACTTCTGAACCATTCTTCAATATTTCTAAGCTCTTTGTTCACGATATCAAAGAGTGATTTTATATTTTTATGTGAATAAAATAGGTTAGTGTCATCAGCGAAAAGAATGAAGTTTAAAGTATTAGATGCTCTGTAGAGATCATTTACATATAATAAAAAGAGCAAAGGGCCAAGAATGGATCCTTGGGGTACACCCCATGTTATAAGTTTAAGAGATGTTCTTTTTGATCCATACGAAACACATTGTTTTCGATTAGTGAGGTAGTCTTTAAACCACAAGAAGTTATTATTGCGTACACCATCAGGGGCGGATTTAGGATTTTTTTTGACTGGTGCAATTGTCAACTTGACTCACTTAGTCAATTTGTTTTCAGGGGCGTGGGGTGGAGGGTATCCAGCTATTTGGAGCCACCCAAGTAGTCTTTAGCCCTTTGTGCAGTAAAATGAGCTGTAACAGACCCAAACACGATCATTTATTCCCATGTGGTTATGGTACATTTACAATGCAACTGAGGGAAGAGAAACAGTAAAACTGATATATATCCAGAAGGTTGAAATTTTGGAATTGCAAACATAAAAATTAAAACTGGGATTTACCTTGGTCAAAGCATTAACAAGGACTGAATTAAATTTTTAAATTTCAAATATATATTATTATTATGAAATATCAAATATGACTACAAACACTTCAATAACAAGTAATTGACCAGGAGACCAGCCCATGTATCAAAAAATGTTCACAGGTGCTGGCTGCCTGTCAACCATTTGAACATTACAGAACTTTTTTTATTTCTGAATAAATACATAATACGTTCAGTCCCTACCCGGAGACACGTGCGATCGCACGTGCACGTGCCAGCACACGTGCAAATTTTTTTACACGAGTGAAATATCGCACCTGCAAGTAATGATATAAATCATTTCATCGCACATGCAAAAATTCATTAAGAACACAGAAATGTAAACTGTGGACTCTTAACGAACGCGAAGCTGTAATAAAAGATGCCGCAGAAAAATACGAGTGAGCAAAACGTTGTGTAAGGAAAGGAAAGATGAGCCCCCTGAAAAGATCCCGAAGATCGATCTCAGTGACAATGCGGGCAGCACAAGCGAAGATGACGGAAAAGATGAGGATGAGTATGGTGTCAGTGATGAAGATGTATTGTAAATAAGTAAGAAACAAAAAGAAAGTTTAGTGGTTGCCCTCACGTAAACTCCTCTCATTTTTTCTGATTCTCTTAAGACAATACTGTTGACGATAGAGCAATTTCCTCAAATAATTATTTCGTGAAAGATTACGTGCCACAAGCGCTATGATTTCAGAATATTACATAATCTACGGCAGAGCTGTACCATCATTGGTGAAATGATAAGGCTAACTTTGTTAGTTTCAGTGTTTAGGGTTCACTGATAACTAGCTGACTTTAGGACGCTAAGGTTGCTAGAATCGTCCCCTTCACCAATACTACATAAATTATTTTCCCTTTTGACCTTCATCACACGTGCAATATTACTAAAAAAGACTTCATCGCACGTGCAAACTCTATGACACGAGCGAAGTATAGCTCGTGTACTAATTTCTTCCTGGTAGGGCCTGTACGTTGTGCAAAAAAACAGCATATATAATCTAACAACTGGACACAAACATTTTGTCCATTATGTGTGGATTGTTGGTTTTAAAAATCACCACCACAATAATAGTATATATAATACTAAGAAAAGAAAGTTTGTTACTTGAATATATACAATTAATGTTCTGAATTGCTAATTTCCATAACCTTTACAAAAACATCAAGTGCAGTAAAGATGTGATAAATCACAATTGTAAACAAGCTGAAAAAATCATTACAAAAATTAGAATTATATATATTATAACCAATTCAAAAAAAAGAATGCAAACATAGCTATAAAAAGATCTGTTTACAAAATCAACTTCTTACATAAAAGATTTCAAAATAAAATTCATAACCTATCCTTTATGGTTTTTGAAAGGGTAGTTTTATGTTGTACAAGTCAAAAGGTAGTGCAGCGATAAAAAGTTACAAAGCAGCAGATCTAGAAAAAACTGTCTAAAAACTTCTCTTAACTTTAAAAATTTACCATCACACTAGAAACAGTTTGTTAACACACAGAAATACGAAAACAGAAAACTATTGTTACCAGTAAAGAATAATACAAAACCATTTAACTTATTATTATTTTGAAATATTTGACAATACTTTCAACTAAAGGTTCTGATCTGTATACACATTTTATCCTTCAGCATAAACGTAAAGGAATAAAAAAGACAGTGAAAGCTAAAAAACTTTAACAATACATGGCTATAAAAATATACGTTTGTACATAGGAAAAAATATAACGTAAGATGTCCTTTGAACAACATTGAACTTCTTCCAATCCAACCTTCCGACACTGTGAAGGTGCCATGATGCAACTGGAATTCTGTTCGCACTCGGTAGAGGCTATAAAATTATCTTCATCGTCATGCCGTACACTTTTCAATTTGCACCAGTTGAGCTTGCACCAGTCAGACAGATCTCAAAACTCCCCCAGAAACTCCGCATCTTTGCACCAGTTAAGTGGTGCAAAAAGCGATGCCGGTAACCGACCCCTCAAACATATATTTTCCGAGACGGCACCCCGTTTCATATTTGTTATACAGGGCCAAATATTGCAAAATAATAATACTTTGTTTTTTCGAGCGCAGAAAATTCCCGAGAATATTACACGACGCAACAAGAAGCCCGAAGGTTTCAGAGATTGAGTTTTATAAACATATATATATTTCTCAAGAGATACACCTTATTTTCCAACATATCGAATTTTACTGGTGCAACTGCACCAATGCACCAGCCTAAATCCGCCCCTGACCATAGTGTTTTAGTTTCGATAGAAGAATTTTATGATCAACTGTATCAAATGCCTTCGAGAGATCGATAAAGACTCCTAGCGTGTATAGATTATTATCAAAAGCATCACTGAGATCGTTCACTAGGTTTAATATTGCATGGTCAGTAGAATGCCCTTTCTGAAACCCAAATTGTTTCTGGTACAACATGCTGTTGTCAATAAGATATTTATAGAGTCTATTGTACATTATGCGCTCCAGGATTTTTGAAAAGCAAGGAAGTATCGATATCGGTCTATAATTCGAGATATTAGACTCTTCTCCTGCTTTGAAGCTAGGAATTACTTTTGCAATCTTCATACTATTTGGGAATTTCCCTGTATTGAGAGAAAGTCGAAAAATATGCAATAGAGGAATTTTGATGATATCAAAGGTGTGTTGAATAACATTTACGCTGATGTCATCAATTCCTGGACTTTTATTGGATTTAAGACTTTTAAAAGCGTCAAGTAGTTCAGTTTCTGTCAAGTTTGACTCTTGCATGATGTTATCGAACTCTTCAAGAAAGAACATCGGTGGCTTATTTGAGGCAGGGATTTTTTCAGCTAAATCACATCCTACTCTTGCATAAAAATCATTAAAAGCACTTGCAATTTCCCTTTTACCATATACAAGTTTTTTATTAGTTTCAATAAATTTTGGTAAGCTACTTTTCGAAGTTTTTGTTTTCCCTAAAATTTCCTTGATAACGCCCCACGTTTTTTTGGTATTTGCACTATTTTGGATCAATAATTTCGAGTAATATTCTTTTTTAGAATTTTGTTTAATTTTATCAAATAGATTTTTGTAAGTTTTATATTTACTTTCATTTCTGTATGTTTTGCTCTTTAGAAATTTTTCGTATAGTTTTTGTTTTCTTTTCGATGATTTAAGTAGACCTGGCGTCATCCATGGGCTGAGGAGACTTTTTGGCATTAGGTTAAACTCTTTTACTGGAAACGCTTTGTCATATTGTATAGAAAAAAGCTTCAAAAACAAGTCATATGCGCAATCAACATCACTGGACTCCTGAATTAGTTCCCAGTTCATCTCAAGGAGAAGATCACGAAAATAGGATATCGATCTTTTATTGATAAAACGTTTTGAAATAGATGTGGATGTGTTAGATGTGTCTTTAATTATGTCCTTGATTAACAGAAAGGTTGGAAAATGATCAGTCAGATCAGTCTGTATTACACCAGAACATAAACCGTTTTGATTATAATGATTATTCGTAAAAATATTATCAATCAAAGTTGATGTGTTCCTAGTAACTCTTGTTGGTTTATTTATTGTCGGAATTATGTTATACTGAAGGATCAAGTTCACAAAATCTTTAATTTTTTTGTTTGCATAATCTAATAAATTTAGATTTAGGTCACCAGAAATGAAAATATGCTTGTTTGAGCGACTTACGTGAGAAATATGAGATTTTAAGTGATCTTTGAAGAGTTTAAAGTTACCAGCAGGTTGTCTATACATGGTTGTAATTATAATATTTTCACATATGTAAAATTTATATAGGAAATACGAATTGGAGAAACACACTCCCACAGTCAAACAAAAAAATAAAGGGAGAACATATGATACGTAAATGAACGAATGCAATAAATTATTAGAGTCCGGGTAAACTTCAAGTCGTGAGTTGCGTGAGTTATGAGTTGCGAGTTGCTAAATTCAAGAGTTGCTTAAAAGTACGGTAGCCGATGCCGGAAAATTTCACGGATGAATAGGGAAAGAAAACTTATTATTCAAATTAAAATTTATTATTCATTACTAATATTCCATCAAGGAGATGAGAAGCGAAAATATGTTATTCCGTGCAAGTCATAACACGCCATTAATCAAACGTTTCGTTTTTCGAACTCCCCGCATCAGCTATTAACGGAAAAATCTCACGATTTTTTCTTAGAAGAAAAATGAAAAACAGAGGTCAAAGTTCATCAAAACTTTAACAATAGAATGATGCTCAATCATCACTCATACGATACACTTTTAAGGAGAGTCCACAACGGAAAAATCTGACGATTTTTTTCTTTCAGAAAAATGAAGAACACAGGTCAAAGCTCATAATTACTTTAACAATAAAATGATGCTAAATCATCACTCGTACGATACTTTTAAGGAGAAAAAGTTCTTGAAGTTCCACCACAGAGCCTTGTGTGATGCTCTTTCTTTAAACGTTTTACCATCAGGCACGTGTGAGCTTGCTATTCGTCTCAATACAATCGAAGAAAAACATAGTTCGCATAAAGTCTACCAAACACCCAGACTGAGTGAGAAATAAAAGTTATGAAGTAGGTTAAACAGATACGTTCTTACATCGATCCAGTTGTCTTCGGTTCGGCACCACCATAATAATAAATATGGCCCCTTTGCCGGAAAAATAAATCGTTGCCGTAAATATTTTCAACTCACAAATTTACTAACTCACGACTGGCAACTCACTGAACTCCCGACTCGAATAGTTCCTTAACTCAAATTATTACGGAAATCATCCAGAAATCGATTTCGACGTACAAGGGTAAACTCAACATCGTCAATATTGGTGTTTGAAAAGCTGAATCGAATTACTGTAGATCTCTACTGTATGATCTCTACTGTAGATCTTATTAAGAAAAAATGACACGGAAATCGGTAATGTAAAAAAACCTATTAATTGAAGATGAATATTCTACCAAACCTCAGAAGATCTCAAATGGCTTTGCAGAATATTTCCCTTTTATCATTGATACATTAAATAGGTGCTTTCTCTAATAAACAACATTATAATGGCGAAAAACATTAAACTTCCTCAAAGCTACATGAAGGTTATTCGAATTCAAGTACGTGTCTAAATTTACGTTAAAACACGGTTGAAAAAAAAAAACGTAAAGAAATTGTAGTGGCATGGGTAATTATGTTCTGGATTAATTAAAAAATAAGTACGTAACTGAGAGTTTCAGTCCTTGGGCTTCCCTCTGTAACAGTGGTTGAAACTTCTGCTGGCCGACTTGCAACTAGTAGTTGACTTACCACCAGGAGGTATGTTCATCATTGCTCAAACTTACCCAAAGGCCAGTGTGCAGTCAGTCGATGGCTCTAATGGGCTGATACGCTGCTTTTAAAACACCTCAGAGTGGAGTATCGATATACGACATGACTGGAATCGAACACGGGTCGCAGCGTTCGCACTCAAAGGTACTTTCTCTAAAAATTACTCTATCCATATGCTACCCATTAGTATTGCATATTAGCATTGAAGTTTTTCCTCCAATACCTGTTTCATAAGTGTAACCCTTCAGCACCAATATACCGTATAAGTAAGTTTGAGAGTGTCCTTGGAAATGAATTGGAATGGCTTATAGATTACATTTTCAACCACACAATTCAAATATCCCATGGAAATATTCTATGAAAAGAAAATCCATTATACCTGGTAGAGTTCCCTTCTAGAACCATTTTATTCGCTGTTTTCTTCAATGATATTGTAGCTACGTCCCATGGACCCATGTTACAGATTCATACAAGTATTTTGGAGAAGAGATCAATAAATGAATAAATCTGATCAATCAATCAATCAATTCAATAAAAACTGCAAAGTAAGCATCCTCCAGACTGAAACCCAACGCTCGTAGATGCTACTTGACTACATTTTGACTACGTTCCAATCGTAAAAAGGTCGTGACGAAACACCGGAACAGCGAATAGATATTTTAAAATATGTAATTTTAATCCAGCCAGATAAAACGGAAAACAGAGTATTGTATGAAAATGTATCAAAAAAGACAAAGAGTCTGGGTACGGGGTTGATTAGCAGAATATGGATCTACTTAACATTTGACGATATGTTTGCAACTTAACATTTGACGATACGCTGGGAAATGCGTGTGTTTAAACTCTTGACATTACAGTCAACTCTCGAAAACTCGAACACTCAGGGGACCGCGAAAATAGTTCGAGATATCGAGAGTTCGAGTTTTCCAGAGTTGAAATTTGTAGAATGTTGGTACACTAATTATTACCTTAGGCCGACTTTTTTTTTTGCGTCGCCTTATTTTAGCGATGTTAGCGAATGAGCGTATTTTCGCTAAATGAAAGTTGCGGAAAATTTAAGTTTAGCAAAAATTATTTTTTACCTGCTGGCAATTCTCCGTAATTAAGAGATCATTCGCTAAAATTATGTTGCGTTAAATCCGTGTTCATCCATTTTCTCAAAATCTTACTGACACAAAAAAAAAGTCGGCCTAAGGTATGTCAAAGGACCGACAGAAAAGTTCGAGTAATCGAGGAGTTCGAGAAATCGAGTTTTCGAGTTTTCGGGAGTCGACTGTATAACATTTACGTAGCTACTGCAAGTTTCTCAAAATGTCGTATCTTGACAGTAGCCCGACAGACTTTTCCACAACCGGTCAACCAATAGGAGGAGGGAGAGTTATGATTAGGGTTGGGGCTATGGTTAGAGTGGTGGGTTAGGGTTAGAGTTGAGGGTTACAGGGTCGGGTAAATGTCCGATCAGCAGGGATGCATCAAGGCCGTAGACTCAAAAGAATTGTAACTGAAAATAAATGTTCTGTCAATTATAACATGACTATAATATATTGGCGAGGTCTTATTTTTCTATAATTTTGCTCCATAATGTTTTCCCATTTATTTTTTGATACTTGAGATTTTCTTGTTCATACATTCTTTCCCAACAAATTTTATGTCACTAAGTTATCTAATATCTGGCCTTTAGTTTTCATAGTTTTTATATCTAAATTTTATGAATTCAATCTTTATTATTTTTATTATTTGTCATTTTGTAAAACAGGATATATTCTGATAACAACTATATATTTACAACGTATATGGTTGAAGGAAAATGTACAATCTTGTACCCAGGCTTTCGCTGTCCGTATATCGAAAAAGAAAGAAGCCCTAGGTAGGAGGTTTGGAAATATATTGAATTTAACCAGATAAGACAAAAGAGCGGTATTCATTCATGTTGTGAGTGCCCTCTTCGTAGAGTTTTTACTTTTAGTGAAATTTGAGTGCTTGAAAGAATGGAATCTTGAATGAAAATTGAGAAAATATTTTTTGTGTGTTTATATTTCGAGAAAAATTTCGATTGTACAACAAGAAATTTTCAGACAAAAAACAACAACGACAAAATCAGGAAATTGAAATGCGTTCTAAAGAAGTGTTTGACGTCAAAAACGTTTTTTTGAATGAGAAAATCCAATATTTACGTTACAAAATGTATTGTGAATCGACCATTATGAATACACGGTGTGTAGTAGTTAGACTTGCTTTACCGAGAATATCGGACATTTTATCGGGTGATTATCTTTCTATATTGTTCTTTCGTTCGGACACACAACTCCATTAGAAAAACAAACTCGATGATAAACCAACCAGGAATCCACCTGTCGACAGTTGTAAAGTTATAATAAGATATGAAGTAGATTTGCCGCCAGCCGTAAGAACAGTTCCTGAACGTGTAATAATTTCCAGACCAGATTTGATTTACGATTTTAGTCATGTCGGATGGTTTTAGAAGGGGTTCTCTTATTGATTGAGACACAGCTAGATGGAGAAAGTGCTTAATAAATGATTTAACTTGCGCACTTCAACCTTGTGTCCAGGGTTTTTTTTTACCCTGGGTACGAGGTTGATGCGCACTTCAAACCGGATTTATATGCTTTTCATAATTATACCGACACTCAAGCTTGGTCAGGACAAAACAAATTTTGCTAATTATCGTCCTATCGCCTGGACATAATTATTTGTGTCGCCACTGATGTTTTTCATTACTATAGATCTCATCACTGTCACTGTCTCGTCACAATTTGTCGTTTTTCGAACGTATAGAACCAGTTTTCTAAAAGAAACTTTTGACGATGGTGATGTCTTCTCTGAGATGTAACAAAAAATGCTGACGCTACATGGGGGAAGATCAATAAAACTCCCCTTTCGCGAGAAAATGTTTGAGAAAAAGGTTTTTGTTATGACTTTGTTTCTTAAAGATTTGATTGTGCACATTTTCCGTTAAATCTTCAAAAATGTTTTATTGACCTAAAAGTCCTCTCTCTATAACCGTCTCTCTGTACGCAATCTTTACTTGTCAATAATTTCAATATGATTACGATAAACAATGGAACAGTGTAATGAATCAAAACGAGATCTGTATGGGCAAGTTTTAGAGGAATGGCAACAACCTCGTCCCCAGGGCTAAGACCAGATAGAACAAAGGTTGTGTGGCACGAAAATACACATCTTTTTTATAAAAACCAGTAAAATCTGACTGGCGTTCTTCTCATTTTTTTAGCCTTTTTTAGCATGAATTATTTTTATTTTGTTCTTAGCTTTAGGAAATGCTCCTTCAAATTTCAGCCTTTAAACGTTTTTTTATAAGAAACCTGGCAAAGGACCTAGTTCTAAAAGTTTCTTAATTTTTTGCTGAAAATCCATGTTTTTAGTTCCAAAAGTTTCTTATTTAGTTTCTGATTTTCACCCACTCCGCAACCCCCGGTGAATGAAAGTCGCAGTTGTAATTTTCTATCATTCCGATGATATTGTTATCGCTTTGATTGAAACCATTTTGTCCAGAAACTTGAACTCGATCACCACGATGTTCAACGCTTTTGGTAAGCCCAAAGAGCTTGCTTACTCCATTGTCACTAAAAATATCTGTTTTGAATCTAAATGCAATGTGTAACAAACTGCCCGCCCGACGATTGACAAAACAAAAACAAAACATTCGAAACATGGCGTTCTAAATTTTTTTGCTTGAAAATACAAATGCAATGGAATTTCCGAGTTTCTTATTTCAGAACATACACATAATGCAGTAGTAAAAGTTTTTTAATTTTTGAAGATGCTACATGTAGGTTTCTTATAAACATATTTCTTATAAAAAACGTTATTTTTTATGAAACTTCCAATAAAATAAAAAAAATCTTTTTAGAAACATCTTTGCTACAAATCTCGATTTGAATTAATTTGTAACACGTAGCGTGGTGGTGGAACTATAATATAATGAAAATAGTAGCCCCCAATATGAGTGTGCAAGTTTTTAAGTCGCGCCATCTAATGCATTTCATACATTCATTGAAGATGAAAAAAAGAAACAATCACAAGTGAAAACAATATTCTTATTGGTTGCTTCTTGGAAGAGAATTGCAAGAGAATTTACATCCTGAATTATTCTTATTTTACCAGAAAATTCAGACTCAGGCTGTTCCTTTTTTGGCGCAATAATTTGAGACCTAGGCTCCGCTGTTCTTATTTTGTTCTTAATGTTTTTGTCATATCAGAGATGCTCATGTTTTAATAAAATTTGTTCTTTTAGAAAAAAAGTGTGTAAACGGGATAGTTCATATGACGCAGTTCAGGCCGTTAAAACTTTTTGTACTAAGTTCGTTCCGATTGGAAAACGTGCAAACAATGCTGGGTCAAAGTAGTTACACTTGGATATTGTTCAATTCACCAGTTATCTTGGGTGGGGAGCACTTTATTTACGCACAGGCCATGATCTGACGAACGTAATAGTTCTTTTATCTTTTAACTTAATGACGTATTTTACGTCATGTTTATTACTCAAATCTAACTGGGGGTTGAAAATAGAAAATTTTATCACGCCTTTTCTTTCAAAATATCACACGAAAACCTATTTTGTAGTTTTACGTTATCCATTAAAATTTTAAAAGATTTAAAAAAATTTTTTATCGTGATTTCATTCTTTCTTAGGTTAAGCAAATGCTTAATTTCATTGCATACCCCCGGAAAGTAATAGTTGGTTCACCATTTTTATACAATTAATTACATTGCAAGGGGGTGAATCAGCTCACAATACATTGTTTTGATCAACTTTGAATGATATATTTAAAATTTGATGTGGTTCACTCAGACTTCTTACGAAGTATATATTTTATGAATAAAAACTTGTGGTAATAATTGTTATTCCTGGTTAAAAAATCTTGCGGATCAAAGCCCAGGCAAGGTAAGGTATTATGAGATGTTAGCTATAACTTTTTTTTCGAAAGATTAATCAGTAGGTTGTTTTTACAAGGTTTTCCCTTCCAATCCGCTACTCAATTCCACTCGTTATTGATAGCAAGGGCTAATTTACAGAATTCTAATTCTCCTACACCGTTCTAAACTTTGGCATTAGTATTGAGATTTCGAATACTTCAGTGACAAAACAATTCCCGAAAAATCAAAATAAAAGACAAGAAGAAAACTTTATGGGTTTAAACAGGTTCAAACGCAATTTCTAGTAGACAGTTTGAAGCATTAAATTTTCATTAGCGGGTCTGCAAACTATCACTGTTGCCGGTGTTGTTTTGGTTGGCTTAGGTTATGGTAATACCTTATGTGAGTATAGAAACCCATGCAGTAGATTTGAAACCGATGTATAGTACCAAAAATTAAACAACAAGGGAATTCTGTTGCTCTTCTGTTTTGATTTGAAGTTGAATATTAGGGAGGAGGGAAACACCACATGCACATCATTCAAAGTTCTAGATATTGATTCAACAGAATCGGTTTTGATTGACAATTTAGATGATGTGGTTTAAATATTTTATTTGAAGGCTTATTCACATTCTCAAAAAAGATTTTGGTAGCTAGTAAGAAGAAATTCTATTTTCACACTGATGAGGAGAAGATATAGCTAAAGTATACTGTTACAATGATTTGTTAAATTTATTGTGCCATCTCATTTTTCTTAATTATGATTTTTCCTCTAAAAGATTGATCCACATTCTTCATAATTGTGAAGTTTATTACACAGATATGGAAGTTATTAAAGTTGGAAAGATTACAAACATAGGAAGATTCTCTATCTGTTTCTTCTCCAGTAAAATAGCTTATACATAATGATTACTTTCTTGTTGAGGACATTTTTTCTGACATTTAGTCATGACTGGCCCAAGTCTTGCTCAGTTGCAGCACATGATAAAGTTTGAAGGAAATAACAAAGGTGGAAAATGCATTGCTAGGATAGCAGTTCAAAATGTCAGAACGGCGCAAAAAGTAATAGAATAGTTGAATTTCGAATATTTATATCAGATTATTTTTATGCTATACTGAAAAACGTAATCTTTATTAAAGTGAGAGAAAGTGTTAATTTATGTTAGACAACCTTCTTTATATCAAAATGACCCCTCAGAGGAATAAATCAACGGAAAATAAAGTATAAAGTATTTTTTATCTAGTATTTTACAAAGTATTTTTATATCTATCAAGATACCTACATGCATCGGTAGTCACTGACTGATCATTAATGTTTGAAAGCATGAAATTATCGAAAAAGGACACATACATTATACACTATGGGAATTAGAAGGTCATCTATAGAAATACTGATCGAAAAAACAGTATGATGTATAGGACTCCTTTTCTGTAGCTGAGGCCATTGCATTGACTATCAAAGATTTGATGTCACAACTTTCTGTGTTCGGTGATAACCTTTAAATATAAATTTTTTCGTCACCTCATCTCAGACTTACAAAACAGAAATTACTCATAATGATTCCCCAGATATGGAGATATGGTGTATGTCAACACCAATATTTATATATACTTTGTAGAAAGCCAAACAATCAAAGATTTAAATGACATTACAAGCTTCCACTAAAAAATATAGGTCCCAATTTTTGTCGCCATCTCATTGCCAATATTATGAAACTCCATCTGAACCATCATACAATCAAGGACCTTCTTTAGAAAGGGGTAAGGATTCACATTAACAATAAATTGAGATGTATTTAAAAACTGTGATTGTTCAAATTATGAGTGTATAGTAAGCAATGAATAAAGAAAATATTAGACATATATAATTCAAGATACATCCAATATTCAAGTTTTTTTAATATTGCTAAGATTCAGAAGGACTAACAAGGAAATTTAGTGTAACAGAGTGTGGCCCAATATGTCTCACTGGAGATCTATTTCAAATAACAAAAATAAGGCAATAATAATTTTATAGCTGCTGTCATTTCAATTTCGTTCAATGTCATTTTGTTTGCTTTTAGGCTATAACATATACATAGTCTGTCATGGCACTTATTGATGATCCTGCAGGTAAATATTCTATTACTATTCGATTATACACTTTAATTGAAGATAATGAATGATTACAGGTACCATTACCAAATTTTGGATCTCTCCATCGCCTTTATCGCGGACCCCAAAAACGTCAGTTATCCCTATTGGTTCTCAAGATGTTTCCCAGAAAACCTTGTGTTCGATTGGGGATGCAATGCAATAATTCCCCCGTGATAAAAAAACTGATGTCACACCATGTGCTACTATATACAGGGTTGTTACAGTCAGGGGAAGTCAGGGAGAAAAGGGTCATTTTCACCTTGGTCAGGGAATTTTAAAAAAAGTCAGGGAAAAAACTTTAAAGTCAGGGAAATTATTTGGACCATTAACATTATCTTTGTGCTGGAGAAAACTCAGTTAACTAAGTTTCTATTTCCCAGTGTCAGTTTTATGCCATTATTCAGTTAATACGCCTCGGTGCTTTTTGATATTTTTGTACAGTGGCTTTGTGGCTGAAATGTGGTCAGGGGAAAAAAGTGGGATGCACATGCGGTATTATGGTGCATGATGCTGATGTCAGCAGAAATAGAACAATCTGAAAATGTTCTGGGGATTATTGGCTCTCATGGAGATTATCTCATAAGAAACGTCTTGACACACTTTTTTCTTGACCTTTACAGGCAAGTTTTCAATTGTTCTACATAAGGGGTATCACTGATGATGTCAGCATAGTGGAATCCTCTATTCTGTTATGATAGTTATTATTATCTTCAATGAATTTCCAAGGGTTTTAAAAGTGCTTTTTTTGATTGTAGTATACTAAAATTGAAATTAAAGTATAATTCAGTTGTACATTTAACTTTAAAAAAATGATATTATGAAGAAAATTGTTGACTGTTGCAGTGTACATGGACTTGTTTTTATTTCTGGTTTGGAGACAAGTCTTATTTGTGATGTGAAATATGATCTAATTATTTTGGCATGTATTTCCGTGCCAATGATGTTTTTATAAAGAAAATTTCAATTGGAAAAGGAAATCTTTCTAATTTGAAACCTCTATGAATTTTATTCATTTTCTCCGTTTGATTGTTTGCTGTGGTATTAGTTTGTCATTGGTTTCGAATTGTTTTTGTTCTATTTATACATTTTTATTTCCTTCTTGAGCTAAATATATGCAAGGTTTTACTCTCTTTTTTTTCTTTCAGCTCAATATAAGTACCAGTATCAGCAATATGAACAGAATGGGGAAAGAGTATGAAAATATGTTGTTTTTTTCTTATTATTATTTTGATAACATCGCCAATAAACTATTCAGATATTTATTTGTCATCAATTTCATGATGAAAACATCTAGTCGCCACTTTAATTGCTGCATATTAATGAAGCTATTTTGTCAGTCTTTTGGCATTTTTTGTTCCCATACTTATTATAAGGTCTTGTGTGTTTAGGAGATGCGGATGTTGGAAGACCGCAGGCAAAAATTAGTTGTAATGTTTGAGAGCAACCAACCAAACAGGTATGAATAAAGATGATATTTGTAAGTTCAGTCTTTTGTACGTTAGTTTCGGATTTGATCAATCTTGTGGTTTTCATATTTAATTAATGTATGTCTACTTAAATAGTTTGTTTACTATCTCCTATAGACAACAAATACAAAATGAAATTCGGGCAATTGACAATCAATTGAATAATATGAGAATGCAACGCCAAGGAATGGATTTTGGTATGCAACAACCAGGTAAAACACTTTGAGTCCGAGGTTAACCATAAGGTGTTGTTAATGTGTATTCTGCAAATTGTATTTCTGAACAAAACTTCATTTTTACTTTTTTCTCTCAATTTTATAGTGATGAACAAGATGAATCAAACAGCGATGTGGAATCAGGGTTACAATATTGATTCTGGAATTCAGACAGCAGCTCCATCTATCAAAGGTGATTTCGACGATGATGTTGCATCGCACCATTCTTTTCAACAATTCGAGTGGGAGCAAAACTTTGCTAGTGACCACATGGACACTGCAATGAATGAACAATTCAATACAACACGAAGGTAAGTTGCAAAAAGAACAAGAAATCATTTTCATGCGTGGAACAACTTTTGAAATAACCTCACTTTGCACTATTTTTATATCAGTCACCGTGTGCGTCAGGCTATGTTTCCTGAAACAATGGATGAAGCAATGGACGTTCCACAGACTCAGATGGATCCAGGAAATCCGACAGCTGTTCAACGATTAGCTGAGCCATCCCAAATGTTAAAGAACGCAATTGTGGATCTGGTCAACTATCAAGATGAAGCAGATCTTGCAAACCGATCAATTCCAGAGTTGATTCGTCTTTTGATTGAAGGTGATCCTGCTACTGTCCAGCAAGCCTCTAATATCGTCAACCAGCTTACCAAGAAAGAAGCTAGCTGTCATGCTGTTATGAACAATATGAATATGGTTGCAGCGCTAGTGAGAGTAGTGAATAGTTCTAATGATGCTGAAACTGTGCGTTGCGCTGTTGGTGCCCTCCACAACATGTCTCATCATCGGTATAACCTTTTTCATTTCTTTTATTGATTTGTTTTTATCAAATGAAAGTTGCAAGAATGACAGTGTTTATTTTAATTGTTGCAGGCAAGGATTGTCAGCTATTTACAAGAGTGGTGGAATACCAGCATTAGTTCGTCTTCTCGGTCATCGAATTGAAGCTGTTGTCTTCTATGCTATCACGACTTTACACAATCTTCTATTACATCAAGAAGGTGCAAAAATGACAGTACGTCTTGCTGGGGGCTTGCAACGAATGGTGCAACTGTTGCACAAGACTAATGTCAAATTTTTAGCAATTGTTACTGGTGAGTAGAAGGATTACTGTTTAGTTTTCATCAAACTTTTGCTTCTTTTTTGCAAGAATGAATCTGTTTTAATAATTGTTTCATCAATAGATTGTTTACAAATTTTGGCTTATGGTAATCAAGAATCGAAGCTAATCATCCTTGCATCTGGGGGACCTGCAGAACTTGTTCGCATCATGAGAAGTTATGCTTACGAGAAATTACTGTATACAACATGTCGAGTATTGAAGGTTCTGTCGGTGTGCTCAAGCAATAAACCTGCTATAGTAGAGGTAAGGGCTCCATAAAAGTTTTGAATGTGTTGATTGTGACTAGTCCTACACCCTTTTGCTTCATGAAAAGCATCACTTGCAGATAAAACGGGGATTTAAACTCAATCAGGAATTAATTTGATTTCTAAGGCTGGTGGAATGCAAGCACTTGCAAATCATCTTTCACACCAAAGCACACGACTGGTTCAAAATTGTTTATGGACTCTCCGCAACCTATCCGATGTTGCCACAAAGCAAGAAGGATTGGAAGGTTTACTACAGATGTTAGTACAGATCCTTGCTTCCAATGACGTCAACGTGGTAACCTGTGCTGCTGGAATCCTGTCCAATTTGACCTGCAATAACCCACGGAACAAGGTAAAAAAAAATCACAACGCAGCACAAAAAATTATTTTTGTGAGAAATTAGCTGAACTGTTTAAATAACTTTCTTTTATATTTGACAATGATTTGAATTGAAATTTTAGCAAGTTGTCTGTCAAGTGGGTGGGATAGAATCGCTTGTTCGAACGATAACACAAGCTGGTGATCGAGAAGAAATCACCGAACCAGCAGTGTGTGCGTTACGTCACCTTACCAGCAGACATCCAGATGCTGAACACGCTGAAAATGGAGTTCGTCTCCACTTCGGTATTCCTGTATTGGTGAAATTATTGAATCCCCCATCACGTTGGCCGCTGATAAAAGCAGTGATTGGATTGGTTCGCAATCTGGCATTGTGTCCTAGCAACCACACTCCAATTCGTGATCAAGGTGGTCTCCCACGATTGGTTCAGTTATTGATGAAATCACACCAAGGTATACTTCCTGATGAATTGTTTTGTTTTTAACTTAGAATATTATTTGTTTTCTTTTTCTTTTTTGTGTGCATGTAAGAGAGTAGTGTAGCTTGTATTGAAGTTGTAATTTTTGCTACTTTTGACAGAGATTCAACGGCGTGGTCCCGGAGCTTCCAGCATGGTTGACGGTGTGCGAATGGAGGAGATAGTAGAAGGAGCAGTTGGTGCGTTGCATATTTTAGCAAGGGAAGCACAAAATCGTTCAATCATCCGTGAATCAAACTGCATTCCCACATTCGTCCAGGTGAGAATTCTCGATATTATATGTCTAAATCACTTCCATAGTCAAAGGGCTGTGTGTACCTATTTGATGTTCATCTTTGATTATTTAACTAGTTTTATTCTCAAACGTGTTTATTGAATTGATCGCTTGTCTTTCTTGCAGCTTTTGTTTTCTGAAATCGAGAATGTGGTCCGCGTGGCAGCTGGAGTGTTGTGCGAGCTTGCACAGGATAAAGATGGTGCCGATGCGATCGAACGCGAAGGCGCTACCACCATCCTCACTGAACTTCTTCATTCTCGTAATGAAGGGATTGCCGCATATGCTGCAGCAGTTTTGTTTCGAATGTCCGAAGACAAAAGTCAAGATTACAAGAAGCGATTATCGGTAGAATTGACCTCATCATTGTTTCGAGATGATATGCCGTGGGAGGTATGTTTTTTTGTGAAGTTTTTCAATGTTCTCATACGCCAAAAAAATCTATCTCATTTGTTTTATTTCTCATTTAGCCTGGAAATACCGAAATGGCTGATATACTGACATCACAGTCTTATCAGGATGAATTGTATTCGCCACATTTTACGCAACAAAGCCAGCCGAATACCATGCAGTACACTAACTCCTTCCAACAGCAGCAGATGCAACAACAGCATCCGTTCTTCCCGCAACAACACCAGCCACCCATGAATAGTGGAAACCCATGGTTTGATTCTGATTTGTAACACCCGACCGTTGTCAGCGCTACTATTTTTCTGACCACCTCTCGCTTTTAACCTTGACTTTTCATAGGTTTTTAGGAAGTTTATATTATAACTATGAGACATTAGACGCCATCTCAAGTAATATTTCTTGTGCTAAGATGCTAAGGTTTGGCAGTTGTAAGCCGAATAAAGGTGTCGTTTGAATTGTCCGTAATTTTTAGGAAGCAACATATATATTCTGTTTGTGACTACGATCCTCATATATATTTAACAAGTATCGTTTTATGTGCAAGTGTTTTAGCTGGCCAGTGATGTTTTTACCCTTGTTTTTGTACATATATATTCAGTTTGTGAAGGTATTTTAATTTTTTCTTCCATTTTACTAATTTATTTGTCAGTATGTTTTCTTCTGTAAACATCGATCTTAATTCTGATTGGTGGAATCGCCTCATTTTTCTTTTCTATTGAGACACAGATCTGTGTGGACAATAAACTTCAGTCGATGGTCGTGATTGCTAAAGACATTTAACCTCTTCCCATCTGATCATGCACAGACTCTATTTCTATTGCTAACCGTTTATGTCACTAATATATATGTATAAATATGTAGACGCATGCGCACCGAGAGTTTTTTGGTTTTTTTTAGTTGTTCTTTGTATGTGAAAACATTTCGAACAAAAAACATAATGTCTTTTTATTCTCTGATTACACATTTCGTCAGATACGTTTGCTTATAAATGACGTCCCAGCAAGGCGTTTCTGAAGTATCGACCAGTGTAAACAGCGCCATATAGTTCAACGGACAGGATTTAAACAGACTTTCGGTGTAAACCTTGTGAAATGTGTCTGGATTAGTGAGGATAAGGTTCGAGCTTATCCTCATTTGTTCAAATACTTTGATAAGTGTTTTCACCGTCTTGATGTAGTGTTTGAATCCTTTAACATGAACCTACTCTACAGAAAATGTAATGCCCAGGGTGCTTGTAAAATTTTCGGAATAAAAGCACATTACTTTTTCAATATCCTTCTTTGAGCCAATTGCTATGGCTGTAGTCTATCCCACGGACGGTGAAAACCAATCACCCAGAGGTAAAAAATTCCTTTTACTTTCTTTTTGGTTGCTGCCAGTCGACATCGTCTGTTCAGATAAAGCGAACAAGGGCGCATAATGTAGATGGTTTCTTATTTACAACGCCAAACCAGGGGCGCATTATGGGAAAATAATTCTTATTCTCGCTTAATATTTCTGGGATTGTTTTGTTTTTTTTTTCTTTAGTAAAAAAATGATAGTGAAAATCACCTCGACACTAGAATTTTAATTATTTTTTTATAAGTTCGATAAGAAGTAATAACGCATGTGGTTAAAAAAAATTGGTTTCGTATACAACAGGTTCATCTTGCGATTAATCAAAACACACAAAAAATATATAAAATATATCCTCGATTTCTCCTCTTTTTACATCTGCTTCAGAAAATCAAACCATTTTATAAGAACAACATTTTTATAAGGATATGGCGAATGAAAAATCTTGGAATCACGATGACAAAGACAAGAAAAATGCGTAAGATATTGATGTATATGTATGATCAGGGAATGGGGGACTAGGTTGAGAGGATGGGTAGTATGGGTAAAATTTTGAAACTTGTAAGAATTAGAAACGATAAAATATATCGGATCCTATAGTCTTAAGAGGTTCGTGCATATTTTGTTGTTGTTGTTGTTGTTTTTCAACAACAAAAACAAAAAATGACCGTGTCACGTTTCATTTTTCATTATGAAAATGAAACTGTAGAAAAGAATAAGAGACAATTTCTTTCTTTAGCGCAAAAAAAGACGTGATTCTAGAACGCATAGCCTCGAATCCAACAGTGCAGGACCTGTTAACATTCGACGAGAACGGAATTGTTCTACGCTCGACAGTGGATACAGCCAAAGCGCAGATTTTTCGAAAAAGCATTACATCGCTATCATTCATCGCCAGGAAAACAGTTAAAAACATGGATCCAACCGATGACTTAAAGTTTATACGCATGCGTACACATGCAACAGAAATAATAATTGCTCCTGGTGACTCGGCTGCCCTGATGGTGGTCCAAAATGTGGAGCCTTACGAACCTCCATACCGGCCGCCGAAAGAACAGCAAGACACGACAAGAATGACAACCGGAAACAAGGACAATGAATACCTAAAGACTAACTATAATTATTCTTTTAAAAAGCAGCAATAGACTGGCGTTCCCATGACAACTGGACTGGTTTAAGATTTAAGTACGGATAGAAAAACCATAAAAATAAAGTTTGCTGAATGTGTTATTGATAGATTATAA
The DNA here is from genome assembly GCA_027922465.2 of Turritopsis dohrnii. Taxonomy (NCBI): domain Eukaryota; kingdom Metazoa; phylum Cnidaria; class Hydrozoa; order Anthoathecata; family Oceaniidae; genus Turritopsis; species Turritopsis dohrnii. The sequence continues at coordinate 225,177 of BQMF02000108.1, read as the reverse complement.
ACTAACGTCTAACTGACGATGATATTACAATGATATTGGTTTACAATGGCATTGTTTAGTCCCTCTTCACTGTAAAATAAAAATCACCTTAAAGTAAAGTTTCACGTTGAGTAACGCTACCTTTCCTTGCAGTGGTGAAATTTATCGATCGTAAAGCTTGTTCTATTTCTCATGATACATAACTTAACAAAAATGTTCCTTCAAATCTATTGATTTATACAGTACCTCAAACATGACATTTTATTTCCATACGTTTATCTGTACACATGAGCGAACGCCTAAAAACGAAATAAGATTCTCACCCAATTTTTCTGGGCGCGTTATTGGAGAAAATACTTAAGTTACTGTATATGCATCTACCGGTTTCAAACCAGCTAATTTTTACGGTCAAAACCTTGTTAAATTTGTTTGGGAGGGTGAGGTTTTGACCAAGTGATGTCTCGTTCTTCCAAACGCTTTTAACAGAGTTTTCACTGAGAAGTTTGATGGTTTGAAACCGGTAGATGCATACCCTCTTAACCAAGGAAAAGCTTGCTTAAGTTGCAAATCTTCCTTGTACTGAAAATAAATCGTAAAAATATAATCTCAAGAATATAGTAAGAATATAGTTAATCTAGTGCAAAAAAAATCTCTTTAAAATAATATCTAATAAATACGGTTTATTCGGCTTTTATTTCAAAAATGACCAGTTTTACAAATCACCTTATTAGGGGTTTTTCCACTGGCCCAATGACGTAACTGACTTAAACTTAGGGCAGGTGCGTTTTCACATATTTGGACTTAGAACATAAAAGCAATAGCACACTTCATACCATATTTATGGTCAGTTAAAATTCTTAAAATTCGGTTCGTAAGAAAAGGGAATCATTTCGCAATGTTTAATAAAGTAGTTTGCCACTGTCGTCATCACAAAAAACAGGTTCGTTATCAAACGAGCGATATCCAGCGTGCCTTTCTTTACTGTTCAATAGTTTTTTATTGTCGATCTTTGTCGGATCTAGCTCGATGTAGTCACAATGATGATCATCTGGTTGTTTACCATCTCCACTGCAAACATTCTTGTATATTTTGTGTCTGGCGACTAAAAGTATGAAAAAAGAATTATTCAGATAGACACTGTTATTTAGGGTGAAGAATACCAAAGCAACCTCGTACCCAGGGAATACCAAAACATTTACATTTGGGAAGTGCGGAAATCTTCTCTCGATTTCCATCAGATTGATTTTCTATTTTTTTATTTATTTGTTGACTTTAGGACAACCGTGGTGGAGCAAAGCCCTTAAAATACCTGTGGCTTCTCCTCCTCCTACTACTCCAATTATGATTTCGTGCAACATTTACATGACATCCTTGACAAATTTGCAATTTCGACCAAATTTGGACTTTCAATTCACAAAATTTCATAAAAATTTTTACGATTTATAATTGAAAGGTGCTGATTTCGAATTTGTCAGCCATTTTGTCAGATTTCACCAAAATTGGACAATTCGGCAATGTTGTATTGTTGAGAGTAGATATGCGTCGTTGTGGCACGTCCTGAAGTCTTCAAGCCAAGCGGCTTCTTGTTTGTTTCATTTTCTCAACAATTTAATAACAAAATTGAGTCGCGTTATGAGGTGATAAAGAAGAAACATTTTACATTTTAAAAATGGTGTTGGAAAAAAACTGAAGAATTGAAGAAAGGGAAGAATTGATACGAGTGAAGATGGCCGTAACGTAGATTTCAATTGCTTCTTCGCATGCGCAAATTCTTTTTTAAAAATACAGTAAACTCTCTTTAATTCGATCATCGAAGGGACCGACAAAAACGTTCGATTTATGGAAAGTTCGAATTACGAAGGTTCATTTACAAAGAAATGATAGGTGAAGGAACCATGAAATTTGTTCGAATTAGAGAAAGTTTCGAATTATGGAGGTTCGAATTATAGAGATTCAACTGTATGCAATTCAAAGAAAATATTATGGAATAAGTCGAAAACGTATCTGCAGACGAAAATCCTCATTGGAAATGCCACTCATGGTCAAATCAGCATAGGTGCAAATTTTCCAAACAGTTGGATCACGTAAAAAATTTGAAAACATCCTTTTCTTGACTTTATTGTGAAAAACGAACGACAAATTCAAACTCGCCATTTATATATGCGCAACTGTTCATGAAAATGATTGATGATCTTGGTAAAAAAATCTGTATGTCAGTTTGGCTCCGGATATTCCCTTCTTTTTTAACCAATCTATAGTAAGCAACACAGAAACTGCTTATTTGAATAAGTATCCATTCCTTTCCAAAAGTCAGAACCCACGCATCTATGTTGAAAGTAAAGGGGTTAAGTTTATTTGTATTGGTAAACCTTTCCGTTAGGTTCACGCCGAAAGGAAAATTTTGGTAATTGAGGTTCTTAGATTGGTGAGAACACTTTCCGAACACTTACACTAGGTTTAAATGACTAATGTTGAACTAATGTTTTAATGTTGAACAATCCACGGAAATGTTTTTAAGGAATTTTTCAAATATTAAAAGCAAAGATTTGTAGGAAAACACCTGTGTTGGGGGTGCTATAAGGAAATTGCCTAAGTAACCTTTTGACACGAGGGAGTATTGAATCGTTGATATTAATTCATCTGAAAAAAATCATTCCTTCACAAACATGCGGAGGGGCATATGGCATACGTCCTGATGGATGTTTATTCGATTTTAGTATACTCACACGTACCATGCTTGAGATAAAACAACTACTGACATAGCATCCTGTAAAACTAAAAGTCAAGAAATCACGAAAGAACACAGGAATACATACCAAAAAGTACTGATATAAGAACGATGCCCACCACGCCCACAATGGTTCCAACCACGTATTTCACTATGTTCTCTCTAGGTTCTATCTTCTCACTTTGTCCCTCTGTTATAGAAGGGGCTTTGGTAGTCCCCAAACTCGATCCATTTCGTGCTGCAAAAATTGGAATGAAAAGTTTTTGAGTTATACCATAATTAAGAATTTGTTGTTCATCTTGAAAGGGTTTTTCCCCCCGCCATGCTCGTCACATACGCTATTACAAACACCAACTTACTACTGTCGGGCTCGCATTGAGATTGTGTCACACATCTGCTCACGCGTGTATATGTGTCTCTTGGACAACTTCTACAATTGATTTGACCGGGAAGGGGGTTATACGTGTCTTTTTCACAATCCAAACATTTCTTATTCGCCTCATCATATTTAGTACCAGCTGGACAATCACCTATGGTTATACAAAAGTAAGTAAATTATATCTGATACTACAATAGTTTGATAATTAGAAGATTGAGTTATGGCAGAAAATAAAGCCTCACCACAAACGTAACCATTGTCGAGAACAACTTGAGCTTTTCCACACAAAACAGGCATTTCATCAACTTGGATGCTTCTAGGTTGTACCATTAGTTGTCCGGTTTTGAGATTAAAAGAGTAATTGGTATTGTTGGCTTCGTAGTACAAAAGGACAGGTCTGAGTAACAGGTCTTCGCGTTGTTTGATAAATACACTTGATACAGTGTCCCAATATAAACCATTAGTAAGGTCATCAGTATTATTTTGGCCATATACATCGATAGTGATTTCCGCTTCTACAGGAGATACTTTTTCATAATTCAAGCTGTGCAAGTATGCTTTGGAAATGTTCATTGTAGTTGCCAAACTTGAAACTATTGCATCTCCATCTGACTGTGTGAGAATCTTTGGTATACTGTCAATAGCCTTAACCATTAGAGTAATACTAATGCGTTTTGTGGCAATTGTTGAACCCAATACGTTGACTAATGCTGTACGGCTCTTTGTAGTTTGAAGGCCATTTGTAGCAACGCAATAGTAGAAACCAGTGTTTTCAATCGTGTAGTTGTTCAACATAAGTACGTTTCCAACATCAGGTAGCCGTAATACATCATCTGTTACAAGATTTTTCATGAACCATTGAATTTGTGAAGACGGAACGGATGTGGAGTTACACATAAGGTAAGTTGTGTTTGGGGAATGCATATATACAGTTGTATCCATCGGTTCCACCATAAATATCGGCTTGCTGTATATCACAACATTGACAGTTCCACAATTTGTCTTACCGAATATATTTTCTACTTCGCAAGTGTAGTAACCAGCCGCCTCCAAGACTGTATTTACTTTCAAAGAAGTATTAGCCTGTCCAGTGATAATGAAATTATCTTTTTTCCAAATGATGAAAGCTTCGTGAACTGTTTCCGCTAATCGTATAACCAGATTGATCTCATCTCCTTCTGCAGCATGAATGTCTCCTTTCAAATCGAGCCTCAATTCAGGGCGGACTCCACAATACAATTCTGCTGATTGACTTTTCAACATGGACTTTCGGAGCGATAAAATAAGAAGCTTTGATTCCTCAAATTCTGGAAGTTTTTGGTACAGTGTAAAGATTGTGTCGTTCCAAGATGGTATTGCCATGAGAGTGTAATTTGCAAGGACGTTATTCTCATATAAAAGCAAATCAACCATTGTAGATAAATGCTGTTGTACGCAACCGAGAAAATTAATGCATTCAGTTTCTTCTTCTGACTGATAGTTTCCAAAAAATTGTTCCAGAGTTTCATTCCATGGAAGCAGATCCGATTCATTTCGCTGGCTTTGTAACTCTAGTGATATTTCATTCACCAACCTGTCGAGCTCAGTTGAATCATCATTTGTAATTCCTTCCTTCGACTGTGATCTGAGTGCGCTAATATAAGCTTCACTATCTTGACTGTTTCTCATGCCTTCGATATCATCTGCATATTGGTTTGCTAACAGTTTTAAGGACTCAGCAATATTCGATATGTACGATTCAGCTATTGTAAAATCGAAACACTTTTGCTCCATCGGTGTCTTTTTGACACTTGGTAAAGCTCTCCGTTTCCTTGATTTTTCATTGATAGTTCTAACGGTAGCCTTTATGAGAACATTAGTTGCGTCGTGAACACCTTTAAAGTAATTGGAAACATCAAATAAGGAATTTTGGGTGTTTCCGGATGCGATGTGGTTGCCATACGTAAGGTTCATTACTATCTTTGTTGGAAATTGTCTGCCAGCAACCATATAGTAATTGAAATCAATTCCATTCACCTGCAATGTTTTGTTGGCTTTAAACTGTCTTGCTAATTCTATTGTTCCTTTAAATGTATTGTTAAAATCGATGTCGTTTTGGATAGCCAGATGATAAGACCTGTTGGCTTGAAATGATAAGGATTTGCTAACATCTACAAGTTTTTGCATGTTTCCAACACGCTGTCTTAAAATATCACGCTTCTTCTCCAACAATTGCAAATGACTACTTGATCTTGCAAATTCTTTATATGACTCACGATAACTAGGGTTTGAGCTGACTTGCGAAATGCTACTCAGAGTTTTTGCACATTCATCATTTTGAGCTGTGCAATTGTGATCATTCAATACGTTAGAACAACTTTCATATTTATAACAACTTCTGGACTCATAACCACTACTTACATTCACTTTTATGCTTTCACATATGGACTTCAACACTTCAACTTCGATCTGTTGTGGTTTATAATTCACCAATGTATAATTCACTGTTTTTGGTACGAACGACACCTGACAAATCTGTTGACATGGACCAAAAAACGAGCCAATTATACCACCGATAATTGCACCAAGAACAGCACCCACAGCTTCACCCTCTTTTCCAAGAAAACTCAAAAGTTTCCCTCCAACATTTGCCCCAATGACTGCCCCCTTTCTACCATATTTTCCACCAAGCAATTCAAATACTTTTCCAGCGATGGGTGCAACAAGTTTTGTTATTACGCCTCTTCGTTTTCTTCCATTCAGTGCTTCAGTTAAGACTGGACACACTTTCTTATACGTTTTCTTAGCTTGAAGACCGATGTAACTTTTTCCAGTCTTGACCAATGCTAGTTTTATTGTGTTGACTTTCTCTTTAACAAAGGAACAATTTCTTGTTACTCTCGAAGTAAAAATTTCTTTTTGGCATATTCTTCCGAATAATCCAGGTATACATTTCGGGAAACACAACAGTGGTTTACAGTCTTTCAAAAGTTTTGCATGATCTGTCATTAATTTCATATCTTCCTCAAATTCACCAGCAGCATTCTTAAACTTTTCTCTTTTTTCATGAAAATCGTCCTTGACTTTTCCAATCTTGGTGTTAAGTTCCATTAATCGTTTTTCCAGGGACTTTAGATCTTTTGAATATTGTCGATATTGATCTGCTTTTTTTATTGAAATACTTTTACTTCGGTCTACAGCTTGTTGCATTTGCTTACGATGCATCGCGACAGTCGTGTGTAATTTTGATAATTTTGCAACTACATGTTCATTGATATCTTTAATCAATCGACTTTCCTTTTGAAATTCTCCAACGACACGAAAAATTATCGGATCTATTGATGAAGCAGCGGATAACGAAGCATTAATGCGAATTGTGACTAAATCATCTTTCAAAAACTTTATCATTGTAGAAGTTGAGAGCTGAGAGTTAATAATATGTATATCCACAATCTTGTTTCTTCCGTAAATCGTTATCATTCCAAATAAATTAGCTGCAACATTGTTTGATCTATCTGACATCTCAAGAATGATTGAACTTCTTTTGCTGATTGTCAGTAGATTGCCAATAACAAGATCAGTCGATGATAATGCAATTATCCAGGTCTTTTCGGTATGGTTTTCTTCTAAAGATGGCCTTACTCTTAAAGTGATTGCTGCACTTTCAAAACATATACTTTGGAAACATATTCTTCCTTCTCCTTGAATATTGCACCAAATCAAATTTCTTTTAGAAATCTCTGATAGATCAAAATATGGTAACGAATTTATCATCTTTGTTACAAACTCTCGAAATTTAATGTATTTGTTCTTCAATAATAGATTGTCACTTGAATCCGATTTTAGATATCGATCTAATAAAACTTTATATCGCTTAAGAGCATCGAGAAGTTTACTTCTGATACTGGTTGTTAGTTTTGCTTGTGCTCCCGCTGATGCATAACTGGAACCACTTTTAAGAAGCATATTCATGTCAAAGTAAAGTTTCTGTAACAGATCTACCAGTTCAACTTTCCCCTTTTTCAAGAGTGCCACGTCAAATCGAAGAGAGTTCAACTCCAATAGGTTTTCACCTAAGCTGTCTATAAATTTATTTCCCATTGATTTCAAACTTTGTTTTGGGGATATAAACTCTTTTAAGACTTCAGAATAGACCAATTCCACAAATACTGGTTTGGTGTTGTATAAATTGAAAACATCAGCGACACCTTCACTCAGCTTGATTACATTGTGCTCAAGGATGGCCGAAACAGTAGTTATGTTGGAGGATTCCCCGTGCAATTTGTGACTAAATGTGGTAATGTTCGACGTCCCTTTAAGATATAAAGTTTGAATTGAGTTTCGGTTTTTCCAGGTCAAATTTAGAACCATGTTTCCATTCTTGACTTCCATCAAAGCTTTATCATTGACTTTCAAAGTACTGCTCGTCGAGTGTCTTTTCCATTTGAATAATCCAAAAAGCTGGAGGCGAACTCCATGCTGCATATTGCTAATAAAAATTTCTTTCTCGCCATAACTGAATATTTGATTACCATCCACTTCATCTACGATGAAACCAATTCGATTGATGGTCCCATTCATGCTTAGAAACATCTTTAGAGAATCAGAGAAGATTCTTATGTGTCCATCATCTTCCTTACTATTCGAAATAACCGCAAAGTTCATGTAAGGGCTTTTGAGATTTTTGACAAAACACTTCTTTATCGACGCTGGTAAGGATACGTTTGTATTGAGTAAATATGCATTAATGAATTGACTTGTTTCATACACATAATAAAGGCCATGTGGTTCTAAATTCATTCCTTGTGTGCATTTGCTTCGTTTTGCAATTAGCTCATTCCCTGCGAAAATGTCACCTCCCATATCTTTACTCTCGATTTCGTCAACTTCAACAGGTGCCACCAACTTGATCCAAAACGGAGAATGATCATTGAATACAGCCAGCACGGAATAAAAAAATGCATTTGAACGTAAAAGATAACCAATATATTTGGATGGATTAAGTCCACCAAAGCACCCATCCTTTTGTTTATGTGGTGGAGATGGCACTAACGGATGAATTCCATTTGCAAGAGTGTATTTTTGAAAAGAGTTGTTGCATAACTTTCCACCAGAGATAGACATTGGAAGAAGGACATTGTCTGATCCAGAAATTTGAATAACGCCATTTGAGGAGCAATTAGAACTCCATTGAGCATTAGAATATGCTGTATAATCACCATTCCTTTCTATAGAGCAACCTCTGGAGATTCTACCATCATTTGTCAGTAGGGTATCTGCATTCCACGTCTCATCACCACTCACATACACAACACCATTTGCTGGAACTTGAAAACTGCTGGATTGTTCTCCTGATAGCTTGAAAGTTATTTCATAGATGCCAGGCACTTTTCCTAATAAGAGCACTTCAACACTATGAAGTGTTTTGTTTAATGTAAAACGTCTTGGATCTATTTCCAAACTCTTTTCGGATAATATTTCAACAGTCACTTCCTCATCAGCCTTTGAATGAACGAAGAAACCAGATTGCAGAGCGTTTTTCCTTAGTATAGGAATTGGACCAACAGTAATGATTCCTATTTCACAAGTTGGTCCTGTGTAACCAGTATGGTAGCAATCGCAATGAAAGGTGCGAGCAACAGGAGAGCACCCGCCAGAATGTTTACAGGGATTAGGATAACAAATCTGTGACTCTATAATTTTGAGGTAAAAGTAACAGTGAAAAAAACTAAAAAGAAATAGTTTAGGAATCCAAACTTCAACAAGATAACAGAATCGACACGTTATTGGCTTTTTTAACGCCGGAACTAATTAGCGTTAATTTTTGATACACGGCGTCAAGGATCAGCGGTTCATTAAGCCCAGCGTTAAAAAGACCGATTCAGTATTTGGAATTATCTGCAAACTTACTTTCACATATCGCTCTGTCATTTGTCCACATCATGCTTCCATTTTGTGCCAATGAGCATGTTTTTTTATCTGCACCATTGAGAACGAATCCTTCCAAACAACTCACTGCACAGGATGATTCATAGTATGGATAACATGGCATATTAGTTTTTCCGAAAATTGGTAACTCCAACATTGGACATTTTCTCCCTAAAGAAAACAATTCAGATGATTTTACTAACAAATTTGAATCATGTTTTTCGCATTGTTGTGCACAGATCAGACTACTTTTGCTCGATTTTGTGATCGGGGCAATACAGCATGTCACAATACTATGTCATGCTTAAAAATCTTTCTGGTTCAATATGTCCTTACTATTGCAAATTGTCATGCTTCCATTCCACCGTTGGTTTGGTTGACAAAATCTTTCACTTGATCCTTGTAACGAGAAACCATCATTACAACTAAACTTGCAGCTATCGTCAGTTCTTCCACTTAAACACGATGAAAGGCCATTTGTAATTGGAGTTAGATCTTCACATTGCATCCCTAAAATGTATCCGTCAAATTTTAGATAAGTGGCTGTTTTTGGCTGTTTATTTTCGGTCAACTTCCTCTTAGATACACGTAAAACCACGCTTGTTTTGGGGGGTTTTTTTGTTGTTGTTTTTTTTTGTTTTCTTTTAAGCTCCGGATAATTTGCATATGTTAACAAATTGTGCTTGGCTGTCTTAATCATACCGCTATTTTGATTGGTTTAAAACAGATACTATAGTTTATTTAAATTTGATAATTTTTTTTTCATTGTTTAGTTATTGTGTGTAGGAGACAATCAACCAGGACTTCCCAACCTCGTTCCCAGGTGTTCTTGCTCTTTTGATTTACGGACAACGGCGTCCACATATCTGTCAGAGCAGCACCAAAAATCTTATTATAATTTAGGATAATTAAAGCTTCCTCAAAGACCTTTTTCATTATAGCTTTAACAGACATATATATATAGAAACATGCTTAATAAATCGAAGAAAAATCACTTTATCCCTTTTACTAATGAAAGGTATTTCCAAGGTGAGAAGATCTGTCATTTTTGTTTTCTAAGCAATGACACATTTTGAAAAACTTATATGAATAATATAATATAAAAATAGAAACCTGTGCAAGTAATTTTGTCATCACCAAGAACATAACCATTCCTACAACGGCATTGATAGGAACCTACCACATTGATACACAAATGATCACACAATGATTCATGCAAAGAACATTCGTCAATATCTAAAGAAACCATAGAAGCAAGTTAATGCCGAAGTTAAAACCGAAGTAAACTATAGGTGTTTATACCTTGGCAAGTTTTTGTATCATTTGATAATTGATAGCCTTCATTGCAGAAACAAATAAAGGATCCGTTCGTATTCAAACACATTTGCTCACAACCAGCTTTGGAAATAAATTGACCATAAACAGTCAAGACCTTATCGCATTCATTAATATCTAAAAGAGAATGGCAATTATTATCAAACTCAATTTTCACATTATGCAGAACATACTATTTCATACCGTCATATTCCACAATGTTTCTACTTCATACCTGTACATGTTTTATTATCGCTTTTTAACATGAAACCTTTAGGGCATGCGCAAAAGTATGAACCAGGTGTATTTTTACAGATTTGGCAACCATGATTAATCGTTTCGCATTCATTGATATCTAAAAAGCAGGAGATCAAGTATCTAAAAAGCAGGAGATCAAGTGTGGTTGAAGTTCAGTAATTTAATTTAATCTCTTGATCAAAAGTTTAATCGTTTCTCTAAAGTTAGTTTTCTGCAACCTCGATCCCAGGGCTTCTTCTAGGATCGAGGTTGAGTTTTCTGGTGGGGTTTTTGGTGAGGGCTTTTTAAATGAAGCTTAGCTTGTAATACCCTTTAGGGATTGTTCACAAATGACGTCAACCATTTCTTCGTCTCAAATTTACTTTACCACCTCCCCCTGAGTTGACGCTATCTTTTGGGAAGAGATCCCCTCCCCCCCCTCCCCCCTCAACCCCCCAAACCCACCCCTCCCTTGCTTGAAAAAGAGAACCATATTTTCCTTCCTTTACTTTTAGCGCTCTGACGTTGACTGAATAGGGACTAGAGGAGGAAGGAATCTGGCTGTGCAATGTATTGTCTTCACGGGCGCGAAAAAATTTTCAAATGGAAAAGCCAACAAAAGCAACGCGGAAGGACTTTCACTCTCTACGGATTACATCAAAATCATAATTCAGTGAAAACATTTTCATAAGAAACTTTTGCTTAATTAGAAAAGTCAAGGTTTTGAAAATTATGTAGGTTGACGTCAACAGTAGTGTCACCCCACCCCCTCCCCCGTCAACCAGCATTAACTTCAGCATAACCCCCCTACCCCCTAACAGTTGACGTCATTTGTGAACAATCCCTTATGAAATTAAGATACTCGTTAAATTAGAGTTTTACCGTGAGAGAAGTTGTTTTCGCTTGGACTTTTTCAATAGAATCATAAAATACAGCAATAAAAATATGCTGCCGTGAATATTTATGAAGAACAAGTACCTGAACAAGTTCGATTATTTTCGTCCAGTGTGTAACCATAGTAACATTCACAATGAAAAGATCCATCTTCATTGATGCAAGCCTGCTCACAACCACCGTTACCAAACTCACATTCATCTAGGTCTATAAAGAATGTTTTGATGTAGAACACACGTTCTACCTGAGCTTCTCCACCATCATCACACACTGCCAATAGTTCGAGTTCTGAATGATTTGGTGCAATCATGAATTGGTTGCCAAATTTCAAAAGTTCTTTAATTTTCACCAGGAACAATTAGACAATGCACAGATTTTAGATTTGCGAGTAATTTTTCAGATTTGGCCAAATAATGACAATTTGGGCTAAATTTTGACCAAATTTGAAATGATCTCCTATTTTAATAACAGTTTTGAATATCTAAAATCATTTGGTAAGACTGGTTAGAAAAAAGTGTTACTCAATCCGAAGGGTTTAAGCAAATAACCAAATAATGATGGAAACGAAGAAAGAAAGAGTTCGTCCATACCTGTACATGTTTTGTTGTCACTGAGCAATGTGTAGCCAAATGGACATGCACATCTATAGCTTCCTGTTAGATCGTAACAAAAGTCAGAGCAGTTCCCATTATTTTCTTCACATTCGTTCAAATCTAAATTTGATTTTATCTTATTTTAACACTTAACCCAGCGGGCAAAACCGTCAAAAAGATCACTGCGATGAAGAGCATTTTCATTGAAATAGTGTGTACATTTCTATTGAAATGCACTTCTTCGCAGTGATTTTTCTGGGAAGTAAGTATAGTATATTCTCCTCTCATAGGAATTCTTTGAGCTTCTGTTGCATTGTCGAGAGCTGCTGGTACATCCACACATTTTGTATATGAATTTCATTGAAATTTGATCATTATAGGATTATACAACTTAAGAGTTTAAGTCCTTGGCTCTTCCACCAGCCGATTTTACTTCTGGTAGTTGACTTACCAATAATTAGTACTTATGTTGCATTAAAACTTACTGGTGCAAATTTGCTTCTCTTCCAGTTGATATCCAGTAGAACAATGACAGTGATATGAGCCAATAGTGTTTTCGCAGTTTGAGTGACAGGTGGAGTTTTCTAAACCTTTACCGCAGAAACAGAGATGGTCCAACAAAGAGCATTCGTTTACGTCTGAAGATATGAATAATACAGATTAAAGAGGATTTGCTGTATGGACTTTTATAATAATAGTGTCATTTTTGGTCTTCACAAACATTGCTTCGTTTCTGATCTTAACCAGTGGGCAAATTTGTTAAAAAATCAATGCGAAGGAGTGCATTTCCAGAGAAACATACACACTATTTCAATAAAAATGCTCTTGGTCGCAGTGACTTTCGGACGATTTTGCCCGCTGGGAAAGATAAGGAACTATAAAGGTACTATAAAGGCCGTAAAGACCGGCCTCCACTCAACAAATATTGTACGCGCGGACGAACGAAGCCGGTGTATGCACCAGCGTGAGTGGATATTGAATATCTGCAAATAATCCTTAGATTATAAAAAATAATAGCAAACATGACTGTCAAACTGAAAAGAAGAAAATAATACTACTACAATACTACAGTTAAAATGTTTAGCAACATTTGATTGGTTTTAATTGTTTTGATTACATCATTCATTTTCTGCGAACGTACGCTGTCGCTTGGTAGTAGACCACTGGTCTACTTACTTGCGAACGAAATGTGTTCGCAGCGTGTGCCTGCACGCATGCATATTGAATTGTCGTCCGCCCGCGCGTACAAAATTTGTTGAGTGGAGGTCGGCCTTAAGGCGTTTTCTACAAAGGACTCTCCACGAGAGAACCAAATTTGTTTATTTTGTTTGTTTTTTCTTTTGTATTTGTCAATTGTCGTGCCCAAACCCATTTCATATTGTCCTAATGAGGGATCCTCACTGCTGACATTAGCACATTTAAACTCTCACTTCTAATAATAACAGTTCATTATCTTTGATAATTATTACATTTCTTTCACATCCGGAATTGGATTATGTTTTTATCATGCAAAAAACGAGACAATGTAAAGATGGACGTTTATAGATTTATTTGGATCAAGAAGAAACTTTTTAAAACAGTTATTAGATCAGGTTTTTCAAGACTAATCACTCAAAGTTTGAACTGGATTGTTACTGCTGTTATGGAACCCCTTCTGCCTCTTGTGCACGACGCACATACAGAAATTTTAAGTCAATCTAATTGTTTCTAAAGTTTTCGGGTGCGAGGAATCCGAATTTGGCAGTCATTTCGCCTTAATGAAGCTCATCGAAATTAAAATGTTGAAAAAAAATTGTATATATCGATTTCGATGACCTGTCAACTTGAAAGAAATATACAACACACAAAGCTGGTTGGTATCCATTTTCTAGCGCTTTCAAAAATTAGTGACCTTCAAAACGATCTAAGGCCTGTTCTTTTATCTGTTGTTTTTTTCAAACGCTTCATTGCAGATCCAGCGATGAAACATTATTTCGGGGGACCGTGATGTGAAATGCTGATGTCAGCAAAATCTTTGAACAACAACGTTTGTTTCGGTTTGTTGACATGGGATATCCCATACATTATATGACCAGCTGTATCCCCAGTGAGCAAATTCTTGAAAAATCACTGCGAAGGAGTGCATTTCTATAAAAATATACACACTATTTCAATAAACATGCTCTTCATCGCAGTGACTTTTTGGCGATTGCCATTGGGTCAGCATTACGTCAACAGACAGAACATGAAAAACGCTGTATTGAATAGCACATAGAGCGCGTTCTTTAAGGGCAAATATCTCGAAAGCCAATGGGGATTACTTTTTGATATCTTTTGTTTTGAAATTACAATTTTATTGCTTTTGAATAATATTGATCAAATCCTAAATATTTTTCTTATCTTATTCATTCATTCACTTAACATGGAGATGTTTACAACACGCATATTGAAATTGTTTCCTCGTCACAGTTTTCTGTTATTACCGATAATAACTACGTGTTTCGGAACTTAGTAGAGTAATAACAGCTTTTAATTCCACGAACAATTCTTTTCGCCAAAGTATCTGTTTAATTCAACATTTTTTTTGAGGTGTGTGTGTGTACAGTGCTATATAGTTCTAAGAATTCCTTTGTATCAATTTGTTTTAGAAGCACTTGTGATATTATACTTGTGGTCAATTGAGAAAATCATTGTACATTTTTGACATTTTTTAGTGTTCAAAACATGTAACCTCCTGACTTGAAAATCAATATTTCCAGCCACGAACTTCACGATCAAAAGGTGTTGAAAACTACCCTGCCAATACAAAAATATCAGCTTGTTTACAAAGTCAAGTTGCTGACTTTTTTCCTTTTCTTTGTAAGAACGAAAAAGAAACATTGCTAAACTCAAAAACCTGTCGGGTATTAACAGTATGCTTAGGTGACAGGATTCAAACATCATACTTTACGGTGTAAACCTTGTGAAATGTGTTTGGGTTAGTGAGGGTAAGGTTCGGGCTTATCCTCGTTTGTTCAAATAATTTTGTGTTTTCACCGTAATTTGAATCCTGTCACCCTAAACATACTCTTAAGGACATTTTGATTAACTTACATGATTTCACTTAGCATGCTCTTGATAGCTCTTGATGCTCGTGATGAAAAAATACCCTACCTACACATTCCTGTGATTCGACATCCAATTTATATCCAGCGGGACAAACACATTCAAAGCTTCCATTGTTGTTGATGCAGACGTGTTTACAACCGCCATTGTTGAGTTTACATTCATCAACGTCTATTTAAAGAAAGGCAAGTGATTACCTCCAGAACAAATAATTCATGTCAACCCATGTAGCCCACTTTCCACATACCTTCTTCACATCCTTGACCGGTGTAACCAGAATCACACAGGCAGTAATTTGGAGCGACACAATCACCATATAAGCAACCTTGTTCACAGATCACTAGAATGATAGAAAGAGTTTGATCTAGTTAGTTGGCCTAAGAGGCATGTTATCGAAACTATAATAGGAATAACAAATTTTCAAATTTTCTTGATAATACTCTATAATGTGCTATCCTCAAGTTTCAACTATGCAGGAATAAAATTTCGAAATTTTCACTAATAACGTAATTCTTTTGTTAATAACGTTTACTTTAACATTTTTTATCGTTATTTCTTTTGTTCTTTTTAACTTTATAACGTTATTCATATAGCGTTTTAACGTTTGTTATCAAAATCCACTGAAGTGTCATATTTTGCGAATTTCTGGCAAAATCGCAAAAGTTTTGAGTTTCAAAAGTTCTTTACTGAAAGGCTGAAAGTTTACCGTTGGAGCAGCTGTTTCCTGTTTGAATGTACCTATCACAACATTCGTATATCGTGTCGTTCACCAGACGAATTTTTGGAACTTTCTTTTCACGTGTCACTGTCCTGTAGATGATATAAACACATCATATCATTTTTCATGCCGTTGCTAATCTAGCAATCGCGCCTTGAACCTCACGCAGATGTGATCTTAAGAACAAGCTTGGTTGATCTCAGATAAAGAAAAGTTATTATGATTTCTAGTGGACTTGTGCCCGTAGTGTGACCACTGAAATACGAATTTCTTGATGTTTTTCTGAGGCGATACATTTGCGTCACAATATTTGAAATTGAAATTCTTTCCCCTTTGGAAACTTAATGCAAATAAGATAGCCCAAAATATCAAAACCCAAAAATGGCAGTGAGAATATTTTATTCTGGCTAGAGTGGTCTTATCAATTTCATTATATTTCATTGAAGGGGGAAAGAGATTTAAAAAATCTTTACACCGTTTTTTTTACAATAAACGCAACGGTTTATCCGTTTTTACAGGCAATGCTGGTTTTGTTTGATTTGAGGTTTGCGGTATATGCGAATTAAATCTAAGACAGTTTTCTAATATTAAGTAGAGTTAAACTACATTTAATAACATTTCTTCAAGTTGACGGAATAAATGATATTAACATCATCTTACCTGGGTTTTACGCAGTTTTTCCAACATTTGGGCCATGTAAAGCCACAGCACGTCTGGTAATATTCAACTGTTTGGTACTTGACATATGCAGAGTAGGTAATTTCTTTTTTGACAATTCTTTTACAAACATTTTCTCTAAAACAAAAGTCAATGTTGTTTATTTTGCACAACGACTAGTCTAATTCTAGTCTAATTACTTTTGTCAAATACGGCTCTAAAAAATTGACTTGTTTTACCCGTTTGGATCTAATGCTGTTGAATTGCTTGCTTCACTGTTCGAATAAACCGATTTCGCCATCAACAGCAAAATCCCCAACATTTTGAAAGCCATCATAATTTTTAAAAACCATCCAAGATCAAATCGATGTTATAAAGTCTAGAACGAGAGGAGCTAGAAATTTTGAAAATGATTTCCACTATCCTTATATCTGTACCAAATCCTGATCGAAAAAGTTTTGTTTATTTTTAAGTTCTGATATATTAATGTTATTGAATGATCATTGATAACATTTACGAGGTCATTTTGTATTAATTGTTTTAAATAAGTTTATTTGATAATAGATTTTTAATGCAAGGATTTATTTTGTTATCTCCAGAGCATTGGAAATGCATTCCTTACAAAATACAAAAAAGTTTATTACAAGAAGGATACTGGTTACTAAAGCTTGTATGTTGCTTCATCAATCCATCGACTGTATAATCATAAAAACATCAAGAACTTGAAACAGTCAACTAGCAAACGGTAAGTTTCATATTCAGAAAACGCAAACTTATATCAAAACTTCCCTAAAAATGTA
Organism: Turritopsis dohrnii; assembly: GCA_027922465.2. Lineage (NCBI taxonomy): Eukaryota > Metazoa > Cnidaria > Hydrozoa > Anthoathecata > Oceaniidae > Turritopsis > Turritopsis dohrnii. The sequence continues at coordinate 207,887 of BQMF02000108.1, read as the reverse complement.
ATTTGAATGTCAAGAATATTGTCGCAATATGGCTAAATCACAGAAGTAAGACCAACAAAGTATGATGAAAACCAAATGACTTAGATAGAATGACTTTAAGTTATATTTTTCCAGATTGTTTTTAAGCTGTTTCTTATGTTATGGTTTCAGCTAGAACGTGATGATGAGAATTATCATATAGTTTATATAGTTTTCTTTAACGAATAGCTGTATTTCCTCCCTCACATCTATTTAGTTTGATGATATGCAGTGGTTACTGAATTTGCCTAACGGTTGTGTTTCTAAACTGTGTCTTAAAAGAGTTAACCTTCCATACGTACATGATATTTCAGTCTAATCTGTTTGCAGTCTGTAATTTGCTGATAATTAGCCAGTTCCACTGAAACTTTGACGAATGTCCAGTCGATACTAATGACATCAATCTGTGGTCAAACTACTTAAATGGCTTTTCGTACAAAATTTATTCTATAAATAAGAAAATGTGACGTCGTAACTCGAGAATCTGTTGTTGTTTTTGTTGCAGAATTGTTGTTGCGTTCTTAATAATTTGAAATCAAAGTGAAAGTTGAACGTCAGCGTTGCATTACAGAGGCGTTTTTATATTCCAGTTCAGAAAATAAACGCAAGTTTTAAAGATGAAGAAGACCTTACGGAAACTGACTTGGTTGATATGGAAAAATTTCATTTTGCAGGTTCGTAGAATACTGTGGATTTTGTATATTGAATACTGTGGATTTTGTAAATTAAAATTAATTGTACGAACATTTGGAAAGGAAATGTATACCGTTTTCCGCATTATTTAGGCCTCAAGATTTAATTCGAACTTAACTTTTGACTTTAAGGCACCTGTGGCCTCTTTGTAATACCCCTGCTTCTCCTCCTGCTTCTCTTGTTGACTTTAAAATCTTTAAAATACCCGTGGTTTCTCCTCCTTTTCGCTCTCCTGCTTCTCCAAGTTATGAACGATTTCGTGCAACGTTTACATGAAATCGTTGAAAAATTCGCAACTTCGGCCTAATTTAGACTTTCAGTTCACCAATTTCCATCAAAATTTGCACAAAGGACAGGTACTGAGTTCGAATTTGACAGTCACTTAGTCAGATTTAACCAAAATTGGGCAATTCGGGCCAAATTTTGACCAAATTTCGAAAGTTCTCCAAATTTCACAAAATCTGCACAAAGCACAATTGAAAGTTGCTGATTTCGAATTTGACAATCATTTTGTCAGGCTTGACCAAAACTGGGCAATTCGGGCCAAATCTGGAACAAGTACTAAAGTTCTCCGATTTTCATAAAAAATTTGCAAGAATGACAATTGGAAGGTGCTGATTTCAAATTTGAGAGTTATTTTGTCAAGTTAGACCAATATTAGGCAATTTGGCAATGTTGTATTGTTGAGAATAATGTGCCATTGTGACACGTCCTGAAGTCTTCAAGCCACGCAGTTTCTTGTTGGATTTTAAATTGCTTTAACATGAAAAATTTAAGCCCACCTGACCAGAGTAAAGCAGATATATATGACGATCAATATATGATGATCGGTTTCAAAACATAACTTGATTTATCAACACATTTAGGTGCGTCGTCCCATTGGTACGGTGATTGAAATTTTAGTGCCAGTTGCATTGCTCACTTTACTGGTCCTTGCAAGGTAGACCTCTGGTTTTTTATCTATGTTTATTTTTTTTACCAAGAATGTGTAGCAGTGACGTCATCACGATCTCTAGCAGTTTGTTTTCGTTCCGATTAAAAAAAGTTAAAGGCACTGAACTGTTTCAGTGCTGCAATCAAAAGATGTGGTTATATTCTCCCTTTGAAATAAGAGTAATTTTGGGCAGCGATAGACCAGTGGTTAGCATCTTTGGATGCATCTACAGTCATGTCGTATTTTGTTACTTCGCCTCAATGCGCATTAAAATCAGAGCTCACTAAGAGCCATCTGAATTCACCGACTGACTGCACACTGGCATTTAGTCAAGTTAGCCCAAGGACACTTTTAATATAGATGATTTTGTTAAGTTCGCAGCTCATATTTATCTCAAACAGCAACACCGAAGTGGACTGCGCATTAATTTTTTGTACTTTCTCAATTTTCGGATTGATTATTATTCGTGACATTTTTTAAGATAAACTATTAAAAATGTTTTTTACAGAAGTATTTTTGCGTTTTATTTATTTTTATCATTTAGGAAAATGATCAAGACGGAAAGCCAATGCCTAAGTGAGTTTTGCGTTACTGTGTGTTTGGTAAGCGGGAATCGAAGGAACAAAGCAGCAAAATAAGTCAATTTCGATTTATACAACCATGATTGTTGCATTAAAAACACGTTTTCAAACTCAAACGGAAAACCATTTGACAAAGTTATTTAAAAAAATCAGTGCACAGTAGGCATCCGTATGAACTTTCTTGAATGCAAAACTAACAATTTCTGTAGTAGGAAGGTTTCTTAACATAACCTTGGACGATCACAGTGGGCAAACTTGCTGAAAAGCACTGGGAAGGTGTGCATTTCGATAGAAATATGCAATGATATATATATAAGCGAAGCGCTAGATGTCCGACTACAATTCCCGTAGTGAGGCCAAAAAAAATATTGGCAGCCATTATAAATAGTGGCAAGAGTGAAAACGAAAGTGAATTTGTTTAAACACAAATAGAAAAATAAAACCATGTTTTTAAGTCTTATGTTCCAGTAGATGCACAAATCAATTTCAGAACGGTTGTAGTATCCATTTTATGCGTTTCCGATCGAAAATTATGTGCCAAATGGATAAATGAGCTTTATTTAAGAGAAAGATTCACCAACAAAACATTCCTGTATGTGCAGTAAACACTTTCTCCCAAGAGATTATATACTCTTCAGTTTTGGTAATTCAAAACCATATTGGAAATCTAATCTAATGCCATTCCGTCTATCTTCAAATTCCCGATACCACATCCATTAAACACCACCAAAAGGCCCCAGGAAACTTCCCACAAAAAGAACTGCAGATTTACTGCTTTCGAACAAATATATTTCAACACTTGTAAACAAGACATAGAAAAAAAACCTAAATAATATGTATATATCAATCAATCATAAAATATAAACCAAACTGTGGGCATGGGTAGAAAAACAAGATTAGCATAGGACGAGAAAACCATGACTAGACAAAGATAAACTGGATACTGTAAATGCTACATAAATAAACAAAGGTAGAAGCTGAGTAAAATGATACAAAACTCAAAATAAATAAACAAATTGGTAGTTGCAAAATTTCCAAATCAAAACAAACCATGCATAAAATATTCTATCAGGAAACATATGGCTCTTCTCAGATGGACACATGGAAAATTTCATCACATGCATTTATGTTAATGTTTCAACACAGCAGCTTCTCGTTGGGAATTGTTTCAATCTTCTTAACATAGTTCTCAAACAAACAACTATATTGACAAAATGTGAATTCCCATCTACTACTTTCCCCATTGGAAATTATGACCAATCTTGATTTGTTGTTTCCATATCTTTTGATTCTGCAAATCGATACTGGGAACTAAAGTATCAATATTGCTAACATAGATCGTCAGATTTAATTATGTATGTTGGGCTAATCACAACATTGTCATAGTGAACCACAGGAAACACGCATCCAAGTCAAGGGTTTTGTAAATTTTGGTTTTGTAAACCAGCATCACAACTTTATATTCACCTGCAAAAGAGGTTTATAAATTAGTATTCAGTAATCAGTAATCTGATAGGTCACAGCATCACATGTGATGGAACAGACGGGCACATTTTGACAAAAAGGATCAGATTTGTCATCAATAAAAATGCAATTTTGATTTTGAATATGAGAGCTTGTTTTTATGCCTGACATGATGCCATATGCTGAAGTTAGCCAAAAACATTTATATACACATCAGTTTCTTCTAGAACGAACCTACAAAAGACATTGAAACAGCCAAATATAAAAAAAGATACTGTGTTCGTTATATTTCCAAACGTAGTTTGATTGTTTAGAATAATATAGACATGAAAATAACGACAGCTGCATAATTTTCGAACTTATTGCCTTTTGTTTTTATAATCGTAGTTTGTATTAAGTTCAATAACTATTTTTTCATCAAAATAAATAAACATACAAGATCATAACTCATGTTATTGCTAATTCTTTCACTTTTTCGCCCATTACACTGCACACTGTTTACATTTTTTGCCACTATTTATAATGGCTGCCAATTTTTTTTTCGGCCTCACTCTTTTGATAGCGTTTTTTTACGGGAGTTAGACATCTAGTGAAATATATATATCATTGGAAATATGCACATTATTTTAACAGAAGTGCTCTTCATCACAGTGACTTTTTGACGATCTTGCCCACCTGGATATCAGTAATCAACTTTGACAATAAAGATTTATTTCTACATTTCGTTATTTTTTCACGTCAAATTTCCACCGATTGTTTACTTTTAATATTTCGAACAATGGACAATGGATTTTGGTTGTATTACCGTAGTATTGGTGTATTACGGTAAATTAAAAATTAAAAAAAAAAAAAAAAAAAAAAAATTAAAAAAAATTAGAAAAATTAGACTAAAAATTTCCTGGAAAATGAGGACTTTTTGGGTAATGAATAACTGGGAAAATAAGACTCGTGACGTTTCACTCAACAGCAACGTTACTGCGTGAAGGTGAAAAGGAAGGAACTTCTCATGGTTTAGGGGCAGTTGAAATTTGGAAGCGGAATCTGTCCTACTTTCCCAAAGTCATAATAGTATGCTAAACCAGTCTGTTTTGTATGCCATCATAATTTGAAAACATTACACAGAGGCCCCTTGACATAGCTCAAGGTTAAGGTACCATTTCTATCATTTACATCACGACCGGAAAACGAAAACGAAAGTAGAGCCATACATGTACCAATGTTATAGCGATGTTGATTACTCAAGGAAAATACGTTCATAAAATATTTCAGAGCAACTTTCTAAATAACGTTTATTCTTATTCTATTTTGAGAAATTTCAGATATTCTAAGACAGTTAACTTAATACATCAGATATTATATATTTGATAACTGATTATAGGGACATACCAAATGGTATATGTCCCAAATGGATTCATTTCTAGTTTCTAGGTTTTCATTAAAACTTGTTGGTCACAAAATAAATAACACCATTAGATGCTGACGAGCATTTGAACATTTCCTTTGAAACTTCATTCACATGGATTTTTTAAATTAAGGCATGGTAGCAAATCATCAATATGTGTATAAATTTTTTGTAGAATGCTTGCTTCAAGAATGGGTGTCAGGTTCATGCTAGAAAAGTCAGCACTAAATTTTAGAATTGCATCTCACTGTATGAAGTGCTGTAACTTGTAGCTTTTTCTGCACTATTATAAACTATTTTTATAAACTCACCTTTCTTTCATAGGTTTACCACGTGCTCAACAAATTGAACAACAGGACTACATCAGTAGATATATAAATATGGCTGGTATCAAACCCAACAACTTCAGTCTAGCATACTTTCCAATAAATGAAAACAGTATGTTGCTTTATTTCTATTTTACAATATCTGGGATTCTCAAGAACCTCAAGAAATCAGTTCCATTTACCAAATTTCCAGAAGTACAGGAATTTCAATGAAATTGTTGAGTTATTGCCACACAGTTATCCATAAAAGCATAATTATCACTATGAAGTCAGTATGAGAGTAAATCATTTTTCTCCACTTATTTTAGCTACTGCAATACTTCAACTTTTCTCCAAAGAGACCAAGGTTTTGTTGGCCACAAGGGACATTAATGGCAATAAATTTCTAACAAGACAACAAGTGATAGCTGATGCTAAAAGATACACTAATAGATATCTTGGAGGTCTGTAATTTTTACTTTATATAAATATATCATGTGTGGTTGCCTTGTGTTTTTTTTCTCCAGAAATCTGAGAAAATACAAGCCATCTTACATTTTTAATCTTTCCAATTATTCAGAGTTTTCAATGTTTAGTAGTTGAACAAGAGGTTTATAAAAAACATGGCTATCCATAAGAACTAGCTAACAAAATTAAAACTCCTTGAGTTTTGGTTCCTTAGGCTTCAACTGTACAGTAGAAAAGATTATACCAAAGCTTTTAGATATCAATATTTATAGACTTTAAATTTTTGAATTTAGCTGTGACATTTGACAATGTAGTAACTGGACAACCTCTACCAAGTAACATTAAATATTCTATTCGGCTACATCACACAACAGCTGAACTTTTCAGCGACAGCAATGATCCCAAAGCTACATGGTACACAAGATGGGTCTATCCGTTTTATCAAAATGTTGGGCCTAAGGATGACACGTAAGAAACATTACTATAATATACTTACAAAATTACTAGTATATTTTCATACTGTGTTATCAGTTGTATTTTTCTTATCTATAATTTTATATATTGTCTTCTTTTTTAGATTTTACTACAGTCCCTTCATGACTCTTCAATATTATGTTGATACTGGGATACTACAGTTCCATGCAAAGAATGAAAGTATAACAGCGGCTCAGTATATTCAAGTAGGCGTTGCATGTTATAAAAATATTTTTTCTAGAAAATATAAAAAGTAGAGCAATTTTGGTCAGGCTAAGTTATTAAAGAATTAATTTGGTGATCTAGAATAATTTGGAGACCTGCAGGTTTGATTGCAGTTTTTTGTATTCAAGTAGTGATAACCTGATGTTGTTTTTCATGATTTCAGCAATTTCCCTACCCTGCTTATACGAAAGACTCTTTTACAGCTTTGGTACAAACATTAGTGCCAATTTTGTTTACACTTGGGTATATGTACACTGCCGTAATGATTGTAAAGGTAGTAAAATTATAAGGAATTAGTTCTTTTTCATTTTGGACAGTACAGCACAGTACATAGCAAACTGATGTCTCTTTATAGGAGTTAATTTCGGAACGGCAACTTCAAATGAAGGAAGTTATGAAGATCATGGGATTGTCAAGCAAAATGCATTGGACTGCATGGTTTATCAAATTCTTCATTTTCTTTCTGATCACTGTCATTTTGCAAGTAGTTGTATTAAAGGTTAAAGCTAAATTAATTTGTTTATTTAATGCCATACTTTCAAGATAATACTTGATAATGCCAGTAAGCATTAACTTTAGGTTGGAAAGATATTTCAATATGCAAACGTTGGAGTTCTTCTGATCTTTCTTATCCTTTACATGATATCTTCAATATTTTTTTTGTTTTTCATAAGGTAAGTAAACATTTCCTTTGATCTCCATGTTGAATTTAATAACAGGCCTTCAGTTATTCTCTTTTCAATTTTCTAGCACCATATTTTCCAATGCCATTCGTGGGATGTTGTTTGCTGCTGTCATTTGGTTTGGTTCACTTGGACCATATTTATCATTTTCACAAGCAGAAAAATATGAAGAACTCAGTCGGTAAACCAAAAAATTACAGTCCTTATTAGTTTCTTGTTATTATCTCTGTAACAACAATAAGGTTGCAGCTGTGGGATTAATAATGACTGCTTGCCTTTATGGATGGCATTTCTAGATTTCCATATTGAGTTTCACTTTTGATTGATTAGTGTACTCAATATGATTGATGAAATACACTGAGATTTTGGGCCATCAAGCATTTTTCATTTATTTAAAGTCAAAGTAAATTTGCGTCATGCCTGCTACCAAACACTTGTCTTGGTATCATCGTTCAAATTATATCTCGTCGGGAATCATCTCAAGTTGGTGCTGTTTGGCAAAATATCAATAAAACTACTTCAGTGGATGATAATTTTACACTTGCCGAAGCTTTTGCTGTATTGATTCTCAGTTGGTTCATATATGGGATTCTTACTTGGCAAGTTTTCCTTCACTTATTGAATTGTTTCCTTTAATGACTAAACTTTTCTAGCTTATATTTTTGTAATCTGTTTTTGGTTATTTTTCTGAGTGTAATTCTGAATTTTTTTCTTTCCTTTTTATGTGTAGGTATATTGAAAATGTTCATCCAGGCGATTTTGGCATACCAAGGCCATTTTACTTTCCTTTTCAACCTTCATATTGGTGTAGTGGAAACAATGCCCAAGCTGGATCCTTTCATAATTCTGTTCATCCAAGTGCTGATATCGAAGAGGAACCTGATGGTTTATCTGTTGGTGTTCAAATAAATGAACTACGAAAAGTATTTAAGGTAAAATTTTAAGTTTTGATTTTCAATCTCACATAGTAAATGTTTTTTCAGCTTTGAGCTGCAACCTCTTTAATTTACCTGTTTAATTTTTTAAGAATATCTGGCAAAAAGATTGTGAAATGTGATTGTGAAATCTAAGCCATTAAATCACACCCCTCTTTTTCTAGGGATCAGTCAGTTCCAAAGTTGCTGTAGATAACTTATCTTTGAATATGTACGAAGGACAGATAACAGCTTTATTGGGACACAACGGAGCAGGTGTAACTTACATTTCGGATATGACTATCTATCAATCCCTCGAACGTTCTCAAAAATACAATTCATGCTTTTAATTTTTACTAAAAGCATAAGTTTATACAAGATAACATTTCTGTCATTTGTTTTATTGTCATAGGCAAAACAACGACCATTTCAATTCTTACTGGCTTATTCCCTCCATCAAGTGGTTCTGCTTATATTGATGGAAAAAGTGTGTTTTCACAGATGGATAGTATAAGAGAAAGTTTGGGGTTATGTCCGCAACATAATGTTCTGTTTGATCGACTGACTGTGAGAGAGCATTTGAAGTTTTTTTCAGCTTTAAAGGTAACATTAACTTATAAATTGAATTCTGAGTGAAAAAGGTTGTTGTGTGTAAAATTTAATTCATGTTGAACTGTGTGATTACAGGGAGTAGAGAATGAAAAGACAACATCCGAGATGATCGATCAAATGATTAAGGATTTTGGGCTTGATGGAGAAAAGAAATCATCTATTTTATCTGGTGGAATGAAGCGAAAATTGTGGTAAATAAATTTTTGGTGATTGTTGCAGTGATTATCATAATAAAGCTCTCTGTGTGTGCAAAAACGTTTCATGAATCAATCATTAGCTTAAGGATTACAATCATTATGTTAGTTGATTAGGAGGTTGCAGTGTATATTCGCTTGTTAATAATGCATAGGAAAAAATAGATTAAATAAGCAGAACTATGAGAGGTATATAAGGTAGATGTCAGATTTATTTGGTATTGTAATGCTTTCATGATAAACTATATGCTTTTTTCTACAGCCAAAAATTCTAAAAAAAATCCTGCAATGTTGTTTTGTTTTTTTAACTATAGCTGTGCAATCGCTTTGATTGGAGATTCAAAAACAGTTTTTCTTGATGAACCAACTACTGGTATGGATGTCGAAACAAGACGTGGGTTCTGGAACTTATTAAAAAGATACAAAGAGGGAAAGACAATTGTGCTGACAACACATTTTATGTAGGCAAAATATTTGTTTGTTGAGCTTCACAAACAGAAGTTTCTGAAAAAGTGGAATATTTATAAGATGATCATATAATTTATTTTTTCATACTTCGGTTCTTTTAACACATTGAGAGTATTATCACTGAGGAAATTTTCTTCTGTCAATGTTAGCAGGTCTAAAAGCTTTTCATTCCTTGTTTACCAGGGATGAAGCTGATTACCTAGGTGATCGTATCGCAATAATGGCTTATGGGAAACTTCGGTGTTGTGGCTCTCCATTCTTTTTGAAGCAGAGGTGAAGTAGTGATACACTGATTTCTTTCTCAGGATCTTTATAACCTTAATGATTGCAATCTTCCATATTAGATATGGAGACTATGAAATGACAATTAGCGAATTAGATGAAAATAAAAATTCGAATGATATTGAGAATTTACTTTGTAAAGTAGATTTTATGAAAAATAGTGAATCTCAATCTGAATTGAGGTACGCATTGAAACAGAAGGATAAAGCAAAATTCCCAGACATATTTAAGAGTCTTGAAGGTATGTTGTTTCTCTTCATCATTACCTGATTTGAATTAAGTAGTCACTGTAGTGTAAATTTTTGATTTTTGGTTTTGTATTGATTGATGTCTTCTTTAAAACATCTTTTGAATAGGACAAGGGTATCAGTTCGCAATTTCGGTACCAACTATGGAAGAAGTATTTCTCAAAGTTGTTTACAAAGCTGAGAAAGAAACACAGTATGTCAATAATTTCTTTCACACAAATTTCCAAAAATTGATGTAAGCAGTAAAATTTAAGTTTCTTTTTGTTTATGTTTTTTTTTTCTTTTTTGCAGTCAAGAAGAAAAATCAGTTGAAAATAATGGTAAGAAGAAATGGTAACAAGGATAAATATTCGAAAATGAATTTTGTATTAGCAAATAATCTAGTAATCTAAAAATAACGTTTTTCAACTTAGTGAACTTCTCTTGTTGGAAAAAATTAAAGAACTTCTTCAAAAAGAAGTAAGTACAAAATACTTTTTTTTATAGGTAACAAATTCAAAATAAACTTGTATTGTGATTACGGTATAGATGAATACTAGTTTCACATTCACATAAGTTACAGCTGCGGCAAAGATCATTTTACTATACTGGAAAATTTGGATACAAATTTGGTTTGGATAAAAATGTGATTGTTGCATTCTTTCAGGGCCTTTGCAATTGGAAGAGGCTGTTTTGAAACATTGCATACATTTCATCATCTTTTCCAATGCAGGAACTCTTCTCTGCATTGAATATATGTAACTACACAGAAGAAAAGGGAAATAGGACTAAGCCTGGGCAAATTTGTTGAAAAATCTCTGCAAAGGAGTGCATTTCTAAAGAAATATCCACACTATTTCAATAAAAATGCTCTTTGCCACAGTGACTATTTTGGCCACTGGGAAGCTTCTTGCTAATTGTTTTGTCATTTCTTTGATTGAAAAATTCTTTTCTGCTACTACTGACTACTGACTAATACAGCCATTGAAAGCACATTTTAGCCATATTTATCAAAGAGTACATCAATGCCATAAGATGATTAAGATATGGGAGATGCATGTTAACAGTGATCTATTGGGTTATTCATTGAGTGGACAGCTTTTTCAAACGTCGCTTTTATCTGTCCTTGTACACCTACAGCTCCCTGATAACCTTGACAGTTCTAAATGTCAAGCCCAGCTTGAAAATGTTCTGCATGACGATTTTCTACTTCATCTACAGGAATTTTAAAAAATTTAATTGCTTTAATTTCTTCAAATCCTTTTAAAGCACATAGACAGTGATATTCATTGACTCGTTCATTCTGGATTTCTGGTGAGAGATATGTGGCATTTGGAGTGACTGGACAATTCAAATGTCTTTTGAGAGCTAAGAAATCTTAAGATAGGAAGAAAACTTCTTGGGTTCTATAGGAAGCATTGTGATGCCTCCATAGCTGTTTTCATTGTCTTCATTGTGGTGAGTTGAGGTATTACAGTGCTCCCTGATTTTTTTATTAGCTTTCTGCCATCTACTGAAACCAGGAGTTTTCTTTGTTTTTATCACCAGGGAATGAAATACATGGTAAACAGAAAATAGGATCAAAGCATTTACTATACATCAGAAAAGAAAAGATATTTTGCAAGCACTTAATAATTGAATGATCTATTACATTAATAATAACATTTTTTGTTGACATTCTAATTTTGTTATCTGGTTTAAAATGGAAAGATTTACTCGATGTGCTTCACCACAAACATTATTTTTGCTGTTTGATAACACCACTTCGATATCCAATTATTGTAAACATTCTTTTCACTGTCTGGTTTTTCTTAACATGATGGAATGACCATCTTATTGTTGTCTGAATGAAATATGAAACATTCATTGGATGTCTTCATCTTACCAATAGTCTTTCATAGTCCAACACTTACTGGCTGTTCAATTGGAGGCAGGCAGTCCTATTTGACTGTGCTGGCTTGGATAGGCAGGGCTTTGCTATTCTTATGGAATGTATAGAAAAATAGGATTTTTTCATACGACAAGTAAGCCAGCCCACCTTGCTGAAAAAACTAAAATGCTGCATATGTTTCAGCAGGTGCCCATATTTTTGAAACATTGGCTTGTCAATGAAACTTTTTATTTCTTGAAGCATTTTCTTTTTTACTAACAAAATTTCAATTTGAATGACGAGAGATCATGCCTTTGTTATACACTGTGTTTTGTATTCAGTTATTTTCAAAAAAAAGAGCTTTAACATTATAAGGTAATGCTATTGATGCATTGTTTTTAAACTAGAACATATCAGTAAAGTAAATTTTCTGTTATTATTTTATTTATTGAATCTAAATTAGTGTTTTTTCTGGAAAATATTTTACATACCATGACAACTTAAACTCCAGGGAGCAACACACCCCCACAGTTACGTCACTGTCCAATGTCCTATTTTTATCTTCTTTAAATAGCTCATTTTATCAAAACAACATTTTATGTCGTGTAATAAAAGTTAAATACAAATTTGTCTACTTTTCAAAAAAACTAACAAACCAAAATAACAAGAAACCATTTGAAAATTGATGACAAAAGTCCGAAATATTATGAATGTTGTATCAACAATAATTTGCAATTTTGCTCATTTATTAAAATTATTCAGCAAAGATTTCTTATTGAAATTCGAAATTGTTTGATTTTCAGTTCCGATGAAGAAAAACGCCCTCTAATAGGAGGTGAGACCTTTCATCAATTATGCTGAGTTAGAGATGACTTTGCAACTGATGTATTGTTTTGTAACATAGTTTCAATATGGAATAGTAATGATCATGTCTTTGTGTTTTCAATAGGCATAAGCACATTAGATACATTTTCATAAATTTTATTTGCTTTTAAGTGGATGTAGGATATAAGCTAGTAACTTTGATTCATAATGATGTACTTTAATAAGTATTGATTTAATTAGTTTTTGGTCTTTTATATGTTTTTGGCGATGTTTCATGAAGTGAACAACAAGTGTGTTCAGGATAATTCTGAGACGACACCTCATGAGAAGGCAGTGTAAGGTTTTACCCTTCAAATTTCACTTTTCATTCAATGAAGAAAAAACATCTTTTCTATTATTATTCCATGTAATACCTTTTTTATTCAGAAAAGACAATGATGTTAACAGAAACAGTAAGTTGTTGTTAATATGTATTGCCATGAAAGGTTTTAAAATGTTTATCAAATTGTATATACTTTTTGTAGAATCCTTCAGGAGATTCAAGCAATTTAAAGCAATGTTTATCAAAAGATTCCTGAATTCTATACGTGATAAAAAGTCTGTTTTTACACAAATGATCTTGCCTCTACTTCTGGTTCTTTGTGGTCTCATCCTGTCTAGCTCACAAGATGGTCAAAAAGATGATGGTAGTAGATTGTTATCACTCTCAATGTTGAAAACAAAATCTAATAAATTGATGGGATTCTATGCTGATATCGGAAACAGAAAAAGTTTGAAAAATTTCAGTGAAGTGAGTTTGTATACTCATTTCTATGCAACTGAATCCGTAAACATAACGCAATATATTAGATTCAATAATTACATCACGCTAGGGGGGTGGGTGGTTCTTCCTGATTTTCGTGATACAGTTTTTTCGGGGGTGGGGGTGGGTGTCTCTGCCAAGTGTGACGTCACGCAGGGCAGTCTTATTATAAAAATGTGACGGAGCGTGATGAAGGGGGGTGGGTGGTTCTAAAACAGCAAATTTAACGTGACGTATTTATTGAATGGCCCCTTTTTTTTGCTTGATCAGTACAGTTCGTAATAATTAAATAGACTGATTTGCCACATGCCCAGTGATGAGTGAAGGTTCTTTTAAAACATATCATTATAATATTCCTTTCTATCTTTATGCACAGGTAGCAAGGAATGTGTATGCTTCAGTTGATGTCAGTATGGTGGACATCACAGATAAAGTCAATCTGATACAAGATCAAAATATAAACAATCGTATGGGGTTACCATTTACTAAAAATAAGTATTCTGCCAATGTTTCTGCTGGTTTCAAAGAGTGTTGCAACTACAAATATTTAATCTTGAACAAGAAATGTAGGGACGAGGTACAGTGCTCTGCTTATTTGGTATTTCATACAAGCAATTGTGATTTGAAATAATATCATAAAAATTAACCATTTAAGAAGTTGATCCTATTATTGTAGTTATCAGTTAACCGCCAGCTATGTAGTCAAAATGATGTAAATTTTACATATGCTCAATGCATGAGATGCGCTTATCCGAATGCGTAAGTAGAAGTTATAGACTTTCTTTCAAAGCAATCACATCCAACTATGATTTTATCAAACCATGCTAATTGATGATTTTTCAGGCCAACCAAATGCAGTTTAACTCCGACCATCGACTCTCAAAATGATGAAGGCTCTGAATTGTACTTTCAAGAATACATTTTGGAAGACAGCAGTAAAAATCTCAAAAACTATTTTAATGAGAAAGTTGCTGGATTATCAGTTGCGAATGGTGAATATACGGTTTGGTTTAGTAACCAGGTGTGGCTTAGCTCCATCATGATAAATCTTTTTAATAATTTTGTTTGACTTATTGCTTTGTTTTGTTTTCAAAATTATTTTTAGGCATGGCATACATTACCAAGTGCTTTCTCTGCAGCAAGTAACATCTTACTCAAGTACTACACAGGAAATGAAGATTATGGGATTCTATCATATAATTATCCCCTACCCAGAAATTTGAAAGAGAAGGTAAGGCGGTATTATTTTATTATTACTTATCAGAGAAAATTTCAATGAAAAAAATAAGGAATTCATTCATTTTTTGATTTCAACTTTTTACCAGTAAACCCCTTATTAATCTCATCAGTACCCACAGATTTATCAATTCTTCAACCAGTATGGTATTGCATAAAAATCAACCTTTACTAGTATGAATTCTATTGCTTTTCAGCCATCACTTTACAGTTTTGTCATATACCTCTTTTTAAGTATTTTCAAGGTAATTTTTTTTTAATGGTTCCCATGGTATTTTTTTTAGGAAAAAGGAAGTGCAAGTACAACTGGTAACTTAACTTTAATCATATTTGTTACCATGGCAGCATGTTTTGTGTCAGCAAGCTTTGTGAGTTTTTTGGTTGACGAGAAAGTATCAAAGGTAATATTTTTGTTGCTGGGTGTCATTTTGAATGTCTTAAAAATAATGATTTTTTATTTTTATGCTACCAATAAAGGTAGCTCACTTCAAAGATGTTCACAAAAATATTGTCGTTTTCTTCAACTAGAAATTTACCAATGTCTCAATGTTCTTGTGGTTATCACATTATTTTGACCTGTGACAAGGATTGGCATACCTTGTTTTTTTTTTAAGTCATAAAGAGGTTTTCCTATGAAAACAATTTGTTAGACAAGAAGATTGTTCACTTGTCTGTTTTTGACTGTTTTGATTTGCATATTTTCACAGGCAAAGCATGTTCAATTTGTGAGTGGTGTTAACTCTCTGTGTTACTGGGGAGCCACTTATTGCTGGGACTACTTGAATTTCATTATACCAGCCATCGGAATTTTGATTTTATTTGCTGCATTTGATTTGGACGATTACCAAGGTGAACTTGGGGTAGTCTTTCTGGTGCTTGTAAGTTATGATCTTTTATCCATCATATATTTTAATGAAGGAGAATTTTTTTATGGCCGAACACTGTGGCAAACTAAGGGTCGAAAGTCTTCATAAGTCTTTATAGTTCTTCAGCGATAATTTTCACGTAATATAACTGCTGGGCATTTCCAATACATATTTGATTCCTTTATCTGTTTCATTGACATTAGATGCTGTTTGGTCTTTCAATGCTACCATTTGTGTACATGTCAAGTTTCGTATTTAAGAGTTCTTTGATTGGCTATGGTGTCTTAGCAATCTTATTGATGGTTGTGAGTTTGGTAAGATGAATAGAAAGATTCTTTTTTAGTGCAGCTCCCATTACTTGGAATAAACTTGAATTAAACCTTTTGTTTTCTATGAGAGCGTTTTGACTTCAACTTGTCTGTTTTAGGCTTTGGTGATTGGGACTTATATATTTCGAGTGACAGATGAAACAGGGACGGCCAGTTACCTTCGATACATCTCCATGTTGTTGCCAACCTATGCGTAAGTGACTTTTTATAAAGATTACTAAGGTTTTTTACTTAGATTATCGAATCTGAGGTGTATAGTTTCCATTACAAGACTGATTGAGCAATAATATGTAAAAACAACCAAAACAGAAACATATAAAGAAAACACTATAACCAGATATTGATGGAATTCAAATGTGCTTAGCAACCACCAACTTTCGGGCAGTTTAAAAAAGCAAACCAACCAATTAAAGAGTTTTCCTCAAATTCTGTAAACTCTAGTTGCCTAAGGTTGTGGATCTAGCCGTATCATTGTGGTTGTGACTTTGATAGAAATAATCCAAAATAGTGAAATAATAATTAAATAATAGTGAAATCCGAATGGCTTTTTTTTTTTTTTTTTTTTTTTTTTTTTTGAATTTATTTTAACGAGGCCGGGGGGAACTGGCAGTGTTATCCACTGATGTGGGCCTCCACCAGGAATGTATACCTCAGATTTTAAGGCAGAGAACTTGCACATACTAGACTGATAGGTGATTGTGGTTTTTATTTATGTTATTTGAGGCACTTGTTCCATTACATCACATCATGCACATATATATCTCATTATACCTTTCGTTGCATATGTTACTTTTTCATATCACATTATTATTATTATTAAATTATTAAATGTATTTCAGGGATCCATAAAATGGCTTTTCACCCAATAAAAAATATAACAATAGATAAATACAATAAATACAATACAATACAATATAGTTAGTTAAAATTGGTATTCATCGTTAAAATAAACTACATAAGAAGTCAGACAAGAAATAGACTCGCTGATGTTGCCAGGGCTGAAATAACTGGTGAAATAACTGGCTGAAATAACTGCATGATTCCAATTGATCAATAGACCTGATATTGGAAAATATCGGAAAGAAAATCACCACAGGGACTAGGATGTTGGAACCCTGAGGAAAGACAAAAGATGTAAGAAAATAATAATAATAAAAAAAATGAATCGAAAAGGGGTCAGAGACTCATGATAAAAAACAACAACAACAACAAAAAAACCCTGACAAATTGAATGGAATACAAAACCGAGTGAGACAACAAAATTGTCAGAAAATATGCGAATAAAAATTGTATGTAAAATTTTATATACATAAGAGAAACAAAAATCAGAATAGTTAAAAAATATATATATATATATACGTGTGTAAATATAGAAATCATAAGATTCAGTGTAGGCTAATATAAGATGCTAAGGCCTTGTCTAGTAAAAATATCTTTAAATTTTTAGAAAAAGAATTAAAGTTATTGTCACTACGTATATTATCAGGAAGACTGTTAAATAATTGACTTGCTACTCCTCGAAAAGAATAGTTGTCATAAAAACGCAGTTTGCAGACTTCTGCGAACGATCGAAGGCGGGGATTTTTTCGTACCCCATTTCATTTTCAAATAATCGGGAAACTTGTCTTCATAAATCGCTTTATGTGCTAACTTTAACGTGCTGTATTCAATACGTTCCTTCACCGGTAGCCATCCCAATTTAATTACATCAGCCGTCGCACAAAATCGATTATTTACGAATGACGCAGTGGTTTTTAGAAGTCGCTGCATACGATTTATCTCATTCTGTGATATGTTGGTATAAAGAGCATTACAGTAATCAAGACGTGACAAAATAAGAGACTGTGCCAACATTTTTCGATTTTGAAATGACGTGAATCGTTTCAGCTTTCGTAATACCTTTAGAATTCCCCAACAAGACTGTAACACTTTATTTATTTGATGATTCCATTTCAAGTGTTCATCAAGCACCACACCTAATTGTTTCCACTGATGCACTCTTTCTAAAGCTGAGGTGTTGACTGCAATTTGGTATAAATCAGGAGCATCTAATTTATGACATTTGTAAAGCTGAGAAGTTGCAAAAAGCATGGATTTCGTTTTCGATGCGTTGAATGGAAGATTACATTCTTTAGACCATGCTCTTAAAATTTCAAGACGTCTCTCTAGTGTTTTGACTGATGGCTCTAAGTCCTTTATTTTAAAATGTTCGATTTGGCTCGTGTCATCGGCATACTGGTAAACGGCACCGGAATCAACATCTTGTAAATCGGAAACATAAAGATTAAAAAGAATAGGTCCTAGCACTGAACCTTGTGGGACTCCGAATCAACATTCTACTTTAGAGGACATTTTGTCATCTACCTGTACAAATTGTTTACGATTTGTGAGATAGCTGGTGAGAAGCAGTAATGAATTTTTACCAAATCCAATGCACTTTAGTTTGCGAATTATTGTCGAATAGGACACAGTATCAAAGGCTTTCGAGTAGTCACTGAATATAGCTAAAGAGATTTCGCCTTTTTTCATTGCGGTTTTGATGTCATCGCGGATTTTTAATAGAAGTGTACACGTTGAATGTGATGCTCGGAAACCGGACATTGTTGATTTGTATATACACATGTTATCGATGTATGAACAAATCTGTTTTGCGATTAAACGTTCAAATACTTTCGACAAGATTGGCAAGACCGATACTGGTCTAAATTGATCTGCAAGTTTCGCATCATCTGTCTTTGGGATTGGAGTAATTTTCCCAATCTTCCATTGGACTGGATAGTGATTCATTTGAATGCAGTTGTTAATAATAAAGGTTAGTGGAGAGATTAGGAATGGAATAACCGGTTTGATAAAGCAAACAGACATATGATCGTAACCGGCTGAACAATCGAGACGTAGGTTTTTCAGTTCGTTTTCTACATCTTCATACGGGATAGGTTTTATTTCAAATGGTTGCTCGCTTTCAGGTAACATTGTATTATTGATAAAATTAATAATATCATCAACGTTGTCATTCTTTGATTGTAGAAGCCGGTTAGAAGTAGTCACATAATGATTATTCAGTACATCAGGGTCTATACTAATTCTCTTATTGCTTGGTTTTAAAATCCTATGGACGGTTTTCCAAATGTTTTTAATGTTTGTGGAGGATAACTATGAAGTTAATTCGGCGCCAAAATCTCGTTTGTCAAGTCGTCGAATCGTTTTAGAAGTTAACGCGGTTCACAATAAGTCGACATTCAAGTCGTCGAGTCGTTTTAGATGAACACTCGTTTTTCAAATGAAGGCGTTTTAGAAGTTTGTTCGTTTCAGATGATGACCCGTTGTTCAAAATTTGTCGGTCTTTCATATCAAGACCTATTAAAATTTCATGATCTGTTTATTCCAAATGACACTATTCGTGAGTCCCTTACTTGAAGCAGGCGATATAGGGTGTTCCACAATAATAGAACATGAACATCTTTCATTATATAAAGATAAAGAGAAGGGATCTTTCAGAATTCTAACAAACAATCAAATGTATCTGAAAGAAAAGGGAATCCTTCACAGTTTGGGCATTTTCTCATTCATAACCATGCAACTGTCCATGCTTCATGCAACTAATAGAAAACATGACGGCCAGCATCATGACTTATGTAAATATGACACAAAAATCTGTTTTTGTGTGAAAGCCAGCACTGATTTAGAGAAACTGGTAATCAGGTTGCACCGCCTCATTTTCTGAACCGACTGAACATCTAAAACGGCTAATCTTCCGAAGCGCCTCAATTACACAGCATCTAGCGACCCCAACTTCTAAAACGCCTCAAATTGAAAAACGAGTGTTCATCTAAAACGACTCGACGACTTGTATGTCGACTTATTGTGAACCGCGTTAACTTCTAAAACGGTTAATGACGTCACGAGTCAACATTTAAAACGACTCGACGACTTGATAAACGAGATTTTGGCGTCGAATTAACTTCATAGATAACGCTCTTTGATAAAAAGAAGATTTGGCTTTCTTTATCGTAGCTTTTAGTGAATTTCGACACAAACGAAATTTCGACCAGTCGGCTTCTTTTTGAGTATGCTTTGCTATCTTCCGCCATTGATCCATTTCCTTCCGAAGATTTTGAACTTTATCATCATGTATCCAGGGAGCAGGTGGCCTGCTGAATTTTTTCCTCTTTAGTGGAGCATGAATGTTAATTGTTTCAAGTATTAGTTTCAGAAATATATCCAACTGATCCTCAGGGTCCTCTGCAGCATACACCGAAGAGAAAGGAATACTTTTGAAATCAGTTAAGTACGCCTCCATGTTAAAAGATTTTAGATCACGGATGAATTTATACCTTGGTTGATATTTATCCATACGGGCATTGAGACATATGTATGGACCATCATGATTACTAATCTCTGAACAAGGTAAAACCCCGGAGTGTTTTACTTTTGATGGATGTG
Organism: Turritopsis dohrnii; assembly: GCA_027922465.2. Taxonomy (NCBI): domain Eukaryota; kingdom Metazoa; phylum Cnidaria; class Hydrozoa; order Anthoathecata; family Oceaniidae; genus Turritopsis; species Turritopsis dohrnii. The sequence goes on along the minus strand of BQMF02000108.1, from coordinate 187,572 downwards.
AAACCAAAAAGTGGTCAATCAAAGTAGAATTTTTCCTTGTTGGTTCTTGGATAATTTGTTTAAGGTTGTAGCAATTTATGATATCATTATATCGCTGGACATAAGGAAGGTGCAGTTTCTGAACATCTATATTAAAGTCTCCAGTGAGTAAAAGCATTCCATCCCAAAGTGACGAAACATGATTTACCAGCACTTCAAATCGGTCAAGCCATTCGTTTACCGCATCATGATTAAAGTTCGGTTGATAAAATATTCCAAGAAGAATCTTAGTATGACTATTAATGCCTTGAAACTCCACCCAAAGATGTTCAATGGTAGTATCAAGGGACGATATGTCAGTACGAACTTTAAATTTAATATTTTCTTTTACATAACAACCAACACCGCCACCACGTGTTTTGCGATTCTTGTATGCAAATTTATAGCCAGGAAGATCGACGTAACTCAACTGATCTTTATTGTCGCTAAGCCATGTCTCAGAAAGAGCAAGCACATCGAATTTGTACGTGTTGGTCATGTACTCAAACTCTGGGAAGGTCGAAACAAGAGACTGAGTGTTCAGATGTAGGATTTTCAACGAATTTTTATTTTGATTGAGCACAATTTTATGGTCATCTATAATGTCTATATCAACAGTTCCATCTACACCAGATTGGTTTAGATTCAACATTTTTGAAAACGGTAAATTCCTGTGCAAACATAACATGCATGACCACATATGTATGTTTTTGTTGGATAGAACAATGTTACACTTGTCAACACAAATAGCATGCGTTAGTTCAAAGCAATGCTCACACATCAAACGTTTCTGGTTTTTTCTCACAACCTTATCACATACATTACAGTGACAACCAGGTCCCGGGTTTCTTTCAACATCACCAGAAAGAATAATGTTGAACGTAGCCGTTGAGTTATTGTAGTAATTAACTCGACTTTTACTTCTTTTCACTTTAAAATTGTTACACAGTGAGTGTTTTGTGGAAGTTCGAACATTAGAGTCATTAACACGATTTAGATGATGCGAAGTGATTAGTAGTAAAAAAATGCAAAACCAAACTACAAACTTTATCTGTGACATGGTTTCCACTGTATCGACATAAGAAAATCCCAATATATGTGAGATTATGAACGTGTTTATAAAGGTAACAGCAAATAACGATCGAATATGCAGAATTTCGCAGATTACTACTTTACCACGGTCAAATTAATAATATTCCACTCTATATCTTTGAATCAACCCAAGTTTTGTCGAATTAACGAGAAATGTAACAAGTTTAATGATAATATTATTATTATTTCTCTTTAACGAACACGTCTGCTCTCTTCGACGACCATGATCGAACGCATTCTATTATCAGTATTAGCATTCTACAGTGCCAGGATTTGAACCACTACCAACTATCACCCTTGTATTATAAGTCAACCGTCTTACCAAGTGAGCTATACAAGTTAGCTGTGAAAGATTGCAGTTACTTTGCTTAGATTATTTATTTACCTGGCATTAATACCTCTTTTTTATAAAACCCACTCTTATCATTGGTAGGACCGGAAGTAGTAGCTCTCTCTTGTTACGAAGGTTGAGAGTACCAGCATGCTCTTGTCGGTAGTTGGAGTCCCACACTAAAACAATAAGAAAAGAGTCTGGAAACAAGAAGCCGACAAATGTTGGCTCTCTCGTGGAGATTGCCTTCTTGTGGACTTCCAGATTTCTCACGACTTTCATAATAACTCATTATGTTTGACTAATCTGTAATAAGATCAAAATAACTTCTTTTATTTGTGTTTACTTTTTAGATTTCCTCAAGCTCTTTCAGATATCGCTATAAATGCTGGTTATAAAAAAATGTGCTCATCATCTTCGTAAGTCAGCTTCTTAACAAAACAACATGAAGTGATGTGTAACATGAAGTGATGTGCAGCACTTGCTCACTACATGATGTTGGTCTAACAAACTACCACTTGCACTGTCAGCAGGCATTTCTTTTACACGATTTGATACAAAAAGGTTTTGAAGCAAGTCGTATCAGTTCAGATGTGCTGGACTGAAATGAATATGAAGTTCTTACTACATTATCTCATTCTAGCTCCAAATCGTACTGCAAGCGAATGCATATAAAGTATCAAGAAAACACTTTGAACTGGTCTTATCCTGGCATTGGAAGTCACTGCTTATATATGTTTTTGGAAGCGATTGTTTTCTTTGTTTTAACGATACTAATAGAGGTGATTTTGTTATATTTGATTCCACCATATTTATATATTTGGCGCCTTTGTCACGTCCTTCTCTATATATTTCATTTTTATGACTAGCAACAATTTTATATTGGATCTTGTGCCAAAGCATGCCAACGACAACCTGAGAATTTGAATGTAAATGGAAACGATCAGCAAAAAGAGGTACACTTATGATTTCTCTGATATCAAAATTATACTCTATAAATTTTCCAATCATGCATACTAAAGTAGACTCTAAGTTAGTCACCTCCTAAAATGATAATTTGATTGTTGTTATCACAGGGTTGAAACTCTAACATAAGGTTGGATTTTCCAAAAGGCACCCAGGAATCTTTTAATTTAGATTTTTCTATTTTTTCCTCGTCCAAACGATATTTTTTGATATTTTTCTTGCTATTTTCAAAGGATGGAGATGTTGAAATGGAACGTAAAAGAGTTCTGAAGATTGAAGCAAATAACGAGATTATAATCAATGATTTAACCGAGGTATGACTATTAAAAAATTATCTTGGATAAAGAAATGATGAAATATTAGGTCCCGAATTTCATTTCTTTTGAAGATGTACCGTCTCTCTGTAAATTTCATGTTAATTACTAGCGAGATTTTTATATTGGGTCTTATGGCAAAGCATGTCATCGACAACCTGAGAATTCGAATGAAAATAGATTTGTTCAGCAAAAGAATTCAAAATCAAAATAATATTCTCAATTTGCCAATCATGCCTACCAAAGTAGACTCTAACCAAATCACCTCCCCTTCCTTTTCCATTGAAGACAAAATGATATTTTGACTGGTGTTATAACAGGGCTGAAATTCCCACATAGGGTGGGAGCTTCCAAAGGCCACCAATAGCCTTTTAAGTTTTATTTTACTGTTCTCCTTCGTTGGGCTTTTTTGATACTCTTCTTGTTATTTTGAAAGGATGAAGATGTTGAGAAGTTTATAATTCTTGATATTGAAGCAAATGACGAGATAAATAACTATGCCGTTGTAATCAAAGATTTAACCAAGGTATTACATTATTAGAAAATTATTTTGGATAGAATGGCAATGAAATATTACTCCCGAATTTCATTTCCTTTAAAGATATATCGTTCATCGAGTGTCATAGCAGTGGACCATTTAAATGTTGCAATACCCAAAGGTGAATGTTTCGGCCTCCTTGGTGTTAATGGTAAGGTTTTATCTATCTACTAAATCATCCACACTTTGTAATCCTGCTGCATTTAATCCACCGTGTGACATTCAGTCATCATGATACCTCGTGATTGTTTCAAATGAAATGTTCTATTAGAAACAACACCTGTAATGTCATAAACACATTTTAAAAGCATTTTTTACAAAGGTTCTTGCTCTTTTGTGAAAAACATTTCATAGAAAAACCTTGCTGTAGCTAGAATACTACCAGAATACTAGAATATGGTGTTACACATCTGAGACACCTCCTTCCTCTAGAATGAAAGGTCGACACTTATATCGGCACTTTTACTAGAAATCCCTGCAAACCATAACGGATCAGTTGTATATAGAAGATTCTGATGGTTACTGAATAACATAAGCAAAATGTCTATAGAATGAATACACCGATCATTGGATTCTATATATCAAGTTGTTAGGTGAAAACTTAATCAGTGTTTTTCAGGTGCTGGTAAAACTACCACATTTGGTATGCTAACGGGAGATGTTGGAATAACTGATGGCGCTGCGTATGTATTCGGACACAGGGTAGGATCGCGTGACAACCAAGTAAAAATCGGCTATTGTCCGCAATTTGACGGTTTGGTAGAAACGATGACAGGTCGTGAAATGCTGGAAATGTTTGCAAGACTTCGTGGTTTTGATGCACATTCGATGCGAAGTGAAGTGGACGCCAAAATTAAGCAACTGAATCTTTCGAAAGATGCGGATAGATTGTGTGGCGAATACAGGTAACGTATCTGATTTCAATTCAAAATAGATTGCTGTGTAGATAAAAATATCATGTTACATAAAGGCGACATTAACTGATAGCTGATTTTTCTTTTACCAATACCAGTGGTGGAAACAAAAGAAAGTTAAGTACCGCCATTGCTTTGATTGGTAACCCTGATGTCATTTTTCTTGTGAGTTTTCATATTGACACCATCATTAAATTCATATTTGAAATATACATCGTTTGAAAGCTTTCAAAACTTATGCTTAACATCGAAAATTTTTGTGTTAAGGATGAACCTTCCTCAGGTATGGATCCTGCAGCCAGAAATTATTTAAAAGAAACATTGAATGAAGTGAAGAAAAATGAGAGAACGTCGATCGTACTTACCTCTCACAGGTACTATCTTTTAAAATCTTGAGAAAAGTTTTTCTTGACAAGTCTTCTCTCCTTTAACGTATTTTGTCCTTCTTCTCTCCTTTAACATGATTTCTTGTTTTAGTATGGAGGAATGTGAAGCCTTATGTACTCGACTGGCCATCATGGTGAGCGGCAAATTTAAATGTATTGGTGAGAAGCAACATCTAATAACGAAATTTGGTCAAAATTACAATGTGACCATGAAGATCTGCTCATATTTGGAAATACCAAATGGTTATACACAGACCAAACACTTTTTATCACAAAAGTACCGAGGCAACGTGAAAATCATGGAAGAAAACTCGGTATTTCTGTTAAGTTATAATTGCTGTCGTTCTGTTATTCCACCTATTTCTTCTTAAACGTCTGCCTTTAATGTAATATCTGCACTAATTAAAGGAAATGAACAGCAGTATTATAATGGTCAACCAGGTTTTACAAGTTCGTTCGTTTCTATACATGTTCGTTTCATGACATGTTCGTTTCTATACATGTTCGTTTCATGACATGTTTATAGTGGTACTTCTTTACGTTTGCATATTGTATCTGGCGGCAAAGATTTGTTTTATCAACATTTTGGCTTTGCAAAAGAGATCAATTTGGTTGGATGTTGTAAAGAAATTACTGTGTACTAGACACATACAGGGCAGCTAGATGCTTTCCCAACTAAATTTTGAAGGAAAACAAAACTTCCCTTTTTAGGGTTTTCTCAAATGTGGAATCGAAAAAGTAAGCTATTCTGAACTGTTGATAATGTTGAAGGAGAATGTATTACAGCTTGGTATTCAAAGTTGTGAAATTACTGCTAAAGACCAGCAAAGTTTCATTTTAAAAATCAGGATAGCGGAAATCGATTCACAAAAAAGTACTATCGTTTGATATTTCATTTAACTTTATTTTACATACGGTAAAATATTTTTATATGAGTTATACTTTTTTTTATAGGAGAAGGTGTAAACAAGATGTGGGAGACTGGTGTATCTGGAATGCTTCAAGTTCGATTTAAATGCCCGGAAATCTTTAAATTTGTAAAATTTCATAAGGAAGTTTCAAAGTATTGTAAACTCATTAGTAAAAAGGTAGCTTGTACCAAATACTGTTCTGTAACCCCCCCCCCCCCCCCCCCCCCCCCCCCACCCCCACCACCACCAACAGACTAAAGAACATTATGTCTTGTTAGGATTTACTTATTTACAAAATCAATAATGTGGAAACTGTTGGTTTCGAGTGGCTGGATACATTAGAAGGAACAGCTTCAGGAACTCATATCCAAGGTTATAGTATCCATGTTTTGTCCAAGTTAAGTGAAGATCAAACGCAAGGTAGGAATATATATTGTTTTTGATTAAAATGAAGTTATTAATCAATATTAATGGCCTTTTATTTCTTGAATATTCTGGGGATTTTTTTAACTTGCGTATAATCTTTGGTGAGTACAGTACAGTACAGTATAGTACAGTGCCACCAAATAGTTAAAACTCTTAGTTCTAAACCTGTTAGTAAGTGATGATGAAATAATGATTTAATAAAGAGTTAAAGGCCACTTTCAACTTCATTCGCTGTGGTTGCATGATAAATAAAAAAGGCTTTGATTTATGAGATTCTGAAGTATTCAGTGTGTTCAGTACTTTACTTATTGATTTTTCAAATAGATCTTGTAAGTTGTGAAAGGTCTCAGTTACACCAGACAAAATTTAACAGCACACTGATGCATTTCCTTCAGAAATACAACTTATATAACATTAGTGAAGGGTCCGAGTTACACAGGGGTAAATTTAATAAAGCGTTGTTGCATTTTCTTCAGTAGCAAAACCACCTGGTGACGAGAAAACGACCAAAGATGGAAACCAAGGACCAGTTGAAGATGAAAATGAAGGTGTTACTTTAAGGGCAGAAAGTTTCGCAGGCAGAAACTTTCGCGATTTTTGCCTTTTTTCGCGAAAGTTTCTGCCAGATAAGAATGTAAAATCGAAATTCGCGAAAGGTTTCTTCTCGAAAAGTCAAGTTTTTCTAAAAATTGCGAAAGTTTCATCAACAACAAAAAATTCTCAAATAACAAGGAATCCAAGAACGGAGTGGTTTTAGTTAACCTTTAGGGATGTCCTATGATCTCGACCCAATTCATGAGCAAGAAAATGACACTGGTAATCAACATCTATTACCAATCACCGACGTATCATCTGAAGAATTCGAGATTTCGTGTGAGGGAAGGTCTGATTTGATCGAGAATAGTAGTGATGAAGATTCGGAGTGGGAAGAAATGAATGACTCGCTCTAAAATGAACTTAGACAATCTTTACTTTATTTCTATTTACATTTCGATAGTTTTTTTTGCAAGAAAGTTAAGAATTTTTAAAATAATTAAAAAAAAATATTCTTCATTCATTGTCATTCGCGGAAGTTTTTTCCCCCGAAAGTAAAGTTTTTGGAGGATTCACAAAAGTTTTATCAGTAAAATCTATTTTAAACATGTTATTTGCGAAAGTTAAATTCGCGAAATTTCGCGATTCTCCATCCTCACGACACTTTCTGCCCGCGAAACATTCTGCCCTTAAAGTAATCGTTTTGTGCTGATATTTCGTGCATGTCAGAAGTACATACTTATAGAAGGATAAATTTAATACAACGTTGTTGCATTCTTTTCTGTAGCAAAACCACCCGGTGACGCGGGGATCGCCAAAGATGAAAACCAAGGACATGTTGTAGATGAGGATAAAAACAAAGGTACTAATCGTTTTGTGCTGATATTTCGTGCATGTCAGAAGTACATACTTATAGAAGGATAAATTTAATAGAACGTTGTTGCATTCTTTTCTGTAGCAAAACCATCCGGTGACGCGGAGATCGCCAAAGATGAAAACCAAGGACAAGTTGTAGATGAGGATAAAAAAAAAGGTACTAATCGTTTTGTGCTGATATTTCGTGCATGTCAGAAGTACATACTTATAGAAGGATAAATTTAATAGAACGTTGTTGCATTCTTTTCTGTAGCAAAACCATTCGGTGACGCGGAGATCGCCAAAGATGAAAACCAAGGACAAGTTGTAGATGAGGATAAAAACAAAGGTACTAATCGTTTTGTGCTGGTATTTCGTGCATGTCAGAAGTACATACTTATAGAAGGATAAATTTAATAGAACGTTGTTGCATTCCTTTCTGTAGCAAAACCACCCGGTGACGCGGAGATCGCCAAAGATGAAAACCAAGGACATGTTGTAGATGAGGATAAAAACAAAGGTACTAATCGTTTTGTGCTGATATTTCGTGCATGTCAGAAGTACATACTTATAGAAGGATAAATTTAATAGAACGTTGTTGGATTCTTTTCTGTAGCAAAACCATCCGGTGACGCGGAGATCGCCAAAGATGAAAACCAAGGACATGTTGTAGATGAGGATAAAAACAAAGGTACTAATCGTTTTGTGCTGATATTTCGTGCATGTCAGAAGTACATACTTATAGAAGGATAAATTTAATACAACGTTGTTGCATTCTTTTCTGTAGCAAAACCACCCGGTGACGCGGGGATCGCCAAAGATGAAAACCAAGGACATGTTGTAGATGAGGATAAAAACAAAGGTACTAATCGTTTTGTGCTGATATTTCGTGCATGTCAGAAGTACATACTTATAGAAGGATAAATTTAATAGAACGTTGTTGCATTCTTTTCTGTAGCAAAACCATCCGGTGACGCGGAGATCGCCAAAGATGAAAACCAAGGACAAGTTGTAGATGAGGATAAAAAAAAAGGTACTAATCGTTTTGTGCTGATATTTCGTGCATGTCAGAAGTACATACTTATAGAAGGATAAATTTAATAGAACGTTGTTGCATTCTTTTCTGTAGCAAAACCATTCGGTGACGCGGAGATCGCCAAAGATGAAAACCAAGGACAAGTTGTAGATGAGGATAAAAACAAAGGTACTAATCGTTTTGTGCTGGTATTTCGTGCATGTCAGAAGTACATACTTATAGAAGGATAAATTTAATAGAACGTTGTTGCATTCCTTTCTGTAGCAAAACCACCCGGTGACGCGGAGATCGCCAAAGATGAAAACCAAGGACATGTTGTAGATGAGGATAAAAACAAAGGTACTAATCGTTTTGTGCTGATATTTCGTGCATGTCAGAAGTACATACTTATAGAAGGATAAATTTAATAGAACGTTGTTGCATTCTTTTCTGTAGCAAAACCATCCGGTGACGCGGAGATCGCCAAAGATGAAAACCAAGGACATGTTGTAGATGAGGATAAAAACAAAGGTACTAATCGTTTTGTACTGATATTTCGTGCATGTCAGAAGTACATACTTATAGAAGGATAAATTTAATAGAACGTTGTTGCATTCTTTTCTGTAGCAAAAGCACCCGGTGACGCGGAGATCGCCAAAGATGAAAACCAAGGACAAGTTGTAGATGAGGATAAAAACAAAGGTACTAATCGTTTTGTGCTGATATTTCGTGCATGTCAGAAGTACATACTCATAGAAGGATAAATTTAATAGAACGTTGTTGCATTCTTTTCTGTAGCAAAACCATCCGGTGACGCGGAGATCGCCAAAGATGAAAACCAAGGACAAGTTGTAGATGAGGATAAAAACAAAGGTACTAATCGTTTTGTGCTGATATTTCGTGCATGTCAGAAGTACATACTTATAGAAGGATAAATTTAATAGAACGTTGTTGGATTCTTTTCTGTAGCAAAACCATCCGGTGACGCGGAGATCGCCAAAGATGAAAACCAAGGACAAGTTGTAGATGAGGATAAAAACAAAGGTACTAATCGTTTTGTGCTGATATTTCGTGCATGTCAGAAGTACATACTTATAGAAGGATAAATTTAATAGAACGTTGTTGCATTCTTTTTTGTAGCAAAACCATCCGGTGACGCGGAGATCGCCAAAGATGAAAACCAAGGACAAGTTGTAGATGAGGATAAAAACAAAGGTACTAATCGTTTTGTGCTGATATTTCGTGCATGTCAGAAGTACATACTTATAGAAGGATAAATTTAATAGAACGTTGTTGCATTCTTTTCTGTAGCAAAACCACCCGGTGACGCGGAGATCGCCAAAGATGGAAACCAAGGAAAAGTTGTAGATGAGGATAAAAACAAAGGTACTAATCGTTTTGTGCTGATATTTCGTGCAATATGGAAACTCACTTATATGTCACTGATGTATCGATTTGTGTGTGAGTTTCAGGAGGTTAAAATTAATGCGATCTTGGATTGGTAACCATTTTAAGTGCAATACATCCAGCGAATCACAGTATTTCAAGTATGCAGCAATACTCCTCAACAGCTTATTAATTCTGTTTATCTTGTACTGTGGGGCATTCGAATTTAAAACATCACAGTAATTTAGAAATAACGTTTCAGCAAGATGTTTTCGTTGTGCTTTTGTTGTAAACCTTATAATTTTTCGAAGTGCATACAGGTTTTTGTACGACAATCTAAGCAATTCATTTATTTGAATATCCCAATCAAGGTGCTCATCGAAATAGTTACCGAGAATTTTGTATGACTTTACTCTCTGGATGCGGTGGTTGTTGCATGTCACCGAAAAACTTAGATTTTCCTATCCAAGATTATGCTTTGTTGTCATCTGTTATGTAGAGAACAGCATAACTTTACTCTTTATTTTCATTAAATGCTAGATTATTATCATTTGACCATTCCTATTGTCTTCAGCGTTCTGTCATTTTTGGAATAGCAGCAAGAATATCTTTAGGTTTGCAATGAGTACACGAGGTTGTATCATCAGCGTACTGACATACCGAACCGTCGACAACATCTTGCAGATCTACTGTATATAAATTGAACAAGATTGGTCCTAAATTCCAAAGTGAATGGTATCTGATGATGAAGATTTGTCAGGATTTTACTTGGACGAATTGTTTTCGATCACTCAGATAAGAAAGCATCAATAGCGTAGCTTGTTTCGAGAAACCAAGATGACGTGACTTCGTTAGTAGTATTTTAAAGTCTACCGTATCAAAGGCTTTTGAGTAGTCTAAGAACGATGCCAAAGTTATTTCACCTTAATTCATTGCTTTGATTATGTCATCACGGATCTTCAAGAGAAGTGTATTAGTTGAATGGCTTTTTCTGAAACCGGACATAGTATCTTTATAAACGTTGTGTGAAGATATAAAGTCATATATTTGCATTGCTAACCTTAGGGATTGGAAACTTTACCAATTTTCCATTTGTCAAGATTTTGGAATTTGTTCTCATCGATACCAGCATTGATAACAAGAGGTGAAGCTAGGTATTCTAAAACTGGTTTAATAAATCGAACTGACATATGGCCAAAACCAGCAGAACAATCCATAAGTAGAGATTTAAGTTCTGTAAGAACGTCTTGATATGTGACGGGTTTGAAGTGCAATTCTTGACGATCAGACAGAGTAGTTAGATGTTGCACATGACTTTTAAGCTCCCTTAATGTTATTGGTTTTGATCCCAGTATACGAGTTCATGTTGACAGATAATGTTGGTTAAGTGTAGAAGGATCAAGGCTAATTGCTTCTTTATTCGGAATCAGAATGTGATGGATGAGCTTCCAAATCGTCTTGGGTCGCTTTGAGCTTAAAGCGTTTTTGAAGAAAGATCGTTTTGTATGTTTGATGCGTTTTAACTTGTTTCGAAGATCTTTAAATGCAGTCAAGTAATCTTTTGATTGTGTTTGATGTGTTTCATACTTCGAATTTCTGCATTCAGATTTTAGTTCAGCTATGTCTAAATCCTTTGGTCTTGTCACTTAGATTGCTTTCAAAGAAGCATGGCGGTTGATACAAGACAATATTAGATCGTTCAGTATATCAAGCTTATCGTCTGTTGATTCAATCCCATACACTAGACTTAAGTGTAGTGTTGAAAAATCATGTATGTAATCGTTTAGACAAAACTTGCTAAGATCCCGTATTACTTTAAAACGTGGTTTAAACCTTGGCACTCTTGTGTTTATACAAACATATACAGCGTCATGATCACTAATTTCAGGTGTTGGCAGTACATAACAAATCTTTACTTTACAGCAATTTTTGGTCAATATATGGTCAATGACCGAAGATCCTTTACATGTCGGTTTTGTAATATGTTGTGTCAAATTATGGGAACTTAGAATATCGATGTAAAACTGTGTAACTTTTGATTTTTCAAGAAGATTTATATGGAAGTCTCCTGTGAAGACAATCTGTCCTTTCCATTGTTCTGTTGCTGTTACAAGCAAACCATCAAGCTTTTCCAACCACACAATTTTGCCACATTCTTGAAAATTCGGTTGATCGAGTACACATTGCAATGTCTTAGTACTTGTTCTTTCCTTCTATTTCCAGCCATAAATGCTCAATATCATAGTCTAGATTGGAAATATCCCTTCGCGTTTTGAACTTAACATCATCTCGTATGTAAGCTCATACACCGTCGCCACGTTTTTCTTGGCGGTTATGGTAGACCATTTTATAGCCTGGTATGGTGACACAATCGATTAGGTGCTGTTTTTGATCGTTTTTGATTACATTTCACTGTTTTCGTACGAACTGAACATTTAGGTGCGTGCGCACCAGGCCTAGGATTTCGTTCAATGTCACCACAGAATTCATGGTTTAATGTTTGCGTTTTACATCTTTTTATTTTTCTAATATTCTTGAGATTGGTATCGATACACTGCTTTGTTGAAGCATAGTGACAAGTACCCTTAAGGCCGACCTCCACTTAGTCGTGCGAGCGCGGCGCTCGGACGATCTATTGTTTTTCCAATTAGATATTGCGCAATATCCAATTCGTATACGAAAGAAAAGTGTTCGTCTGGGAGTTGAAACAACTTCTACTTTCAGGCGACACGATTTTGATCGCACCAATCAGCTTTCAGGAAAAGTCCAAAACAAGAAAAAAAGCGTAATCAGCAAAACATTTTTTTGTTTTTATTCGTATGAAAGTGGAGGTAACATTTCGAACACCTTTTACGCTCAGGCGATCTATTGTTTTAATAACAATAGATCGTCTGAGCGCCGCGCTCACACGGCTAAGTGGAGGTCGGCCTTTAAGCGTCAACTGCAGTACGGCATTTAAGTAATTAATACTGTAGACTTTGAAAACATATCGGTATGGTTTCCACATACGGTGTTATGAGAGTGTAAGCTGCAGTATGAAATATCTCCAACTGAAGACATTCTAAACATGCCAACGATAAAAATAAAAATTGCTCTAATAAATAAAATCTGTAGCGATCCACCAGGATATAACGAACATCTAACACTGATGACCCCAGCAAATTGATACAATTTTGATGTTCAAATATCAATGAAATAACTTCAAATAAACTTCTCTTCAGTGGTCACACGTCCGCACGTCCGCCATTCATGTGAACACTTTTGTAATACATGATGAGCATGGAAATGAAACAATTAATGATTTTGTGCTGTTATTTTGTGCATGTCCTGGGACAGTGTTCCATACTTTATATGTTTGCTATCTATATAGTTCAAGTTGTACCAATAGTGAAGGGTCCGAGTTACACAGGGGTAAATTTAATAGAACATTGTTGCATTTTCTTCAGTAGCAAAACCACCTGGTGGCCAAGAGAAGACCAAAGATGCTAACCAAGAACAAGGTAAAGATGAGCGTGAAAATAAAGGTACTAATCGTTTTCTGTTGTTAGTTTGGGTATGTACATTATTCTGCGTATTTATTTTCTGAATAGTTGAAGTTTTACAAATAGCGAAGGGTCTGAGTTACACAAGGGTAAATTTAATAGCACGTTGTTGCATTTTATTGAGAAGCAAATCCAACTGGTGTCAAGGAGAAGACCAAAGATGGAAACCAAAAGCGAAGTAAGGATGAGCATGAAGATGGAGATACTAATCCTATGTGCTGTTATTTCGCGAATGTCCATGGACAAATGTTCAGTACTTTACACGTTGATTTTCTTAATAGGTATATTCCAGTTATTTATGGCTTACCTGCGTTATAAAAGGGGAGGTTCATTTGATCACGAGGGGAAGACCAAAGATGGAAATCAAAGAGAAAGAAAGGATGAAGAGGAAGGTACTAATGGTTTTATGCTGTTGTTTCTTCTATGTTCTGGCAAAGAGTTCAATACTTTACATATTTATTTTCTGAATAGATAAGGTTGTACCAGTGGTGAGCGGTATGGGTTTTAATAATTTTTTTTTATTCCATTCTGTTTAGGAAAACCTCAGAAATCTTCAACGATAAAACCGTTGAAGATTTCTTTTGAAAGTAAACTAGAAACGAAGTTTACTAAAAGCATAAAAATGATAGAGAAGCAAGAGGTAACTGCAAATACTTATTTCAATGGAATTCGTTTTTGTTTGTTTGTTTGTTTTCAGCGAGAAATAGATTTCCTGGAATTTTACTGAAAACTCACTTCATTTCGAACAAAGGAAAACATCAATTTTACTATTGCAGTGTTTTCTTTTGAAAAGTTGAAGACATGCTTCTAATGATTAATATTCTTGTTTACTTTTCTTATTTTTCTTAGAAATTGATCAAATGCGAAATTGAAGACAGTATCAAATGTTCGGAATTGTTGAAGTTTTTGAAACAAAACGTCTTAGAATATGGTATAACAAAGTGCAAGATAACAAAGGCACAAAAATATGTAGTGATTATAGAAGTTAACGAGTTTTCACAAGGTATCAGACCTTTTTAGTCGAATGTAGGTTTTACATAACATAGGAAATGACAGACTAATGTTTCATGGAATAGTCTACATTTTTGTTGGACCTTTTTAAACAGACTCTTTTTAAATCGAATCTAGGATTGGCTTTGTATAACATAGGAAACGACAGACCATTACTGAGAACATGAAATAATTTTGTTCCGTAGTGATCCTTGAACAAGAGCGGATGAATGAATTCAAAACTGTCACGATTCAATATTTGGTTCCTGAAAACTTTAAACTAAAGAAAGAGGTTATTGACATATTTCAGGCAAAAGAGAAGGTATGTTAATCTGACGCAAAAATTCGTAAAAACTGTCCTCGTCCATCGTCAAAAAAGACACTGCAGCGAAGAGCACTTTCATGAAATTAGTGTGTAATGTTTCTATAAAAATGTAATTCTTGGCTGACCTTCAAAGTAGTTAAGCATCAGGGGAATTGGTTTCATCTCTGCCTTAAAAATGGTTGTCGTATGTTTACAGGATATACCATGCTTTTGACAGAACAAACTGGCAGGTTAACTAAGTTCTGTTGTGACGTCATTGGTAACATTATTGTTAGAAAACATGAATGACTGAACTAGGGTGTATAGCTCACTTGGTAAGACGGTTGACTTGTAATACAAGGGTGACAGTTGGTAGTGGTTCAAATCCTGGCACTGTAGAATGCTAACGTGATATGAAAAAGTAACATATGCAACGAAAGGTATAATGAGATATATATGTGCATGATGTGAAGTAATGAACAAGTGCCTCAAATAACATAAATAAAAAAAACACAATCACCTATCAGTCTAGTATGTGCAAGTTCTCTGCCTTAAAATCTGAGGTATACATTCCTGGTGGAGGCCCACATCAGTGAATAACACTGCCAGTTCCCCCCGGCCTCGTTAAAATATATTAAAAAAAATGCCTTATAATTAAGGCATTTGAACTTGAAGAAAATAATGAAGTACATAATATCAGCCTGGAATATGAATAGCATATAGGTTATAGGTTTTATGTTTATGATAAAAAAGGGAAAGAGGGAAAAAGAAGAGACCTCTTAATTTCTAAACGTAAACTTTTTGAAATACTAATCCTTATATTGTATATTAGTCAAATGTTAATTGTTTATCGAGGCTCTGCTCATCAAAGACCAAGCCACTCTCTATGGCAGCACGTGTAAAGGTTGAGGTGGAGACAAGAAAAATTTACTTTTCGTAAAGCTAAAATGTTGTTATTCTATAAAATATATGTAACAAAGGAGTTAAAGTGACATAGAGCATCACATAAACAATGCCATGAAAAGCAACATCGTCCATCTTGTTTGTTTAGAAGTCTGTATTTTATGGAACTAAAGATCCGAAATCAATTTCTTGTGAGTGGTTTGACGAATTTAACAAAATGTATCAAGGACTTGGCATTGATTTCACTGTTTATGTAACGCCTGAATCATTAAAAGACCTACAGTCAGGTAAATCATTAAAAAACACGTTAACGCTTTAACCACGAAAGACAATATACTTTGACAACATACTCCTCTTCGACCAAATAAAAAAGCTCTGATTTTCTATTCGAAAGTTTCATTCTTTAAAATTTCAATGGTATATTTTTTCACTGACTGGGATTTTTTTGTAGGCAAGAAAACCTTCGCCTTTTGTTCGCTTCATATTTTGTAAGGCAGTAAACAATATGGAATGAACTTGTCTTTTATAATAACCTCTCTGTGGGAAATGAAGTTTTTTGAGTTTTTGTCTTGGAATCCAAACTCAACAACACTTGTATACATGTTAGTTATGTTGTTGACTTAGGGAAAACCACGATGGAGTGCGCGTCTTTAGGACACACACGATGGAGTACACGCCTTCTCCTCCTACAACTCCTCCTTCTGTTGCTTAACCAAGCTATGAACGATTTTGTGTAACGTTCACATGAATGTTTTATGAAATGCGAAATTCCGGCCAACTTTTGACCAAAATTAAGCATCGCTATTTAATTGGTTAACAACGGTAGATAAAGTCTTCTTATTTGACAAATTCAATTGAATTTCCAGGTAAGAATAACATCACCAATCCCGAAGCAGAAAGAAGAAAAATGCCGGACGTCATTCAAAACACTCAAGATGTCAAAGATTTTATGAAGAAAGACTTCCGAAATTGTGAACTGACCCATGAGAAATTGGTTAGTAGGTTACGCGTTAGCGCAAAGCTGCATACTGGATGACCCATCTTTAGTATTGCTGACCAACACGCTGTTGATCAGGGTCTGCTTCTTAAAAGTTTTTTTTTCTTCTTTTGCTAGGGATTTCTTCAGTATGAAATTGTGAAAGATAACATTTCGTATTCGAAACTATTCGGAAAGTTTGAAGAAGTTGCTCCGAAATTCGGCATTATTGACTATAGTCTCGGACAACCAACACTTGAACAGGTGAGAATTTCGTCGTTTTCATCAATTCTTATTTTGCAGAGGAAACGAACAAGAATAAGATAATATACCTTTCTAAAAAACTAAAAGAAAATTTTCTCCTTTTCGGTTTGATTTTTAAATTGGACTGTTTCATGGTGCGCTAAATTTTATTGTAAGCATTTTCTTATGTAGATTTTCATCAAAATGGTGGAACCCACTATTGCAGATTGGGAGATCGTTACACATCCTACGCCGCAGGATCCTCCTACTGACCAGATCACCGTCTGATATACTTTATCATTTATTCTATTAAAGGATGAATCTCATCCCTTTCTTTTTGGCTCGTTAATCAGTGGTGACTTTAATACTTTGTTCACATTGTGTGATGGAAAACAAAGGCCATGGGTTTTGTCGAATCGTGGGAACTAAACTGAAGTATAGTTTCGTCAACCCCAAGAATAATGATCTCCATCACGCATCATACACATACGCATGTTATCACCAAAACGCAAAAGATAGTAGTTCCCAGTAAACAAAATTGTTGAAAAATTACTGCGAAGGAGTGCATTTCTATAGATATATACTACTACTTCAATAAATATGCTCTTCATCGCAGTGACTTTTGACGATTTTTACTTACTGGGTTTAACTGCTTTTGGTATTTTAGCTGTTCCGTTGCGTCTTTGAAAGAACCAGGTATAAGTCAACTTGACTACATAATAAACTATGTTGCTTGTATGACATATGATGGAGATAATGAGAATCTTTCTTTGGGGGATATTACGAGATCAATCACGCGTTTAATACCTACAGGTCAATCAACCAATTTCGCATATTTTCGCAATACAAGTTTCAAAGAAGAAGAGCGAGGTAGTTATAGGTAGAGGTCTGATACCTACTTATAGGGTATATTATTAAGTATATCATAGGATATATTAGTATATTATTGGCATTTGTACAATTTTTTTTAATTTCATGACACCAGCAGTGGATTAAAAGTATTTAAACTACTCCAGTATCACCAATTTAAAAAGAATTTCGTTGTATTTTTGAGACATGATGTACAATTAACTACGCAATTATGACACGTCCTCAATGTCCTGCTCTGAAATCTTTCACGTACCATTCGTTGATTCATCCAGATTGATAAGCCTTAACAAATCAGGGTATGGATGATTTCACTGGTTCACTGGTTGTGTGTTATGAAATCCATTTCTTTTCCAAGTAGCCACTGGCAATTTGCTCTCATTGCCCTCATACACCAAGTCACAGGGAACAATGTTCTTGCAGTGGTAATAACAACAAACTCGCCATCCGAAAGTTTTCCATATGACGTCATTAAAACCAATGATTGGTTTTGTTATTGCGTCATTATGGTTACCATGGCATTGGGACCAAGCAACCTCACTGAAACAAGGTTGAAGAAGATGTCAGGTTTAAATAGTAGTTGGAGGAATATAACATTAAATAAAAGTTTGCTGGGAAAAAAAATTTGTGACGCTTCAGGGGATTTTGATAAAAAAACCACAAAACGTTATATGAATTAACGTTAAAAGGAACAAAAGAAATAAGAATAAAAATTGTAACGTTATTATAAAATAAAAAAAACAAAAAACAACAACAAAAAAAAACCCGTTATGACCATATAACGTATATTACGGTTTGTTTTCAAAATTTCATGGAGAGTCACATTTAGTCATTTGCCCAAAAAAGGTTTCCGTTAAATTTCGCCAGTAAAGTAGAAATTAGATTGTGCTACATGAGAGATAGCCAGAAAAGGTTGTGAAAAGATTGGCAAGATTGGATTTCTCAGTAAGTGAGAAAATGTTTTCAGGGTATAAAAAAAAAAAAAAAAATAAAAATTCCCCACTGGTTGCAAGCGACTTCAAAACTTCTCTTACATGAAGAAATCAATCGACTGACATCAGGGCGGTTCATATAACCCTTCATGGAGAAGTTTATTTGTTTTCAGACAGTCTTGTATCCAGAGATTGGTGACGAGGTGGGGCTTTAAATGCATCCCTCTTACTTGTCGACGTATTTCAGATAAACATTCTCCTCCACTGAAAAGAAATAAAACTTGTTATTGTGGAAGAACCACGTATAAGTATAAGATAACTGTGGTGGAGAGTGCAAAGGTATTGTGTATATGAACTAACGGAAATTCTAAAATTTATTTTTAAAGGCACATTTAAAAACGTTACAGTTTGCAAAACTTTAATGATTTTGAACGACTTTAATGGGTTGAATATGCATTATCATACCGTGGGTTGACAAGCAGATGTGTTGTTCGTGCATCAAGCTCATTAGCTACGAAGCCACCGTGAAATTGAAATTCCAAAGATGAAAATACGTTGTTGCTATCCTAAAAAAAAAAAATGTCTATTTAAAAAAATTCAAGGTTTTCAGGATTCTTGTGGTGATTTTACCATTTATTTTCTTCAAGGCCCTCAAGAAAAAGGACAAGAACAAAATGACAGGGTTCAAAAAGACATCGTAAAGACAATGCATCGTAACTTAACTGACATGTTTTGGGAAACATTTTTATTTCAAGGCTTCTAAGGTTTCTCTCTAGGGAATAATAGATATCTGATTTTAAAGTTTTCAACGTGCGATCGACACCCTGTGAAAACATGACAAACAAGCTGCTGTTGGTACGACCGTCATGACAAACAAACTGCTGTTGGTACGACCGTCATGACAAACAAACTGCTGTTGGTACGACCGTCATGACAAACAAGCTGCTGTTGGTACGACCGTCATGACAAACAAGCTGCTGTTGGTACGATCGTCAAAACAAAAATAAAGTAAAAGACAACTCCATGGTTAAAGTTTAAATTTGTAAAAACAATATTATCATTATCTTGTTGCCTTGATAATGGTGTAAGACACAGAAAGCTTCGGCTATTTTTATGAAAAACAAAATGTTGTTTTTACAAATAAAAGTAGCTGACTGATCACCACTCAGCAACTAAGATAATAGGAATCTCCTTACTTCCTTTGTCTCATTCGCCACATACAACCTAATGAAAACAAAAAGTCCAGCAACTAAAAGCAACATCAAAAGTCCCATTCATCTATGACGTCACTTCGACGTATCTGAGCAGATATTTCCTCGTTACAAACAGACAATATAATAACGTCCTTTTACATCATAACAGAGATCTTAAAATTTCCCCATCCAAAAGTGTTATGGATGTCTCTTTACCAGGCAAGAAAAAATGTTATCATTCAAACGAAAATATCTTGTTGAACAGCAAATCGGTGAGGGGACGTTATGAGGTATGATGGACAACTTGATAGATATCCATGCAATTGAAATTATTCTTATAATGACTAATCATTTAAAAAATTTTTACCTGCATCTCCTGAATATACCTAATCTTGAATCTTGCTCAAAATATCGATTTTCTATCTCCATTAGATCTTCGTGTGTCAACATATTCGAATCTTCCTTTGATATACGTGAAAATATATCAATAAGTTCACTTTCACTAACATCCTTTGTATAGCTGTCTCCATATTGATCAAAGTCCTTCCGAAAATTCTCGAATGTCTCTTTTGTGGAATGCAACATATGTCTAGGCTGGTATGGAATTATCACTTGTTTTTCCTGGAAAAGAAACGTAAAAAGTTAGTGGCTTTGTTTGCTTGGACTAACATGAACGTCTCGCGGTATCATGCTATATGAAGAAATCATTGCAACGAAAAACAAGAATTGATGTTTGTTGTGAGTCCACAGATGCTATGATAAAAGACTGTTGCTCAAGCTGCTGAAATATCTCATGAATGAATGAATATGTGCCAAAAATGAGATTGACTGGATAAAACGAATGTTTGGAAGCAGAAAAAGCTTACTAGACTTTGTATCAGCCATGCAGGTTTTACAACATCGATATTTCCGCGACTAAAATTAAAAGATTGTATAGACCCTTCATAAATTACGTAAGATCAAGTCTCGCCTCGTTTCCGAACTAATATGTATTTAAGCATGAAAAAAGCATATAAAAAAATATAGGAATAATAACATAACAATTATTCTCTGAGGTGTCGTTTGCTTTTGTAAACGAAATAATAATAATGCAACTTGAAAAAGACAGTGATCATGATCGTTGTACTTGATAGATGATGGTGATATAGCAGTAATGAAGTTATAGAGACACAACTGCGCTAAAATCTCTTTCAGTCTTTGACATGAAATTAACTGGTGATCACGAACGAATCAAAATCAAATCAAAAATCAATATCGATATTCTCAAGGATAAGTAGGATTCAAGACAATAAATAGGATTCAAGCTCTTATATACAATACTTCGGAATTGCACATAGAACAGAAGGATCATGGATTTTTCAAAGAATAGTATACATACTCAACATGGTATATCAAAACTTTGCAGATAAATATAGTGTACCACGAGTGCGATGAAAGATTTGTTGTGATTCAGTAACTAACCAGTCCATTTGAAGGATGGTACTAACCTCATTATGCTTTGAAGGGTGATACTAACCTCATTATGCTTTTGACTCTGACATTAGCTTTATCTGCAATGACACACAAGGTTTGTTTGGTAGGGTTTTGCACAAATGTACCACCATACTAACAGAACAAAAAACAAACAGCTTCGGATGGAGTTAAGTATGTGGTGATGCAGCAGTAAAGAAATGAAATACCTGCACAATCTTTTTTTCGAAATCTTGTTTTGAAATTTCTGATGAACCATTGATAACACAAAACTGTTTTCCTTCCAGTAATTTTGACATCTGTGGGAAAAAAAGTTTTATGATAACAAATCGTTTTTTAGTTAAAAAAAATCGATCTCTGGAGATTTTTTCTCACCTCCTTGACATCATCAAGACGTGCTCCTTTCAAGTGTTCTGCCACACACACAGATCGTTCAATGTGCGAAGACACAACCTTTCGCTTTTTCTTAGCAGGTTCGTCACCAGCAGTCAGTTTGTATGTTAAGCGTCCGTCAGCGATCTAACCAGTCAAAGAGAAAACATCAAACATCCATCAGTGGTAACCGGTCAAAATGAAATATGCGACAACTACATTTGGTCGGAACCTCTGATCTGAGATTAAAGAAACTGAACGGAAGATTATTATCTGTAGACATAAACATACCTTTCTGAGTTCTAGCAGCTCCTCATAGGACATACAATCATACCAATCTTTATCGTCGCGTATTTTTTCAACACGCGGAAATCGTAAAGTGCATCCACATTTGTACTTCTCCGAAACAGTGATCTCCGTGGCTTTGACTTGAACGATTACAGAATGTTCTGGTTCAATCCAAACATCTGGCTTCTCCTTCACAAAGAAATATCAATCATGGTATGACAAAAGCAGATGAAGTAGTACTTTAAAGATACAGTATTTCAGAAAGCGTGATAAGAATAATATACTTTGAATCCATTGCTAAACTGGATTGACAAAGGAGGCTTTGATGAATCAAATTTTCGCCAATGATTATTAAGCTTTTTTAGCAAATTATTCAATTCTTTGTCAGAATATCCTGAACCAACCTACAAATAAAAACATTGTTTTGGTAAAACTGCTTCGTATAATGTTCGGGTAAATCGAAACGCAAAAAAGCTTAAAGAGAATGGTTTGTTGTAAATAGAAGTGAGGCTTGCAATTATGCTGATGTCATCAGTAAGAACACATTTGAACAATAAGAAATAGGTCTGGAAACGAGCAGCTGATAAATATTAATCACACGAGGTAAACGAGTGATTGGCTCTGTGCTTGGGATTCTCTAAAAAACTGGGATTTTCTTGTAAAAAGTTGCTGGTTTTAATTTTCTCAGGACCTTTCTAACAGTTCACTCTATCTTTAACAGAGGAACTCACATTTCCTAATGTGAAGAAAGATTTCGGTTTTCCGTCAACATTGGACTTTGAATCTGCAACGCCAACCAAGAAATGTGAGATGACACCACCGCGCCGGAAACCAGAACCATATTTTCCACCGAGTATTAACAAATCTAACTCGTCGCTCAAACTGTCAACGTATTCAGGCTTCAGTTTCAACCAACCACTTCCTGAAAATATACCATTTTAGATTTCAAAGACATACATAACAACTACATATCATCCGACAAGTATACTACGCACCTTTCCTTTTGCTGGGTTTGTAGAAAGACAATGGATTCTTTATGACGATTCCTTCTTCTCTCATGTCGATGGCTTTATTCAAGGCATCAACAACATTTGTCCTGAAAGCATAAAAAACAAGGGTGGGATAAGATAAGAAAGGAGTTGGGTAGACATATTGTTTCCCATGTATAGACTGTACAGTGATGATGGTGTCGCAGTTTAGACTTTTGAGGGCAAATGCTGCCACCAGTGCCTAAGTTGCAGCCAATTGGAAACTTCATACTCTCCACAATAAATGGCGGACTGGAAGAGCCAAACAAACAGTATACCAATCCAAATAGGTGCAATGATCCAGACATTCAAGAGAGGAAGTGTTGAAAAGATATTCTGCAACCAACTCACTTGTCTCGGCCTATCTTTCTCTCAACATGTTGAATTCTTCCTGGAACCACATCAAAAACATCATCACACCGGCGAATGCGTTCATGTAATGGCACATTAGCTAGCCTATCATCATTTACCAGCAAAACATCAAATACTACAAAACATGGCTGCAGTCCCATTTCAAAGTTATCTGATTTGATATCAATATTTGAACCTTTGAGGACAAAATCATTTGTAAGGCTGTCGTAACCAACCATTTCACCGTCTAAAATGCACGAGTTGACATTCTGTTTAAACGCTGATGCGATAAAAGGCGTCAACGTGCCACGATATCTGCTTGCACCAAACGACTGTGTATAGTCGATGGAATTTCGAGAAAAATAACGATATTCGTCGCCACTTTTGTGCACTTGCATTCTTTCTCCATCTATTTTGGTCTCGATAAGAAATTCTCCGTTTCCCATAAGTTTTTCAACATCGTCAATAGTAGATCGCTGACCAAGCATTGGTCTGAATGGTGTTAGCAGTGTTATCTCCATTTCGTTTAGTTTGGTGTTGGGGTCATGCAAATCTACACAGACCTGTTTAGGTAAATAAAGTTTTCAAGAATAAAAAGACTTTAAAAATATACAGCAATACTTGATCAAGATGAACATCCCATAAGAAGGACAACCTCTCTGTGACGGACACTTGGTCATTCCCTGGCAATACTAACTTAACATGGAATAAAACAGACACCTTTACGAGACGGACAATCTTACATTCCCTGTCTTACAGAGGTTTCACTGAAACTAGTTTTATGACTGTTAAAACGACTTTGTAATGACGGACGCTGACTGTGAATGAACCTAACAAAATTCTTACATTTAGCTCTTACCTTTGATAGGCTGTTGCACACGTTGTACAACTCCTGTGCTTCTGGATGAAACACTGGAAATATGGAATTCTCATTTAATCCCAATTTCATATCCTATGAAATAAAAAAAATAATTTTTTTCTATGCAGCTTGTACTTTTTCTTACTCTTACTATACCATCTTGTCAAATACTATACCACCTTATCCAATACTATATCATCTATGTAGATGTATACATCTGTTTATCTTCCGATCAAAACTGTACAACTGTTTGGGTTAGTTACAGTACATGCAGTGCAGTTCCAACATCCAAGGAGCCCAACAAATGAGTTAAATTTACAAAGACATTATTGGTTGGTCAAGGGTCAACAGGCATAGAAATTTATTTGATTTAAGGAGTTCGAATTTGGGAAGCTGGAACGATAGAGATTCAACTGTTTTCACAAATTAAATTTCAAAAGAAAACAATTAACCTTTATAATGATCCTAATCAGCCATTTCTGCTCCAGCGCACTTGTATTACGAATAAGTTTTTGCAATTCCTTCTTTACCTCAGTTCTCTTTTTATCGGTGTTTGCATCAGCAATTCCGTCCAAAGATCGATTTATGTCATCAATAGTTAGGCTGCAAAGAAGTATCAGGAAAACACGTAAAACATTATCAAACAACTATAAAGAGAAATTTTTTACGATGAAATAGTAATCAACCTACTGTCCTTTTTCGGGACAACGATTTTTGAGAACGACATAAGCTACACTTGCGAAATCCCCAGCATCCTATATAAGCAAACATTTCAAAACAATGTATGTCTCATGTGGTTTTGGAAGTTGTTTACATATATTTACCCTATGAAGTTGAACTATGGTGATGAAGGAGATAAAATCAGTAATAAGTCATAGATTTAAAAGCTATCACAGAGGCAGCCATTAGGATCTTTTGTATCTTTTGCTGGAAAACTTATGAGAAAAATTAACACTAGCATGTAGCTTTAGCTAAAAATGCCCCCGCGCTCAAGCATTCCAATTTATACAGACAGCAAGCTATATACATTAACAGCGGAAGCGAAAACAAGTTTTTGGCCGAAAAAAGAATGTTTGGGTTGATTTGGGACCTGATATGAGGCAAAGTTATATGCTTAAATATTTCCACAAAATCAGTTTTCGGCATTTCAAAACCAACTTGCAATATACAAACCAAATAGATCTACACTTAAACAGATGAAAATATGCACAAAACTTTGTTACTTTTTGTGATCTCTTAGGTCTAAGTTACACTGCTGCTAATATACCTTTCAAAAAGTGTAAATAAGGCTTAACAAGTAATATCAGAAAGTATTTGCTACAAACAAGAGAAATGTGTGAATTGAAACCATGGATACATATTTTATAATTTTTATAATTAAAATAAGATTTGTTAAAAACATTCTGTAAGAGCCAAAAAAAAAAAAACTTTTTCAAAAAAAAAAATTAAAGCGAAAAATCCATTGTGTTTCAAACTTTGATTTAAAACAAAAAATAGCCAAAGTTTACATAAAAAAACCAAGAAAAAAATATATAGGTTTTATTGATCATGATCACACTAGGTTTGGAAGACAGTCAAAGAAGAAAAACGCGAAGAACGACAATTTGTAATATGGCTTTCTTGTATACACAGAAATCCAATTAAAATCTTTTGAAAGCAAGATCCGCCAAAAATCAGTGCATTAAACAAAATTATTGAAAGAAAAATTTAGAGTTAAAATATATACAAAAATAAAATATATATGGTTGGCAAAATTTCGGATTTCAAGCTGTGCTTCAAAATCCTTGTCATTCACTTCTCTAAAACAACACAAAAGTAACACGAAAAATGTCTAAGCAATTTTAGCATACGATCTTCCTAAATAACATAGTATAATATAATAATAAATTAGGAAAGAGATACGAAAAAACATTCTGTCTCTCCTACTTACAGTACCATGTTTTGAAATGGGAAAAAAGCAAAGTCAGCTAATAATTGTATTCCACCGTGTAACGTCAACATGAAAGTTGGAGGATGAAGAAGATGATGATGATGAAGAACAAAATCGGAAACTGACATTCGCCTATCTCGTGAAACTACTATGCCTCCTCGCTCGCTTACGCTTGTTGCGGGGGCAATAATATTTAAATAATATATTGGAGTTTGTAAAAATATACCTGCTTTCCTGATGATGGAGCCTTGTAGTTCAAAAGTCTTTTAGCATCGTCACTTTCTTTAGAAATATTCAAAACTTCTATATAATACTTTGCAAGCACAACCTAAAAATTAAAGATGTTCTAGTGAAAGCAAAAGCAACTGATTTCAAACTGTAGACCAGTGCCACTTTTATGAAAGTAATACTTGTTCAATCCCAGTGGGCAAAAGTGTCAAAACCCACCGTGACAAAGAGCATTATTATTGAATAGTGTGTAGGATTGCACTCCTTTGCAGTGATTTTTCAACAAACTTGCCCACTGGGATTCGAAAATTCTAAGTCATTCTTTTCTTTCTTTGTGTTTTGGAAATTCAATAGTTTTGATGATTTTTACATGGTTTGCTACTTTAATTTGTTCATTCACTTGAATACATACGAGTTGAATGATCATGATTTCCTTTTATTATGTATTATCATGACCGAGATATTATGTGATCACTGTAAGGTACTGAGAAACTTTATCTGACCTCTTTCATTCCATATGACAGTCTATCTTTGTCTAGGTGAGGTAGGAGAAATCGCAATACTGGAAAGAAAGAATCCTTCTAAACAAACAAAGAAAAGTAACCACAATAACACAACAAAACAATAAAACAACTATAATCTCCAAGAGCCAATTCACATGGAAAACTTACGGTCTTTTTGCTTCCATGCATTTTCTGGTACGCTTCTCTCCATTGTGATACAAACTTCTTCAGTACCTCTTTCTTTTTATCCTTACCTTGTGTGCGACTGATCTTTTCGCAGAGACATGCAAAATCATGAAATGGAAGTAGTGATGAAATACTTCTTGTATCATGTTCCATTGTGTATAATAGTCTGACAACAAAAAAAAAGATGTAACTAATTTTCTGCAGATATCAGAATCCCAAACAGAAACAAACACAGTGTTCGCAAATGAAACTAACAAGGATGAAACATTAAAATTCAGTTTTCAATTTCAAAAATGATAATCGTTAAATTGTTTTAATGACTTGTGTAGAAATATACAAGAAATATTAAGAGATTTCAAAAGGCTATATTAGTGAAAGCAACCTCAAAAAGGGACATAAATTAGCTTGATCTGGAATCCAGATTTTTTTTTATCACTTGCCAGGAGTGGTTTTGAATGTTGTGGAAAAGTGCATATTTAACACAAGTGATGGATGATCGTTGTTTAACTCGATTCTTACATTACACAGACTGGTACAAGCAGCAAAATGATAAAGAGATGAGAAGAAATGCAAACACACAAACAAAGAGCAAGAAAAAAAAAGACAGTGAGCTTGAAGATAGCTATACAAAACTAAGATGAAAATTTCCTGAGTTATGATTTGAATTCATCGCTACCCTCACTAGCTGAATTTTCATTAGTTTCGGAAACATTAATAGTTATTTCATGAAAGCTGTTCACAACATCTTCACATTCGCTAACGCGTGTGTCCATAGTTACTCTTTGAGCATTATCTTGCATGTTTGATATATTTGTATCCTGTCCATCCATATTTAATTCAGATGGCATTGTAATCTCGTGAAAAACGTCATTGTCAACACTCTCTAAAGTGTGTTCCTTTTGCCAATGAGAAATTAATTCTTCTTGACTTGTCAGTGCAAAATAACAAATTGGACATATATAACCTTCTGCTGGTTCATTCAACGACATGGACCTGTTAGCATAAGATGCTTGTTTCAATTCAAGTTCTCGTCTAGCTTTCTCTTGTTCCTCTCGCATCATTAGGCTTCGTTTCATCTCGATAGATGTTTGTAATGCCACACTAATTCTAGTAAAGTTCTTTATTTGAGCGATGGAACCAATCACATCTATGGATGTATTTAAATCATAAACTGCATCTAAAAAAATCACAAAATATATAATTTACGATTTATTTATAAATGTTTTACCCAGGATAGATTCTTCAGTTCCTTAAGGTTATCAATAAGAGCCTGCTAAGGAGGTCCTAGAACATTTAAAGCCCACATTTGGGCTACAGAAGCAATAATGACAGGTACCACTCAACCAGACAACCATCCTAGACATTTTTCCTACTCTCTTGCTAAGTGCTTATTAGAGAGGAGTGATTCAAACTGTTATAGTTGCTGGCATGACTCCGTCAGGGATTGAACCCGCAACCAGTCTTGTCAATTTATGGCGTGCGATCACATGCGCACGCGCCGGCACACACATTTATATAATAAAATCTAAATCATGTAACTTGCACGTGCAAAAATTAATTTTTTAGGATTGAATGAAATTCTTTTCATATTTTAAACAATTTTGTAAATATCCTGCATTTATTTGGAATGCATTAATAAAATGGAAGATTGAAGAATTTACTCTATTTTGCTCAACGTAGCAACCGTTCGGATTTTCTTCACTTCTTCATATCGAGATACTCGGTGAAATTCGCTGACTATTACAGAAATATTGACCAATCAGAAACATCTTCACTGGGGAATACCGTGTCTGCAATTGAGTAGACACCGTCCATTACACACTTTTTAATTTTGATTTTTGTGGTTGTTCTCCCTAGCAACAACGAATAATCATTTATTATACTTATTAATTTGTCAATTGAACACGAACGCTGAGTATGTTTATATGAGTATCTACGTGTGCCATTAAAAGCATGTCTTAACTAACTCAAGGAGCGTTATAATGAGCGTTAGCGTCATTGCGTGCTTCACAATGACAAGACTGAGAGTTGCACGCCTGAAATACGAAATAACCCTTTTGCACGTGCGATCAATCGCACACCTAGCAATTTTTTCATTGACAAGTCGGATGATGACAACGACGACACGGAGGTGTGGTCTTCCCTAATGATTAATTTTGCTGAATTCATATAATAGGATATTAATGATAGAAAGTAGTTTACAAAAAAGGTTGTGTTTATGAGCCAACTAAAGATTCTGAAAATTATTAATCCAATCTTACAAAATATATCAAAACGCATGGGTATTATTTTGGAATGTCAGATGTTATAATCAGTGAAACGATCCAAAATAAGAATACAAAATATGAAACAAAACCTGTGATTTTCTCACGACTGCTTCGAAGTTCCCCCTTTCTACGGACTAAGTGAGGCATTGTTCTGGAAACGTGCTCTTGTATACGGTACAGACCTAGTGATGGTTCATTAGCAGCCAAACATACAGTATCACTTACGCGTGATGATATTTGACGTATTCTGAAATTAGTATCAGGATCTAAATGTTTCAGACCTACAAAAGATTGTTATCAACATCAAGTTCATTACTGATAAGAACTGAAAACATTATCTATCTGTTCATACCTTTACGGTTCATATTGGTACTTTCAGGTGTATTTTGCTGACCATGAAAGGCTTTTTTCAATAAATAATATTCTGTGACATTGGCAGAACCAGCTGTATACATACTTTATATTACTGTAATACTAGAAAGAAATAGATAAGGAAGAAAATATATAATAGATCTCATATTGGAAAATAACTACCAACACTTCTGGTTACATGCATTTTGTGAATCAAAACTAGTACAATTTGAATAATTAAAGGCTGAAATACATTATCATTTTAATGGATCAGTTTAAATTGCTTTAAATTGTTCTATTTATAACGGTTTTGCCCACGGGAACTATATTTCTATTTATTTCGCTATATGTATCACGTTTTCTTTTATTTCAAACAATTCAAACTGATCCATTATATAAATGCATAATGTATTTCAGGTTTAAGAAGTATTACCTGCATAAAAACACTATTCAAAGGAACGATTGCTAGATAACATTCACTGTGCCACGGTCATTATGCTTTCATAGATTGTTTACTTTTTTCAGGCAGTTCTTCAAAAGAATGGTCTCTATCTGAAAGCAGAAGATTTTGGAATAAGGTATTGCAAAGGGAGCTTACAATGTAACGGCGATAATGATGATGGAATGAGTTACTCCTCTTTTCTGAATCTGATATCAAAGGAAAGTCATTGTGAGTAATGATTCAGGAAGTAACATTAATCGTTTTTGAAACTCTTCCAATTAGTACAAAAAAAATCAAAATTATGGCTTTTTGACTCACAATTTCCAAACTTAATCGTTTGAGAGGGCATTTAAGTCAACCTACATAAAAATGGACACTCAGCTCTATGATAATAAACAAGAACTTTTGATGACAACAGCTCATTTTTGGAGGTATCTCCCCTCCATGCTCATGTCAGTTGTAAACATGTATAATGTATGTTTTTGTAAAAAAAAAAAAAAATTTAAATAAAACAAAATTAGAAAAATATAAACCAGACAAGTTAGAGTGTAATAATATTCCAAAGGCCTTGAGTAGCTTTATTGAGAGAAAATTTAACACAATTTAAAACAAAAAGGGAGCTGGAAACTAAGATGCTTCTTTATTTCATTGAATAACACGAAAACGAGTCCTGCTGGTACCACTTATGTTTTCATATTCTTTCGTGAGGTGAAAAAATGAATTCATATAACGAAGGAAATTACCTTAGCAATGGTGGTCGCTCTCCCTAGCAACAGCAAATTGGTGAATAATCACTCAATATACTTAAGTTATCCTTCATTGTCAGCCATAAAAACTAATATAATAAGTTGAGCATGTTTTTGAAGTGCATCTACGTGCGCGATTAAAAGCGCGTCTTAACTAGGCTCTAGGAGCATTGTGTAGCGAGCACTAGTGTGGTTGCGTGCCTCATAATGGAAAGACTTGAGTTATAGCTAAATCACAAATATTTTGAGAGCTAAACATTAAAATCAAAAATTTGTGATTATCTAAGGAAAAAGGAAATACAGTACACTCCCGATAACTCGAACCTCCAGGAGACCGAGAAAATAGTTCGAGTTATCGAATGTTCAAGTTATAGGGGCATTCGATAACTCGAACTTTTGCAAAAAAAAGAAAATAGTTCGAGTTATTAAAAGGTTTTTTCTTTTCTATTCTAACAAGAAAGGTATACAGTACATAGTTATACATCACTGAAAAAAAGTTCTAATGTCACTCTGTTTCATTGTAGCGGTAATGTCTCTGTCAATTGAAATTGAGAGTGCATTGAGCTTTTGTTGAATATCTTCACCACATAGACTGAAGGGCATGTAGTCATGCAGCACTTGCAATGCCTCCCGAATACAGTAGAACCTCTAATAGCGGCCACTTTGGGGGACCCAGCTTAGTGGCCGTTGCATTAGAGGTGACCGATGTATGGAGGTTTTATATGAATGTACCTTTTTATCCAAAAGGCTGGTTGGGAGAGATAAGAGGGGCATAAAGAATGATTCATGATCAAAATAAACACAAGTAAATACACGTATCTTATCAGTACAATCTACAATCATGTTACAACTTTTTACTGAAATAAACTGTTACTTTTTTTGTGAAAGATTATTGAGCCTAAGTGCTTCAAGTCCTTGTGTGACAAGATTCAAAGTACTTACTAAGTCAGCATCACCTAATGTTTTGAAGTTCAAATCATCTACAATAGATGAAGCTGCTTGACTTGACTTTATTTTTGTACATACTTATTATAAATAAGATATTTTTCCTTTCATTTGCTTGCATAAAGATTTTTTTTTGACCGTTAATAGAGGTAAAATTAGACATTGGGACAATAGAAAGTGGCCGTTTGACCGTTGATTGGAGGTGACCGATGTATGGAGGTTTTTTTATAAGAGTTTGACATTAAATTCGGCAGGGACTTTCTTTTCTGGCCGCTTATCAGGAGGTGACCGATGTATGGAGGTGACCGTTAATAGAGGTTCCACTGTATCACTAACTTTTGGGCAAACTGATTAAACCTTGGTGATGGTGAGGGTTTACA
This sequence comes from Turritopsis dohrnii, assembly GCA_027922465.2. Taxonomy (NCBI): domain Eukaryota; kingdom Metazoa; phylum Cnidaria; class Hydrozoa; order Anthoathecata; family Oceaniidae; genus Turritopsis; species Turritopsis dohrnii. Next base: position 155,590 of record BQMF02000108.1, on the reverse strand, counting down.
AATTCCGCGCATTTTACAATTTACAAGAGAAAGAAAGTTTTCGTCAACTTTGGAAGAACAATTTTTATTATTGAAAGAAAAGTAGTCACTTTTTGCTGAGATTGTTTCCATTTTTCCTCTGAAGTTCGAGTTATTGGGGGAATTTCTGTCCAGGGGACAGGAAAAATGGTTTGACTTAACGAATGTTTGAGTTCTTGGGGGTTCGAGTTATCGAGTGATTTTTGTGAGAAAGTATTAGTAAAGGTTCAACGGGAATTCAACAGCAGTTCGAGTTACTGGAAGTTCGAGTTATCGGGGATTCGAGTTATCGGGAGTGTATTGTATGATTATGGGATTGTTACCGACATTTGAATATTGCGTAAAGGACATGGTAACGATAACGATCGTGTCTGCCAAATTTCCACGCCTGGGGTTCAATTGTGACAATACAACTTTCTGCCGCTATCGATTGTGACTGTTTGTGGTTTGAGACAATAATTCGATAATTTCATTGAGTTTTCATTTTTTCCAGTTAAATATTTACGTCGAAAAAGAAGGACTGGGAATGAAATTGACTTCGTGTAAAATCGATCATTGAAGAGAGAAACTAAATGAACAAGGTTGAGCTAACCTTGTTCTAAGAAGGGCTTCTTTCCCTTAATATGGAAAAATATGGAAGGAGCTTCTGAACATCTTATATATTTGTTTTTACTTTACTCCTGCACAGATCTTTTTCTAATGTGCAATTTAATTCAGTTTCCCATTTGTTAACGGTTTTCAACGAAGCAGTAAATTCTGACATGTTCTTTTTAAAAAAAACTACATTGAAAAACTATTCGTAAGTCAAATCTAAAGAACATGGAGAGAAATAGAATAATTATTGTTCGAAAGAACAATAAAAGGGTTTTCCCTGCTGTGAGGATCGTCGTGCAAAATTATTTTTGTAAACAAAAGTATATAATGTAAAATGTTTGCACCTGTTCTTAAACATGTGAAAATACTCTATGTGTGTATAAGATGCTGTTTATTATGGATATCTTTAAACATATTTAAAGGATAAGTTTATTTATACTAAAGTTTAATATATATAGGTTCACAATTTTAGTACATTTGCCAGTCTTTTGATTAGCTAAAATTTCAATTAGACTCGCAAATTGCGAATTGCGATGTGCTAATTCGAACCCTGTACTATTATGACCTATACCTTAATACCTGGATAAGGAATAACAGGCCCTATTTTAGAATTAAAAGGCAACGTCCGATAAGAGACAAAAGGGCACCTATGTTTACCAACGTCCGATAATTCGAACCCTGTACTATTATGACCTATACCTTAATACCTGGATAAGGAATAACAGGCCCTATTTTAGAATTAAAAGGCAACGTCCGATAAGAGACAAAAGGGCACCTATGTTTACCTGTGCACTTAATTCACTATCACCGGAAGCCCCCCCCATGGCCGATCTAGGCCTTTCGATTTTCGAAAGGCCTAGATCGGCAGAAAAGCACACCAAATTAAAAGAGTATGATATTCTTTTATGAATCGTTAAAGATCATTTTGTTTGATAAAAACACCTAAATAATCACTAAGAATATTTTTATCTTTCAATACATTAAACAAGTCAGTATGAACTCGCGGAAGAATGATGCAATACACATGTATTCGACTTCGCAATTCTTCAATAAAAGCAAAAGTTCTTTGCTCTCCATCACAGGAATAATTTTACAAACTACTATATTCATTCATAACAGAAGAAAAGAAAAGAGCGCGAGCTCACTTCGTTTAATTGCCTTAGCAGGTAGTAAATTACACTTTAGTTTTTTTTCTCTCTCTCTCTCATTGGTGTCTTCGCATTACGTCATTTGCTGTTTGCAGACTTTAAAAAGATTTTCTTTTACTCACATATGTACAACAAAGAGAATGAGTCTATTGGAAAGAAAAATTTTCAGTCACTTGTCTCAAGTCTCAACAACGTTACACGTTACATTTCTCAAATAAATAAAAACAACACACACAGGTGTGCTATGTAAGGGCAGATTAGAGGCCATTCATAAAGTTTTAAAAGGGCATTGATCAAACTCCCCCCCCTAACATTCTCACGTTTTTCAACGTTTCCGGCAAAGTTGAAAAATACATTTTTAATAAAAGGCGTTTTTCACTAAAAAATCGCCTGAATAAGGAGTAATACAACGAAACGTGTATATGTCAACAAGGTTTATTTCAGCAAAGACAGTTGCGTTGATACAAATTTCCTGTCCTCTTCCATCCCATCTTCAAATAAGACAATCTATTACTTTAGGGGAAGAAACTTTCGCGATTTTCGCGAATTTTGGGCAAATTCGCGAAAGTTATTTCCGCGAAAAATTCTGTAAAGGCTGATTCGCGACAGTTTTTTCTCGCGAAAAAAAATATGAAAAACAGCAATTCGCGAAATTTTACAAAGTTTTGGGTTAAAACTGGTGGGTATCATCAAGGGTATGATATAGACAATGTTTTGTTTTACTTGTACACTGATAAGCATAATATTATCTTCGGATAAAAAGAACATACGGCAAAATTGAACTATGTTTCTTTTGTTTATTTTTTGGTTTCAAAACTATGATAGTAATAGCACAGAAAAGATTTCACTTTACTTTTAAACACGAAAACAAAAGTTCTCCGTTTACTGTATTTATATTTAACCCTTCCAATTTTTGATGTCATATAAATAAGACGAAGTTTCTCCTGGAAATCTCCTCCTTAGTATTCGAAATTTTTCTCATGTCTAGACAGACGCAGGCTTTTATTTATACACAACTTTGGCTACAAAGGTTTATTGTAAGAGACGTCAGTAAGAGAAAAAAACTTTGAAAATGAACGACTCACTTGTTTAGTTATGACGTCATTACTATATATATTGATTGTTATCTAAGGAATGCAAAAATTATTTTCCCACGGTGTGGTTGTAAATTATACAAAAGAGAACTAAATTTTTGAAACTCGCCAAAAATTTTTTTCGTGATCTGAAAACAAAGGTTAGATCAAAGAAAACAAATTATAGCAGGTAGCCTGATTCGCGAAAGTTTATTCCCGCGAAATATTTTAGAGAGCTCCATTCGCGAAAGTTAATTCTCGCGAAATGCAAAAATTTCGCGAATTTGCCAATTTGCGAAAGTTTCTTCCCGCGAAAGTTTCTTCCCCTAAAGTATATACATACTAGTTACATAAAAATCCCTATATCAAAGAAATGTTTTCAAGCAGTTAAGACAATAATAACCATTCCCTCACATGGCAACAAGACCTGTCCAAACGACAGTAGGATGTAGTACTCTGTGTGGTATCCAGATTGACAAAGGGCCACTACCTTTCACATTGCCAGCTACTAGGGACTTTTACAACACTGATACAAGCAGATCATAGCAGACATCCCTCGCAAAGTCAAAATGGTATACTATTACACTTTTGTACACCCCCGGTGCTAACGTACTTTCCGTACAACCACATACTCACAGCTATAAGACTTCTCACCATCCAGCATGATGCTCTCAATCATGGTTATAAAACTAAGTGCTTGGGCAATCAATCAATCATGCATCAATCATGCATAGGCAGAATAGGTAATCTGCATTCAAGAGTAAATGGTATATATCTGTTGTTGTGTGGTGCAGAGACGCCAACGTTGAAAAATAAAATTGGTTTGCATACCAGAGAACATTTTGAAATTTTATACTCTGTATTGCAATAAAATGCACTCAGTAATTGCTGGAAACAGTATGAAAAGTAGCAAATTTGAAGATTTGAAGATACTTTGTTTTGAATATTCAACAAAATTTTTATTTCAGATCAGATTATTAGCTATAGGAATTTCAAAAAAAAATTTAGAGTGTGTAATAACCAAAATGTGTGTGTCACACACTCAAAGCGTGTAAGTTGACATATTTGTGAGGTGTGAATTTGGCAAACATTGATTTTCCAACAAAAGTTTAGTTTTTCGACCTCCTCCTGTTTTGGAACAAGTAGCTAGCTACATATGAAAGCTATGAAACAATAGACAATGATATATTTTCTCCACAAGGTGGAAGCAAGGACAAGCCCTCAAATAGATACCTAATTACAAGGGAAAATCTAAAGAAAATGAAAATACAAAAGAAATAATACATACAGTATTGGCAGTAAATGGCAAAACAAGTATTAAACCAAACACAACACTAGACTCTTTTATATGGTCGTTTTAGACTGGTTTCTTAAAAATCTTTTTTTTTTTTTTTTTTTTTTTTCACTTACATATGATCCACACCCATAAGATGTTATATTATAATATACGTCTAATACATTACATAAAAATGAAAAATACAAAATACAAGATTCAGTGGATTTGACACACTGCTTCAGTATTCAGTGCATCGTTTGATAGAGAGTTGGTGAATGTATCGTCGAACCATGCTTTTCTTGTTCCCCTTATACAAAGAATGATTGCCTTTATGAGGGCAAAGGACACTTTCCGTCGCACCCAGCTGTCAAGAATACTAATAGGCTGCTTCCGTTTTTCTGCTAATAATTCGATTAGCCTTTTGAAGAAAACGTGACATTCACGACCCATACCACCAAGAGCGCTGAAAACAAGTGGCGTAAACGAGCCATTCTCCACATTCAGAACTCTTTCGTTATATGATTTCTTTTTCTCTTTTTCATTTATTTCGTACATTTTTTTTGTTTCTTTGTCAACGTAACGACCAGCTGTTGGGTTAAAAACCCTCACGTCAAAAAATGCTTTTTGGCCAGTTGTCCAGAAACCACGTGCTGAGATGTCCATTCTCGCGTCATTCGTTCTGTTAGCTGTTCTTTCGTTCAATGTCTCACCAGAGAGTGGATGTAACTGCGGTTCGATTTTCACGTCCGAACAAACTTCTGTTAGTAGGTGTGCAGTCGTGTCTCTTAAAGAATTGTGTCGCTGCGTTACGAAACCTCCTTTCTTACAGGAAAGTGCGTGCTGGAGGTTGAAAGCGGCTCCACAAGCGCATAACGATTGCTTGTCAAGGCGATATCAAATTTTTCAAATTTTCTTAAAAATCTGCGTTTTCCTTGCCAAGGTCGGTTTGTATATTTTCTTGGAATGGATTTGAATTTTGGACGCAACATGAACGCGAAATTTTGTTCATGAGCAGAGCAGGATTCGAGAGGATTCGATGAAAATTCTTATAAAAGCGTTTGGAGAGAACGTAACTAAATAATCATTATCCTCACTTTCGTCTTTTATCGATTATATTTTAGATTTTGTCGTTATATTTATTATATATTTATTATATGTTATATATTTTATTATTATATACGCAGGACTGGCATTAATAGCAGTATCTACAAACTGAAACTTGTATCCTGTTGAAATATTTTTGATAATAAGTAAACAGATTTTGCAATTGGCAGGTAAACTGTATGAGAGTTAAAATTTTTCGCACGAGGTAAAGAACCAATCAAAATACACACAAAATGTTGATTCAGTAAAAACATCAAAACAAATCAAAAATGGCTGAACAAGGAATGTATGTTGTGAAAGGGGGATTTCTCAAGAAAAGCTGCCACATTTTGGGGAGTTTTTACTTAATCACCCTAGTCAGCAGAATTCCACAACAACAGAAGTGTGATGAAATGGCTAGAATTCTCCTTTTTCCTTACGTTCCATGTAAATCTTACGAACCCTATACGCCCCTTTCACTTCTGCTCTTGTTATGCTAATAAAATGTTCCTTTTTTTATTTAATTAGTTATGATGTTAGCAATTTCTTTTTTATTATTGAAATGTTTCTTTAATTTACTCATTGTTTAGAACTAACTATGAAAACAGCAATTCTAATGGCAATTTTTTGTTTATGTAAGTCAATGACACGATTTTTTTGCTGCTAAAAATTTGCTTTGTGTCTGTTAGTGTTTAGCTTAGGTTGTGTTTCACTTATAAGGATTCCTGCATCCAAAATGATATTTCAAGGGATGATAAAACTCACAGAGTTGTTTAAGAAGTCTTTTTACAGTTTTTGGAAATTCTGTTTCCTTGGGTAGATATCATTACTTATCATCAAATTATATGCAATGAATGCACAATGATCTAAGATAATAGTGTTTTGTTGATTGCATAACTTCTGAATTAGTAAATACTTAGGGATTTTTCCAAGCACTTTTGGTTGCTATCGTTTTTGGTAGAGAAGATTGAGTTCTACAGTCCAGGACACAGCCTAGTGGACAAAACCCCTGAAAGCTCCGCAATTTTAGCGATTTCGGTGTCCACAAACAGGCCTGCATGAGAGGTGCCCCCACACGCGCGCAAGATGTCTTAGACATGTGATCAATCACATGCCTGGATTCGAACAAGTGTTCCTCATGTTTATACTAAGATGGTTGTTTTTGTTTGAAATTGATAATAAACTTTTCAGAGTCATTTTAAAAAGAAACGAGTCCTACTGGTACAAGTTATGTTTTCATATTCTTTCCTTGGGGGAAGAAATAAATTCATATAACAAAGGAATTCCAAAAGTACCTTAGCAGCGGTTTTTGTTCCCTCTAGCAACAGAATATTTGTTGATTAATGGCTTAATATACCAGACTTTTCCATGAGGTGAGCACATTTGTGCTGGCGTATGCCCGCAAGTTGGCAAAAATCATGCTTTCTTAGGTTTGGAAGCGCATGATAACACGTTGGTGAAACATGTATTTCAGCACATTTTTTTTACCGAAAGTTTCTGCTAGCAGGCATATATTTCGAAGCACTTTGGAAACTACCGTTTTTTGGGGAAGAATGACTTTAGAAATAGTTTGCAGGGAGTCTGGGTTCCAGGGCATCACACTCTTTTTTGTGAAGTCTTAATTTTAGTTGAAAACGAGGCTAATTAAAGAATGAGATAGAATTGTTTAAGTTCATTTTCGGAAAACGCACATGAATCTTCCTCATCTTCGATAACACACTTTCTTCATTGGTGGGTCTTCCTCTTCAAAATTGTAAAAAACAATGTTCGAAAAATTAAAAGATGTGTAGTCAGGATTAAAAAACTTTTAATTACTGTTTTAAAGTGCTGTTCCTAAACCAACAGGATTTTGTGTTAGTCGAGAACACCATATTTCAGCTTCTTAACGAAAAAGTAATTGCACTGGCAAATTAGTCCAAGAAGGTTTTGCTTTTTCGCGCACTGGCACAAATTCTTTCATGGAGAAGTCTGATATACTTTATATAGTTGCCAATTGAATCATTAAGTTGAACATGTTTTTAATAGTTGAGTATGTTTTTAAATCCCTCCTCCTTACCAGCAAAAATAATTTCTGTTTCCCAGTTTGAATATTATACACAAATATCACTTGGTAAGACGGTGGGCTTGTAATACAAGGATGATAGTTGGTAGTGGTTCAAATCTCGGCACTGTAAAAGAATGCTAATGTGATATGAACACTTACAGAATGTTAATGTATGTAGCAGAAGGCTGTATGAAATTGTGAATGTAATAACGAGTGCCAAAAATTACTTAAGACCACAATCACCTATCAGTCTAGTATGTGCAAGTTCTCTGCCTTAAAATCTGAGGTATACATTTCTGGTGGAGGCCCACATCAAAAAAAAAAAATAAAGAAATAAATAAAGATCAAGATTGTGTTTATGGTGAACATAAACTGTGGTCTTAGTTATGTTTTTTTTTTTTTTGCATTGTATTCTAATTGATACTTTGCACTCCTTGGGGGCTACAGAAGATTGTGAAATGTCTTTCGTTGTTGTTTACTCTCTTAAAACAAGTTTTTTTAAGTATTACGCATTAAAGAATGTTTAAATTGACAATGAATGATTAAGTTTCTAAACTTAATTCATAATTGAGTTCCAAACCAGTAAACGGTAGTGCCAGGAAAGATCCCCGAAACTATAACTTATTCTTCTATCAATCAACTCAAAGTGAAAGCCTTTATAGTAAATTAAAAAATGTAGTATCTAAAGTTATTGCGATGAGAAAGTGATTATCTTTTTACATCATAAATATGCATTGTATAAATTAAATATATATATAAGATTATGAAAATGAAATATCCTTGAAATCTATAAAGAATTATAAAATACTGAAAAGAGACTTGTTAAACAACCTTTTGAGCACTATCCTTATTTGTATTACATTATATCATTTTGGACACAGAAATCTCTTCAACTCTCATGTCACTCTTTATCAACAGTCCTGCTTTAGTTGAGATACTAGATTTAAGGAATGGTAAAATGCCATCATATATATAGCATGAGAATGGTTGTTTTGATGTTATGACTCTTTTTATTTCAACGATCTTAATTATTCAAATATGAAAGTGCTATCCTAGTCATCATAGTTATGATAATGGTTTGGCTTAAATAATAACGTAACGCTGCAAATACAGGCAGAATTGCAATCAACAGCATAATTGCAGTTTATTCTGGTAACTATTAACCCGTTCTGTATACCTGCAATTTTAAAGAAATAACAAATCAGAACATGTTTTTTTAAAATTGCAGGTTTATAGAACAGGTTGATAGTTATTGGAGTTAATAAGGCTCAATCAGCAATAAGGCTCAATCAGCAATAAGGCTCAATCAGCAACTTTCTTCATTTATCTAATGTAAAAAATGTATGTAAAAGACAATGCCATAGTTAAGTTTAAATTTGTAAAAACAACATTTTATTTTTCATAAAAATAGCCAAAGCTTTTCGGTGTCTTACACCGTTATCAAGGCAACAAGTAAAAATTTTTATGGAAATCAAAATGTGAAGAGAAACTTAAACATGTGTAGCTCAAATAAGACCTTTAAGAATTCAGAAGCGGTCCTTGTAAAAATCATTGAAAAATGGTGCTCAGTTTTACTATTTAAGTTTTCTCGATATTGCTTCAATTAATGTATTTTACAGTATTTTATGCGTATAAACATTTTTCTCAAAATGACGTCTCGCGACTTTTAATGTACGTGACTTTTATCAGTTTAGGGTGCTCGTGACTTTTACAAAGAAAAAATTCTCTCTCGACGTTTTGTGCCTTTGAGGTATATTTTAAAAAATAAACAGAAACTTTTTTTCTTTAATGACTGATTAGTCAATTGCTTGACAAATGCAAGATGACTATATCTTAAATTTCAATATCAAATTGTTGAGGTCTTCCTTTGGTCCCTTTCTGAACTCCCTCCTTCGATATCACAGGTATATATACCAAGAAAACTGCAAGCACTTTTTCAATGACATTTTAGCATGATCAACTGGTTATAAACATGAAAAAGAAATTAACAAAATTCAAAAGTGTGAAGTGAACATGGATCAGCAAGCACTTAAGGAAATGCAAGATGAAGAACTGGAAGCAATTCAAGCAATATATATGGAAGATTATGTGAATGACACACAGGTAGATCTGTTTTGAAGAGCCATTATCTGAAAGATTCGGAGAAATCAGATATTTTGTTCCTCAAATATTCATTTTTTTCATTTCTCATGGATGTAGTGAAAACTGTTTTAGTTAACATGGTGCAATAAAGATAGAAAAGAAAATTCTATATTTTTAAATTTTTTTTATAAAACTTTGATCCTTTGATCCTTGGAATAAAAAAGTTAAGTGTAGAGAATTCTTTCGTTATTTCGGGGTGTTTTAGTTTTTTTTGATTTTAGACTGAAGCCAACATTAAAAATCAGCTCTCAGCTTTGACACTTGATAACTATGAGTTTCTATTCTATTTCAATGTAAAATTTCTGGAAATGTTGTATCGTCAGATAATATGTGTCATGGTGATTCCCTAGAAATCAAAGTATGTTTAAACGAGATCTTTAAAAAACAACAAAATGATTTTGTTGGTGTTCCCTTGAATTTATATATGAAATTCAACACTTCTTTTTAACTATTTCTTAGAAAGTATAATATTTTCATTTCTTTTTCAACTATTTCCTGCCTATTGCAAAATGTTGATGTCTCTTATTTTTTTCGATATAATTCAAAAGGCACTAAGTACGCTGAATATAAGAATTAGTTGATGAATTTGGAATTTATTAAATGCTATTGGCATGTTTAAATTATTTGTTTACTTGGTAAATACTCTTTTAGGATGGCTCTCCTCCGCAAGTCATACTTCATCTCACTCCATTACAAAGTTTGACATTGAAGGAGGTGCATGCTAAAGTTGACTTGCTTGTTAAGTACACATCCCATTATCCAAATGAGTAGGTGTTTACATTTATACTTTTTCTGCCGAAATGAACATTAAATTGGCTATTAATTTATATCTGTCAATTAATTTAATTCAGTTGAAGTTTGGTTGAAACAGCATACACAAGTAAACAATTTTCTGTCATTGTTTTTAGTCCACCAGTATTGAAGCTGGAGAACGCGAAGGGCCTCTCTGATAATCAGCTATCAAAATTGAAAGATGAGTTGGATAGGATGGCATTGAGTTTATGTGGAGAGGTATTGACTGGCTTTTTAAATAATCAGCATATAACTGCTTTGTTTACAGTGATTTTTTTTATAGATCATTGTAATGATATGTTGTGTATTTTTTGTTGTTTTGTTTACTTTCCGCAGGTCATGGTATTACAACTTGCTCAGTATGTACAATCATTTCTACATCAACATAATGTACCAAATTTGTCGTTTTTTGAGCAAATGATTGTGAACCAACAAAAACAGGAACAGATCCTTATTAAGGAGCAGATGAAGATCGAAGAAGCCAAAGTTGCCAAGGATAAAGAAAAAGAGGAGGATGTTGTAAGATTAATTTTCTTTAAATAATTGTTTATATTTCCAGCAGACATTTGAATACAAAAACTACTTCAAAGTTTCAACAAATTCACTGAAATTGTTGATTATACGAAGTGAAATGAATGCCATGAATGTTATAATGTATTCAGCTTTGTTTGAAGTTTGAAAAAAAAACCACATTCTGAATAATCTCAAAATCGATCAAAGATTCAATCCTGGGATTCTAGGAAATGTATTTTTTTACATAATGCAATGTTAGTTTTGTAAACTATTTAATAACAAAATGTTGTTTTTTTTTGCCAATGGAATTCAAGGAAGCATGAATGAATCGATTTTGTTTATTTAAAAAAAAACAGATTCGGCAAGTGAAAGAGGAGCTGATTAAACGAGAAGAAGTGTTAAAAAAGGAAAAGCGTAAACGACAGGTTTTTATTTTTTTGTTTAGTTATCTTACATTAGTCTTATATTAGGAAACCAAAGGTCATTTCATAGGGGTTTTTTGTAAATCTAAAAATATGCTATACAGAAAATCGTCCAACTTTGTTTTTTATTTTTTTTATTGTAGTGATGTTACCTTTTTCTCCAATATCTTTAAGAATCTTGAACATAAGAAAGTATGCAGGTTATCTTCTACCTTTTGCCATCTCCATTTCTGAAATAATTTTTTCTAGGAATCTTGGTCTCTCCCTTCTCCGAGTACCAGTTTATCTTCGTTCCACAGCAATGAATTGGAAGTGCAAAGAAAGCCTGCATTTGTTTGCGATGTATCGAAAGAGCATAAAATCACCGTCCATAACTTTACTCTCAAAAATCAAGAAAAAAAAGTATTTTGCAGTGGCTGTATTGGTCAGTTCTTTTTGATTATACGGTTTATATTTTGATGAAATTCAGCATTTTTAAAGTGCATAATTTTCAAAACCAAAATTAATCACGTGTATTTAATTAAGTGTATAAGTTTGCTCTGGCTTTTGTGACATTTGTAAGTTGTTTTTAAGAACTATAATTTGAGACAAGACGTCTCCCATTTCCCCTCGTGAAAAATAGTATTTTTTTTATCTTTTTTTTTTCTTTATACATCAGGACATTTCTTTGATACTGCATGTGTGTTAACTGCAATTGATGAATCTTCTGGTAAATCCATGTGTTTATGTCATTGGAAAATTCATGTACAAGCTCATAAAAAGAAAGTACATTTTGGTGAGAATGCTGGAAAAGTTGATGTTGATCATTTGACGAAACAGGTTTTTAACATTTTTATTACAGGAGTTAAAAATACTTGCATTTTTTTTTTTTTTTAATGGGTTGCTCTCTGCAAGGCCAAAGTCACTTCTAGGCAGAGAGCTACAAGATGAGAAAAGGAAGAAGAGTTATAAAGACAGAGCAAGGTGGCGGTTAACCTTGGATTTAAAAGATTACAGATCATACTCAGCAGACAACTATGACAACTATGAGGGAGAGAGGGAGAGAATTCCAGAGGCGAGCAGTTCGAGGGAAAAAGTTAGATGAATAAAAGTTCTTATGGCATGTTGGGACCTGAACAGTCAAAGGATTAGAATTCGAAGAGAGACGAGTGTTCCGAGAGAAAGTCTTAGGAGAAGGGGTCAATTGATGCAAGTCATCCAAACAATGCCCATGAAAGTATTTATAGAAAAGAGGCAGGGAAGCAACGTTTCTCCAATGTGAGAGGGGATGAAGATTAGCACAAAGACAGGGCTTCCACTCGGCATAAAATCATAAAATTTCATAAAAAATGGAATAAATTGCCTGTTGTCATAAAAAAAGCATAAAATTGGCCTAAAAGCATAAAAAATCATAAAAAAGCCATGTGACACCTCTCAGTAATTTTTCGCTGCTATGAATAAATAACATGTCCGTAAATAGGAGATACCTTTCCAGGAAGCAGATGCTTTTGTCATTATGTGCAGATGTACTATATTTGCAGTATTAGTGTGCTATGCTTCTACTAGACTATGAAATGATGTTTTACTTTGATTTAGTGTAGTATACCTTAGGTTGACTTTTTTTGCGTCGCCAAATATTCATCGCTTTATTGTTTTATCCACGAGATCAACTTGACAGAGCAGATGATTCTTACAGGGTATAAGAATAGAAAAAAACTTTAATGATGTATATTTTATTTCTCATCTATAACATGGCCTTGTCATTTTGCTGCTTGTCGCCTTCTAGCTCCTCATCTTCGATGTCTTATATTGAAACTGGGAATAATGGGAGTACTAAACCAAACTGTGAGAGGATCCATAAATAAAATTGAAAAAGGTCCATTTGCATACACAATATAAGAATATAACTCTGAAGTTTTCTAGAAAATCATGTTTGTTTGTTGTTCTATTTTGTTGTTGTTTTTTTACCTTCTGGCAATTCTCCGTAATTTCCCAATCGTTAATTAAACGGTCATTCATTAAAATTAGATTGTGTTAAATCCATGTCCATCCATTTTCGCAAAATCTTACTGACACAAAAAAAAGTTGTCCTAAGGTAATGTAGTGTTCTGGGCTTCTATTAGGAGGTGTTTATATGGAGGTGAGCTTGCCTGGATAGGCAGGCTGACTTGTTAAGCCAAGACAATTTCATCTCTCTTTTATATGGAAGTGAGTTGGCTCACCTTTTTATTTTTTTGCTTATCAAATAGTATGTGCATGCTATGAAATTGGCCCACTCAGCTGCGCTAGCCTGTTTGTGGATGTTAATGGAAAATTTTTATCACACTGAAGCAGAATCTCGGCATATTAAGCCAAGATCTCAGGCGGGCTGGCTTGGTTTTCATGTAAACACATTCGAATAAAAACATGCATCTCTTAAGTGAGATCCTGGCTTAGCAAGCCAGCCCGTTTAACTGGGCTAGCTCACCTCCATGTAAGCACCCCCTTAATCTATGAAATTATCAGACTCTTGTTATGTTGAAAATGAAAAAAGTGAATTGTAGACTTGCATACCATATTGATTGTTTATATCTTGTATTCTGTGTCCTCTGTTTTTGATTTTTATGTTGTTTAGTTTTAGTTGTAATTCTATTGACATCTGAACACAATTTGTGCTTGCTGCAATTTGTGTTTTTATCCAATTTGTTGTTTCTATTTAACTATGATAAGAGGACGCATTACCTCAATCAACACATTGACATAAAAAGTTGCCTCATAGATGTCGAGTGATTGCTTCATTGTTTGTTCTATTTTTTTCTTGGCAAAGCTTGCAAAACCTTTGAAATGGTTTTCGGTCCTTCAGTTTAATGTTTAGTTGACCATATTACCGAGCGAGCCACATATAAAGTTTGCAATGTTTAAACGTATAGTGTTAGCTGTATATACTTATAGTTCATAACCAGTTATTTTTACTGAAGGAAGCAAAGCAATGTTTTCACAAATTGCCTTATTTTAGTTTTGTGGCTTATTTTAAATGAAGGAGTTTCTTCTGAAAACCTGTTCCTTTATTCATTTTAAATAAGAATTATGTAGTGCAATAGTCTTATTTATATGTCACCTTTTTTTCATCTTATCACTGAATTGGAGTGTGATATAGTGTAACTTTTGTCCATTATTCAAGCAATGCAAGTATAGAGTACTAAGCTGATAAAATGATAGGCCGCTCTAAATTGATTGCCCAATCAATAAAAAAAGGCAGTGTAGTATAGTACACATATACTACATATTTCCATTGTTTTGACAGTGAACAAAAGTTGCCTTTCGTAATAGCTTATTTCCTGTCCTCCATATTTGCTATAAAAACTAAAAATGCCTCAGTAAAGAAAACATAACTTCTTCTCTGGCCTCCAAAAGTGGCATAAAAAGGGCATAAAATCTTGTCCTTCAGCATAAAAAAAGCAAAAAATATTGCATTTTTTGGCATAAAATCATAAAAAAAGTTTGTAGCTTATGAGTGGGAGCCCTGCAAAGATCAGGGTTAACTAAGGGTTAACTAAGCGCTTCTGAATACGATCGAGAAGATGAAGACAATGAGCAGAGGCTCCACCCCATGGTTTGATAGTACATGCTATGAAAAAATTGCCATCTATTATTCACTTATTGTTTACCTGCCTTTAGAAGATTGAGAAGAGCGAGCATGGAAATTTACTATGAAAATCTTTGTACATGAAAACATAGAAGCTGTTTTTATTTAATAGCTGACAAAAATTCTGCTTACAGAAAACAGCCTGTAAATGAACAGAACATGATAACCTAACATTTAATTACCATTGTATGTTTTTCACTCTTTAAAAAGGTGTCTTACCCCTGCTCTTTCTTCTCTCCCAGTTCATTTGCACATGGACTTGTAGTGATCTAGAACAGTACCAGTTGGTTAAGCAACTCTCTGATGGTGCTGGTTCATGGAAAAGTTAAAAAATCATAAAATTCTCAATACCTTTAGTTATGACTTAATGACAAATGTTAAGGAAACCAAATATTAAGAAAACAAAAGTTGATAATATTCTTGAAAAAAAAAAAATAAAAAAGCTGTTTGAAGATGCAAAGAAATTCATTGAGAGAAACAGTGATTCAAGTGAACAGTGGGCAGAACGTTTTTGTCGAGTTTCCATGCTTGCAATGAAAATTTTTTTATCAATAATTCACAGAACATTTTGTTGTCAACCTCAATATTCAATGTTTTTTCTCAGAATTTGTGACACCAAGTCAAGTTTTGACTGTTGAAATTGATTTTCTTTTACTTGCTAGGTTCAAAGTATTGAGCAAGAATTTACTTATTTGAAGTCAAAATTGTCTCATCCTGGTGTTATGAATTATCATGCTCTTAGTCTAAGTCATGATCTGAATAATTATTCTGCAAAGGTAAGGCTGTGCTCTTGACTGCTTGGTGAAGTCTTTTACCCTGTTGATACATTTGATATGTAAAATAGTTCACTTACTTCTGTAGCTGCTTCTTGATCCCATTACTGGTCCATCGTTATCAAATTTTATACAAGATGGCGGGATGCCCTTATTGTTTATCCAATCAATTGCCAAGCAGTTAGTGGATATTCTTCATTATCTCCACAGCAAATCTATTTCACATCGAGATCTTCATGTAAGTTTCATAACTAATGAATTGTTTTTTTTCAGAATAGTCACATTAGGTTTTTTTTTTAATGATTTTCTGATCTAGCTCTGTAACACATTCATCAATTCAAGCAATGAGTTGATGATTTCTGGTTATGCTGTTATGAAGCGAATATCTGATGTATGCAGATTACTTAATACTAGTCTACCTCCACTCCCAAACAAATGTTTTTATGGCTACAGAAAGCTAGTCCGATGTGGAAAAAGAGGGGATATTTTCAATATGGTAGGTTTATTTTGACTAAAAGCAATACTTGTGAAATTGTAGGTACGTTATAGTTATTTAAAGTACATAACTGAACTATTTACTTCATTATAAACACATGTTAAAAATTTTTTAAAACATATGAAGCTTTTCGTAAGATCAAGCTTGCATTATCAAGTTAGATCAATATAGTTCTAAAAACTATAAAATAACCATTTGAATGAAAAAAAAAAGAATCTTATTTATAAGTATAGTTAAAACTATTGTTAACTGCCTTAGGAGTACTAATTTTCGTGGGTACAATTTTTTGCGAAATTAAATACCCCTGAAATATTTCTTAATGTTAGATTTGCTGAAAAAGCTAAGTTTATTAGATGGAGAGGATAAAAAAGGCATAACCTTCATAACCAGAATCAGATGATGATGAACACGTGTTTGATGAATTTGGTGTTGGCTTGTGATCAATAAGACTAATTTTCTTGTAAAAATGTCTGCAACTGTGAAAATATATGACCAAAGTTACAAAAATTAATACCAACGCAATACAATCTTTTTGACACGTGATAATAAATACCTTCTAAGGTATTATTAAGGTTATTGTATTTATTTATTTATTTATCCAGGGTTTAATCCTGCTGTGTTTGAGTGAAGGCACTGTACAAACAGCGTACCCTGTTGATATTCCTGCGAATATCGATGATCACTTCAAATCGTTTCTTGAGTGGTGAGTTAGAAGAATATTTTTGCCAATCTACAGATTCTCACTTGTTGTTATTGATGGTTATTGTCCTTTGTTGTAGCTGTCTTGCTACTGATGAGGAAGTGAGATCTACTGCACAACAACTGACCAAACACCCCTTTTTACATGAACGTGCAGGCAAAAATATCCCAGGTGATGGTCCTGCAAAATCTGGTCAACCCAATCTCCAAAAACAAGATGATGGAGGCGAATACTTTCCTTTCATAAGCAGTCATTTAGTTTTGGCGAAATCACGTTTGATGAATGAATTTGAACTGTTAGAGTGGCTAGGTGAAGGAGGCTTTGGCAGTGTTATCAAGGTTGGTCCGAAATCTTAGCTTTCCCAGCGTCAAAAAATCTCTGCAAAGGATTTCATTTTTATAGACATATCCACACTATTTCAATAAAAATGCTCTCAATTGCAGTGACTTTTTGACAAGTTTTGCTTGTTAGGTTGTTTTTATACTGATGATAATAGATTTGAAGAAGAATAATTATAACAATGAATTAAAACCGTTAAATATTGTGCTTATGGAACCTATTTAAAACCCAATGAACTTCATAATTATATTAGGTGTGACATTTCATCACAGTAGAGTTTACTTTTTTCTCACAATTATTGTTAAACCTACATATAAGGATCAGTAATGTGAATTACATCAGTGACCTTTATAATACTGATGTTCTACACAATAGCATAGTTGCATTATGTCTTCTTTCACAACATTGAACTCAGATGCAGGACATTTTGATCTTCTTTTTGGAATGCTGAAATAAAAATTTGATTTATAATTCCACATTTCTTGGTTAAGTTTTAATGTTACGACATGGAGGCATTATATAAAAAAGAACATCATTAATATGTAGCTCTCCTAGTGGGCAAATTTGTTGAAAAACCACTATGGAGGAGTGCATTTCTATAGAAATATACACACTGCTACAATAGAAATACTCTTCATCGCAGTTACTTTTTGACGATTTTGCCCACTGGGCTGTTTCTTTTTGAAGGTCCAGAATAAATTGGATGGAAATTTGTATGCCATCAAAAGAATTCCATTGAATCCGAAAAGTTTACATTTGAATAAGAGGATTACTAGAGAAGTGAAATTGCTTTCAAGACTAAATCATGAAAATGTTGTCAGGTAATTACTAAACTATGAAAGTATGTTGTCAGGAAAGGGGGCTGATAGTGAGTATTATGATTGATATACGTTTGTCGTAATGGATAAATAAACTTCATATCGCTAAGGTACTTTAATTCATGGATTGAAGCTGAAGATATAAAGTTGTTGGAGGACACTTCAACCGACAACAACACTGATGACCTTCTTTCATCGTCTCCTCCGAAACAAAAAATGCAAAAAAAATCCAATAAAAACAAGCATTTCAATGACGAAAGCCTGCTGAAACTGAATAATATTCCTGATGACAATGTATTAGATATCAACGAGAGTGATAATGTATCATGGTGTGATGATGCTAATGAAAAATTGTGAGTTCTTTGCATTTCTATTTTGATTTCATATTATGTTAGTTCCTCAATTTGACATGCAGTTGCTTCCCACTACCATAAAAGTTTCCTTGAAACTGCATTCTTTTGTAGTGTCATTGTTCAATGTTTTCTATGTTTTATTCTGCTCTTTCTGTTTCAACGTTTTTATGAAGCCACTAGATCTTAATGATCGTAGTCACCATACTAAACTTCAAAATTTGTTCAATTTTAAGAGAGTCGAATTTTACATCATCCACTTCATCTGAAGAAAGCTGTGATTTGAACTCAAAAACACAATGCAAAAGTTCATCCTATTCAAGGCGATGCAGGATTGGATCTTCTGAAGAGATTGTCTTCCAAATTGACTCGAACTCTATATCGCAATTTGGTGACATTCTAGACTCAGATGAGGTGCTTATTTTAGCCATCCATTGTCTTTTCAATTTCTTGTGGCTTCCATGATTGATTAGCCTCATTTCCTGATGTTTAGGAATCAGAGGATGATACCAGTCCTATCACACATACCAACACAACAACCACTACCACTACAAACGAATCCAAAGAAGAAAAGTTATCGCTACAGTACTTATACATTCAAATGGAGTATTGTGAAAAGAGCACACTACGAAATGCAATTGATGACAATCTATACAAAAAGCATGACAGAGTTTGGCGATATTTTCGAGAGATAGTGGAAGGTTTAGCACATGTGCATGGACAAGTCAGTATGCTACATGAAAATTCAATACGATCTTCCTATATTTTTCATTATTCCTTCATAATTATAATAACTAAACCTTTTGATTATAGGGCATTATTCATCGTGATCTAAAGCCTTTCAATATCTTCATGGATTCATATGATCGAATAAAAATTGGTGATTTTGGTCTGGCTACTTCGCACGAGACTACTAGAGTAAATACTGCTCCTTCTTCGAATGAAAACAATGATTCGTTAGAATCAACAGATGATCACATGACTGGTAAAGTTGGTACGGCATTATACGTTGCACCTGAACTTTACTCATCTAAAAGTCGCATCAAGTTCTCGCAAAAAGTCGATATGTATAGTCTTGGAGTGATTCTCTTTGAGATGTGTTATAGACCTTTACAAACGGGTATGGAGAGAGTTAAAACCCTGAGTCTTCTACGTTCAGTAAGTTGATT
The DNA here is from genome assembly GCA_027922465.2 of Turritopsis dohrnii. Lineage (NCBI taxonomy): Eukaryota > Metazoa > Cnidaria > Hydrozoa > Anthoathecata > Oceaniidae > Turritopsis > Turritopsis dohrnii. The sequence goes on along the minus strand of BQMF02000108.1, from coordinate 136,236 downwards.
GAATTGATCAGACGGACCTGCAATAAATCAGGCAAATGTGTTCATTACTTTTCGTTCACTTTATAGGAGAAAACCATTTTTCCAGAAGACTTCTGTGTGGAAAAGTTCACATGTGTCATATCATGGCTGCTGAATCATGATCCAGATTCACGCCCCACAGCCAAACAACTACTGGACAGTGGTTACGTTCCTCCTAAGATAGAAGATAATCAACTGGACGAGTTGTTGAGGCACACACTAAATCACACAAATTCAACTCGTTACCAACGCCTGATGTCTGCATTGTTTTCGCAGCCAGTTACGCCTGTAAATGATCAAGTCTATGACATTGATCTTCATGGCAAGAATGAAACCTACGTCATAGAAGCAGCAAGAATATTGCAACATGTTCAACATGTGATATCTAAAGTATTTTTGAAGCATGGAGCTATTTTCATAGAGACGTCTCTGCTTATCCCAAAATCAAAAATATTTGATAATTTGAAGAACGTTGCATCTTTCATTGACCAGAGTGGGTTACAAGTTTGTCTTCCTTATGATTCCAGAGTAAGTTTTGCTCGATATGTTGCTAGGAATAATATTAATAATTTGCGTCGTTATTATTTTGGTAAATTATATCGCAACCCAAAAATCATTGGTGCACATCCTATTGGCTTGTGGGAATGTTCATTTGATATCGTAACAGATGCTTATATGAGTATGTTGCCAATGTCAGAACTTCTATACATCGTATTTGAAATTATCAAAGAGTTTCCCTCATTGAATACAAGGAATTTCTACATACGATTGAACCACACAAACTTAGTTAAAGCTATCTGTATTCAACAAAATTTTAATGAAGAAACCCAAAACAAAATTTATGAAATACTCGAGTCAACAGGCAACAGAAAACAAAGAGAGGAAGTTCTGCAAAATTTCTTTTCAGGATTGAAATTAGCGGAGCATGTCGTTAACAAACTTGTAACATTTCTTAATTTTGAAGGCAGCTTAGTCAAGGCTAAAGAAACATTACAGGTGTTACGAAAATGTAAAGCTCCTGTCAGTAATATGGTAAAACAAGCCTTCTATGACTTGGAAAGGCTTCTGAAACATATCGAAAATTTTGGAATCTCCATTCCAGTGCATGTTTGCATTTCTTATGTCGGAAACACAAATCATTATTTCGGTGTGGTGTTTCAATATGTTGCAGAGAACACAAGAAAGAGAAGACGTGGTGGCGTTGATATACTTGCGGCTGGTGGTTGCTATAATAAACTTATTGAATCAATGAGTAAATATGGCGAGTCAACTAGTTTACCAACCTCCGTCGGCGTCAGTGTTGCAGTTGATAAGATTATACTAGCTGTTATCGCAGACAAAGATCAATCTGATACCCTCCCTCATCATCTGTCACAGTGCAACGTAATCGTGTGCAGTGTCACTAATCCAACAAATTTAGATGCTTTAGTTCAAATATTACAAGAATTATGGACAGCTGGTATCTGTGCAAATTTATTTTCATATGAAGTTAATCAAGATTATACCATTGAGGAAATTCAAGAATATTGTGTTGACTTTGGTATCAATTATTTGGTTGTGCTTAAGGAAACAGATTTGGAGTTTGTTAGGGTAGGTGGGGTTTGGTTTGATTTATCACACATAATATATATATCTATATTTCACTTTGTTCTGGAAAAACAATCTAAAATAACACACTCTTTTCACCTCATTGCAATCATTGTGTTTTGGATATTTTATAATGAATTTAAGGTGAAAAGTCATGAGAAAGATAAGTTCAGTGAAACTCGAATCCATAGACAGGAGCTATGCGACTTCCTCAACCAAAAGCTGTCATCAAAACAAGAGACAACTCGAGATGTAGAGCAAAGTTCAATCAAGGTATTCTTTTCCAAGACAGTATTGTCAATTATGTCATCTATTAGAAATAAGTTGTCATAACATTACTGGTGTTTCGTAATCGATATTCCACATAGAAAAAGTTCTTTTGTAAGTTTTAATATTGTTTTATATAGAGCATTTCCTCTTCAAATCCTCAAAATGAACCATCACTTATGTTTACGTTCGTAAGTATCGAAAAAATTGAAGGAAACAAAAAGAAGACAATAACAAAGATGTTTGTTTTGAAGTTCCAACAGCAGCTACAAGAAATGTTTGGTGGAAATAATGTGCAGATTGTGGCTGTAAGCTTTTGTTTCAGTTATCTGTTTATCCAGTGGGCAAAATCAAATAAAAAGTCACTGCAATGAAGTGTATTTCCAGTGCAACTATTTGTGTGCCTTCCTATGAAAATGCACTCCTCTGCAGTGATGCTGCTAAATTCAAATGAAGCAGTGATTTTAAAGCACATGCAATTGTAATGGGCTCCTATTTTCTTAATGACTAATTAAAATTTTCATTTCAGGCCAACCTGGAGAAGAATGAACTGAAATCAATTGCAGCATACCTCGACTTGAATGGCTCTTATGATGATTTTGAGACAAGCTTAAAAGACATCCTTGACATGTACAAGGAGCAAGGGTCATTCATGAAACGTGTCTGTAATGCTTTGTATCAAGTTTACTCAGACAGTCACTCAGTGGTCTTGTTATATTCCTATGTAGCTTATATATATAAAGTGATGACATAGATTGTATTTATATAGATATAACCAAAACAGAAAGTACTTTATTTGAATTCTACTTTTCAACTTGGAGATAAAGATGAATATTTGCCAAATTTCTTGAGTTCAGTATATATATTATTGGCCTTTTTTTTTTTTTTTTTTGAAATGAATACGAAGAACTCGTAAAGATTTCGAAATTTTGATTCACATCACTGCTATTATTATTTATATGTTTTGTGTAAATAAGATTTATATTATTTAGAGAGCGAGCGCATTATGTAGGAAACCTTTTATAGCTTTGATACTGTTTGTTTCATTGTTGTTTTGTGAACATTGAATAATTTGTTAAAATACAAAAGCTCTGGTTTTCTGGTTTTACGCAAAAACTTCAGAATTTAGTTAAGTGTCTTCTTTACCTAAATAATTTTAATCAACTGTAATTGTCTACTTAATTTGATCCCTTAAAATATTTGACCATAATAGTCATTTCAAATCTGCTACCAGAAAAGCTTTTGAAAACATTTGACTAGGGCTATTATAAGACATAGTCATATACTTGATTTATCTAAATTGCTTTTATCTGAATAGAATAATGATATTGATTATTCAGTGATGCCAAAGCAAAACCGAAGACCGAAAGGCTACGAGGACGTTTATGTATCTGAGTCAAAACAACAACTTGCACGAACATTTTCATCAGTAACCTCAATTGAAGATGTGTTGTAAGTTTTATTTTTATTTTGATTGTTGTTCTTTTGTGCTTCCAATTAATTCAAATCAATATTGACACACCAATACACCAAGGTAATTATATTGACGTGTAATGTTGATTCAATTTATAGCAGATTTAAGGCTTTCTGTGGCGGTTCATTGATGCAGAAATGTACCTACCCAAAAGTTCTGTTATTTGTTTGTCAGTTATGATGATAATGACACAAAATAAAACTCAAAAAGGACCGTTCTAAAATAATAAACTCATATCAACCAATGATGGAATAAAGTTTTTTCAAAAGTTTCTAATTTCTACTCCTGTTAGAATTCACGAAAATAAATCCCTGTGAATGTCGACAAAAGTTTTTCAAGATTGTATGTCATCAAATCAGTCACCTGTGTCATCTGTTTCTTACTCATTTTTCTTTACAGTTGGTATCACGGTGATATTTCCCGTAATGTAGCAGAGACGTTATTGCTACACAATGGTGAAGAAGGAACATATCTCTTAAGAAACAGTTACAACCATTCTGGCTATACAGTGTCAGTCCGGTAACAAGATGTTTTGATCTGACTTAATTTCCTGCTTTTGATCATTCGTGACAGTCCAGGGGATTTTGATAACAAAATGTTATATGAATACCGTTTTATCGTTAAAAAGAACAAAAGAAATAGCAATATTTATCGTTCTTCTGTAACATTATTACGATACTCAAGTAACATTATAACATTCTCACTGTAAGGATAATATTGTTATGGTAACGTTATATTCTTTAATCAGCAACGTTATAATGTTTTTATCATTATATCGTTATAACGACATCATTGTGCGAATAAATTCGTCTCTTGTTTAAAGACACACGACAGGAAACACCCAGAACTATGCTGTTTATGTTTCATAGAAAAAATCTCCTGAATTTATTACAGCTAGTAAAAATTAGTTTAGATAAGCAGGGAAAAAATCAATTTAACAAAATTCAATACGAATACAATGGATCGGGCAAACATGTATCGCTTCGTTTTAAGGATTTCAACTAACACAACATCAGTTTCTTTTGACTTGTTTACATATTAACATGAACTGATTACCTGTAACTGATTACAGTTACAGATAAAAGATACCATTGTAACTTCATAAACTACTACAAATAGAAACTGTCCTCTATAATTCTATTTTAAGTTGTTCGACAGGATTGCTATTGCAATCCCTTAGGGAAAACGTTGTATTTTCAAGAAGATATGTTTTCACTCAGGCAAGGTTTTCAAAATAGCTTTCCTTTGTGAAACCTTTTGTAGACTGATACTGCAATAGCATTAATATTTTTTTTAAGATCTTGGAGGGCCGCATACACACTCTTTATGGTAAATTTGTTAAATATTTAAATTTGGCTTCATGCGAACCATGAGAAAAACATTAGGAAGATCTGTTCATGTATGTAAACATTCAATATGAACTCTCTGATGCTTTGGCTGAAATTAGTTTTGGTTTTATATTTACCTTGTTTTGTTTTCATAAGCGTATAAGTTTTTATCGTTATGTTGTAACGTTATATTGTTATTGTTAAACTAATGTTACTTCATAACAACAATAACTAACGATATTATCTTTTGTAATAACGTTACTTTATAATGTTATATCGTTATGCATAACAACATAACATTATTAACGTTATTATAACTATATAACATTTCATCATTTGTTATCAAAATCCCCTGGACGGTCACATTTAATGTTTGCTTCTTTGGTTTGGAATAATGTGATCATCATTGCAGTCGTGGGGTGTTTTGTTTAGCAATGTTAAAATGAAAAACATGACTTTAGCAGCTCTTAAAATAACAGCTGGTCACTGGACATGACCATCGAATATTGACACTACGTTGATAAGGAATTCTATTTCTGGCGACCATGATGTACAGTGCATTTGTACCTTAATATATTTGAGGATACATTTTGCTTGAGAATCAATTAACTAAAGGAGTTGCTATCTTTTTTTGTTGTTGTGTTTCTTCATAAAACTTGTAGAGGGTGTTTCAAGTGGCCACAAGAAAATATTGCTGCATTTTTAAAATAAACGCAATTTATTCTTATAAATTTTATATCAATGGAATCCTGATATTTTTGTTTTTATCATGAAAAAGAAGAAGCAGAGAAAATTGAAAAAATCACTTTGGAAAAACTGGTTATTTTCTTATTTACTTTAAAAACTGCGGTACTATTTTTTGTTGCCACTTCTTTTAGACATACTGTACAATGAGTTTCATTGCCAATGTTTTTCAGCATGCCAACAGGAAATTAATTCTAGCAAAAAAAACATGTAAATCAAAAATAACATGCTGTAAGGAAATTTGTAAATACAGTGTATTGGAAACACAAGTGACATGAAAATCATGGCATGTTCAACACTGTTTACGTCAGACTTCCCTGAAGTTTTTTTGTTTTTTTTTTTTTTTTTTTTTTGCTCCCTTCAGTTAAAATAAACCACCTAAGTCAAACTTTTTTGAAATTTGAAAACTAAAACATTCCAAAAGTTTGAAATGCATTTTTCAAAATCATCAACAAATCAACATAATTGTCCAGATTGCACATTTGTAAGTGAAAATAGTGTTGAAATGAAAACTACAAACGCCATAAGTAAAGTGCTTTATTGAGAAAATATCCTTTGATCTGTTAATTATGTTTGTTGTTTTTTCTGTGTATTCCCAATAATTTCTAAGTATTTCGGTTGTACTGTAATTCATACTAGTCATCTCAATTAACATTTGATAGGTGTTGTGCAAAGATACAAGCAATCAGTCTCCAGTGTTTGGGCTCACTGAGTAAATGGTGCCTTATACTTCATACACCAATATTATAGAAGCACAGAGTGTCTGATATAATGACTTATGTTTGTCCATGAAGTGTAATCATACAACTTTGTATGAAACATCTTCTTTACAATTAAATTCTGCCTTTATGGCGATGTGTGAAGTTCAAAATGAGTAATTTTGAATTTCTTCAAAGTTGTAATTGCCAACATGATTTCCACCTTTGTTGACATGATTCAAGTTTCTACATTCAAATTCAGAAGAATTGCATTTATTCACTTTTAGTTTGTCTTGAAGTTATGGTCAGCCAATTCAGAGACCAGATGGAGATTTGATCATTGATATAAAGTTATTATTTTAAGCCCTGTGACTATCTACAAATAATCTAAATCCAGTCATTGTTTTATTGACTATGATCATAGTGGGTATTTTTGTTGTTATAGATTTTTTTTTGATTTTTTTTCCTGGTGTGATTTTAGATGCCATAACTCCATCAAACATTATAAGATCTTTCATGATGAATCAAAAGATATTTATGTATTTGGGATTGCTTCATTCTATTCTTTACAAGAATTGCTCAACCATTTCGATTCTATTCCGGTTGTGAGTAGTGACACAGGTACGTTGGTCGAATAAGCCAGTTTGAGTTTTGTTATTGCAATTGTGTTGGATAAATTGTTTATTCACAACATTTCAAGAAAGTTTGAAGGAAATGGAATTATCAATTACAACGGATCACACTGGAAATCTTGTAACAGTGTCATGATGTATTTTCACAGATTTGTTTTCAAACTGATCAAGCATTTCATCACTTTTCAGACATTCCTGTTGTTCTAAAGCATCCTTACAGTCGAAATATCAGCGAACCACTGGAATATACAACAATATGTTCTCAAGGTGAAACTGGTGGCCGTCTTGTTTCGCCAGAAACTGATACTCCTGATTTGAGTGTGAGTATGTTCTCCTGCTCATGTTAGCTGAACCAACTGCCTAACTTTGGTAAAAACTTCATTTCTGGTTCTCTGTGTGATCTTTACTTGGTTGTGTATTTTCTAGATGGCTTCAAAAGAAGGTTATTTGATGAAAAGAGGAGCTATACACAAGGTTTCAAGATTTTATTCACTTGTATCATGCCGAAATAAATTAAATTTCATAAAGCTACTAAAAAGCAAATATGGAGAGCAATCATTTTTTCCCAAAAATCTGAATGTCGTGTCAATTTCTTTACTTTAAATGCAATATTATATCAAATATATTTTGCATTTACCCCAATATTTATTTGTGAAAACTAACAACAGCTTGGAAATTTAAGTAGCATATTGTACTGTTTCATTGTTCGCATCTGCAATGCGAACACAATGGAAGTTGTGTTCGATCACTTTATTTGAAAGGAGAATTAACATTAAAGCAAAGACTTTCCCAATCATTTGTTGATCTTTCATTGAAAGTTAAAATGAAAGTGATATTGATAATGATAGATTATGGTTATGTGGTTATGTAATTGTAAGTTTGCAAGAGTTCAGATGAAAGTGAACAGAATGAATGTCAAATCCTCACTGGTGTCGACAACTTTATTTCTTCGTTTTTTGGTTGGATGGTAGTGGTAATGGGGTAACTGAACATTCCTTTCAGAATTCTTTTTATGATTTTGTTGTTAGTTAGTAATGCCTCCTACATTATCTACAGTTAGGAGGAAGTTTCGTTAGTAGCAGTTCCGACTTTGTCTTTAAGTTTTAACCCTTTCAATAATCTATTCTTGTTTGTTATTTGAATTATTTGTTTTCAGCATTTCAGATGGATTTTTTTGTTTTTATAGATTAATTTTGTTTTCATAGAATGTATTATTTTTTTGGCCCCCATACATTTAAAAAATCCCAAATAAGTATGTATTCACAGTTAGTTTTTGGAACTAAATTTCAGATGTTTTTTAACTAAGCCTTGTTTACACTTACAAATCATTTTAAAACATAAAATGGCATCATTAAAATTTGAAAAAAATGTTAAAAATATTAAACTATGTACCTTAAAATCACCTGCACAAAAAGTCACTTTTTTGTGACTTTTACAAAAAAGTCGCGAGCATTAATTGTCGTGAGCAGCCTAAACTGATAAAAGTCATGTGCATTAAAAGTTGTGAGACACCATTTTGAGAAAAATTTTGTACACATAAAATCCTATAAAATACATGAATTGAAAGAATATTGAGCAATTTTTCCTCTAAGGGCATTCCAATTAAAAATGCACCCACTTTTTGCATTCACTGACTTTTGTCAATCTTATGGACTGAAACAAGACGTTGGAATACAATTAAAGGATGGCTGATAATTCTATGAGGAGGGGGGATATTCTTCAAGGTTCACCTTTCCCAAAATGAGAAAAAATAGCTGGGGATTTGCAAAATATTTTTTGTGAAAACATTTAAAAGTTGCAAGCACAAAAAGTCACGAATCCTAAAAAAGAAATGTCACGAACACAAAATGTTGCGAAAGTTGTGTCAGTTTGTGCTTGCAACTTTTTATGTATGCTACTTTTTGTGACTTAAAGGTAGCGTCCACTAAAAAATTAAAATTTTATATTGTTGAAATATATTTTCGCTGATTATGAATTTGTAGATCAAATTTTTTCAAAAGACTTTATAACCATGATAATGTTCGTTTTATAATTCTCCTTCGGCACACGATCGTCTTCTTCGATCGCCATATTGTAAACATGCTTTCAAATTCAAAACAAGATTAATCTAATATGTCCATTGTGACGTAGAGACTTGGTTAGAAAAAAATCTGTATGGAATATTTTATCAAAGCAAAAGAAAGAGAAAAAGCAATAGAGAAAAAGTAGAAAACTTTTCATCTGTACCCCCATTTACTTTTTTTAAAAGATTAAATGAACTATTCATGTGTGTACGTGCTGAAAAATTAAGCCGATAAGAGCCGTTTTTCACCAACCTGAAATCATGAAGAAGAGTAATGATAAATTTTTATGATAAATAAATGCAACATCGTTCAACTTGGGCTTTTAGGACTCCACTTCTCTTGTGAAACATTTTGTTTTGTTTCTCGTTACTAGTTGAGAATAATCTTGGATCAAAGCAATAAATCGCACAGCTCTTCCAAAAAAGGTCTTCTTGTGCTCAGATCATTCTGAAGAGAGTGATTTTGATAGGAGTTGGCAAATGCAAAGGGAAACAGTGAACAAGGGCAGTCGCGTAAAATGGCGCTTAAAAAAAGAGGAAATACCTTCGAAATTACGCATAAGGGAATGCCAAGGATCATCGTTGAATGTTACAGCTATGAAGAAAAAAAAGAGAAGATGTAAAAAAATTGATTCCAATTTTAAATCATCGTCTAGCGTGCTTAAACCACTTCTATGGCATTTGGTTTGACTTTTTTTTGACAATTGCACCCGATGAAAGGCCGTCACGTGACGAAATCATTGATAAATCAGTACGATATAAACAAATCAAATTGTAAATAATTCTATTTTTATATTTCACAATTTTCTTAAAATTTTTACTATTACGTGTTATTCCACATAAAAGTCATTTCAGAGACATCGACGTCATCACAGTAACCAGTATACAAGCCATTGTCACTCGGAAACTTTTCTCGAATTCGTGAGGCAACACATGATGGTATCACTCTTCTCACTCCCTTCCCTAAGCATGCGTGAATAAACCAACAAAACTGCCGATATGCTGCATAACGGTAGGATCTAAAACCGGAAGAAGATTTTAAATAAATTGAAAATGTTTACTTTCACTTCGTATTTATGTGATTATGCAATACACATACTTGTTAGTAACTTCATTTCTTTTCGCCAGACCTCTGCTTTCTTTATCATGCAATGCTACTAAAGCTGTCCAAAGACAACTTTTCAAAAGCATGACGGAGTTGATGTCTTCGATGACATGATCGATAACACAATTCTTGTCTTATAGTGAAATGTAAATTATTGTTAAAATAATAAAAAATTATTAAAAAATTATTATCATCACGTTTCTTATTTAGTTTCATTAATTCTGGAGTAAATGGACGTATTTTATCTCGTCGATTTCATGGCAACACGTGCACTCCTTGTCTGTTGCCATTGTCTTACAATTCCCGCAAAAACACCAATTTTCTCGGGCTTGAGAAGAGCGCCCTAACGTGAATTCACCAGATCCCTCTTCATAATTGTCATGTAATGGCTCACTTATCGATGGCGGTGATTTTTCAGGCTCGTATTGAAAAACCATCCATTCCCATGATTTATTAGCAGAAGACATTATTTAATAAATTGAAAAAATAGGTCACATTTAGCTTTCTATTCTTAAGATAGTTTTTTATAAAAGCGAAATTTTTTTAACGCAAAATTGCGATAAAACAAAAGAAGAAAGCCAGGGGGAAATCTATGTGTTTTCACCAAATTTTCTAACCAAGTCTCTACGTCATACCCATAATTCTGAATATTAATTAGTTTACCCAGTCTTTTTTGCGTAACAGATGTTCAACAAGATGAACGTTGTGTTTTGTAAAAAGCTTTTTAAAAAGTTGTGTTATAGACAATATAAAGAAAATTAAAAATTTTCTAAATATATTTTCGATGATAACTTGTTAGAATCTTTAATTCTTGAAATTTTGATTTTTTAGGGGACACTACCTTTAAGGCATTTTGGATTTTGTTTGTATCACAAGCTATTTTTGTAATGCTACTATGGTTTCCTATCTTAATAAATAAAGTTAATCTTTATAAAGTTGAAAACAAACTACCTTAAAGGCACAAAAGGTCACAAGCTTGAAAAGTCGTGACACAAATTGCAGCAAGCAAATTACATTTACATGTAACCAGCTCACCATGTCACTTTTGGCAGTTTTCAGGACAGTCATTGATCTTTCAATATCTGCTGTCATCTTTGACATTAATTTTTCTTTAAATTCAGTATGTCATTATAAGCCCAATGCAATGGAAATTTAAGTTAATATTAACTTTTAGAATTGGAATACACGGTGGTTCGTAGTGCAGAAGCATGAACTCAAATACTTCAAGACTCGAAAGGTATGACTTGTTGTATTCAAGTTTCAAGTTTAATTTTCAATTATCAGATCTCTGCATCAGTTTTTGATTTATTTTTACCCAGGACGAGAGGCCCATCAAGGAAATGGATTTAAGAAATGCAGTTTCAGTAGCAGAAGATTCAATTGATGGCAAAAAATGTTGTTTCAAGTATGTACTTTCTTCCAAAAATTTAATCAGTTTTTGTTATTTTGGTAGTTGATTTGCTGTACAAACAGACTTGTTTTGATGTATAAGCTGTCATGCAAAATAGCTACAATACCATCACCAATGTATACTATTTATATTTTCTATTATAGCTTAGTTTTTCCTGAAAGAACTTTTTATTTTGTTGGAAATTCACCACAAGATGTTCAACAGTGGATGACATTTTTTCAATGGAAGATTGTATGTATAATTGAAATTTCAACTCTTTAATATTGCCAAATAGTGTTAAAGATTTGATGCAGATTTAGAATGTGTGGGGTCTACAGTTTGTCAAACCTGTTTGACAGTTCTAGTTGCTCATCAGGAAAGTTTGACATCTTCCTTTTTTAAGACAGATGATTTAGATCACTTGTGAATCTCTTCTTAAAAAGTTTTTCTCTGTGTCATCTTGTTCAGAGAAGTAGATGTGTTTTCTTGTGGTCTACTGTATTTGAAATATCAGGTTTCTGGCTCTCATTTTATTTTGTATAATTAGTATGGTTAGAATTATCTTGCTGAAACAGTTCATGTGAATTAATTTTGTGGAAATGCTAACGGAGTGGACCATGATCGTTTTCTCTTCATTTTAGGACCACTACAGATTCCGCAAAAAATGATAAAAGTTTTCACTGATTTTTTCTTTCTTTTTGTTTTTAAAAATCTTATTTAAATTTATTTATGAATAGGGAAAAATGAAGAATGAAATAGAAAAGCGGATATTTTTTGAAAATTTTAATGATAATGTAAACTATATTACCCAGTGGGCTAATTTGTTGAAAAACCACTGCAAAGGAGTGCATTCCTATAGAAATGTAAGCACTATTTCACTAAAAATGCTCTTTATTGTAGTGACTTTTTGAGGGTTATGCCCACTAGGTAAATGTTGTGATGTACCAATGATACCTGGAATTTTCTTTGCACTAGCCATGTCAAAGCATGCAAGTTGTAGTCAATTTAGTAATGATACTAAAATATTATGTGGATTAATTTTTCTACTGGGAGTTTTCAAAATTTGTATGGATTTATGCAGACTGTGAAAAAGATAAAATGGTTTTGTTTTTAGATAGTTTTTATCTCTCAGTTTGAATCTGTATTAATAACTAAGTATAAATACAGCGTCAAACTACAATGAAAAGCTAAGTTTATATGATGATCTTTTGACAATCTTAAGTTGGCTGTTTATATGAATGTCAGCTTGCTTGCTTATCGTGTTAATTGGTAGCCTTTGTGAAATGGCCTGGAAACAATTTATTTGTTTTGCTTGCTACTATCAGAGTATATATATACATTTGTAAATAATATTTTTTTTAAGAAGTTTTAATTATAATTTTTAATTTTTTTCTTTTTCATTGTATCAACTGATTTTGGAGTTTTCCAAGAAATATTTTCATTTTCATTATTCACGTAGTTTCAGTTTTACTTTCTACACAGAGATATATCGTTCAATCCTGATTCCCTTCTAGTTTATTCTTTATTTTTCTATGGTTTCCTTTATGTTTCATTATTTTCGTTACGATCTCAAACTAAGAAACATCTTATTGAATAGAATCTTTGTATTTTTTTTAATTTTTATAACAAGGGCATTTTTTGGCAAGTTTTGTCATAAACAGGTCTGCATTTCTTAATTATGAAGATATTTGATGATATTTGATGTAATTTTTCAAAATTTCTTTGTAAATATTCACTTATTGAACCTGGGTATTGAGGTAAAAGTGAAATTGGAATGGCTTATTATTACTGGCATTGAGTGGAATGTGTTAAATTGATGCATTTTTTCATTAGGACTGAATCAGCAGTTTCCCTTAAATTTTTATACTGCTGGATTTCCTTTAGTGATGTATTTGTGCAACATTTATTATGGAATGTTCCTTAACATTTATTTACGGGGATTAAGTGATATCAGTCCCTTGAGACTCGTATTTAACATCTACTGTAGTTTCATCAAAAGCGGTATAGTAAAAGTCCATGTGTTTACAGAAAGAAATTCACATAACTGGTTGATTCTGTGTCATTTTCAGTTAAATTTCACTGTGATGTTCATGTGTTAATGTGGTATTTAATAGACGAAAGCAGGTTTCAGTTTTGTCTTTGGCTCTCACTAGCTTTATAATTTACATCCATTTCTTAAGTGACAAGATCATGGCGAATTGGTTTCTTTCAACTGCCACATAACATATTTAGGTTACCTTTAATATTATTTGCTAAAATATTCTCTAACCTTCCAAAATTTCCAATCTATATTAAATATGGTTTAGAGTGTACAGATCCACAGATTTCTAACAAGCTAGACTTGTCGGTTTAAACGTTTCTTAAAATCATCTGAATGAATGAGGCATAGATTGAAATTCACCCTCACTGACCCAAATAAATTTGACACGGCATACCGATATTCTGTGGTAACACCCCATTTAACCACTGTTCATTTTCTGGACAAAGTGGCATAATATAATGTCCATGTGGAGATTGGGTCAGGAGTGGTGAAATATCAAACAAGAGTGTTAATGGTCTCTCTAATATAATTTATAGATTACATAATAAGCTATGACATGACTGAACGTACCATATACCGAATAAATGCTGGAAGCATTCGTGAACATTGTAGTGATGATGATGAAAATGTTTGGCTTAGTTCAGATGATGAACAAGATGGTGTCAAAACTGTGAACAATGCGAGTGTTCAGAAAATTGAAGATCTTCCGTAAGTCAAATCTGATGTCACTGAAACATTCAGTCTTCCTTATGTTATCTGAATAAAGTACTTGTTTGTTTATTGCATGACTGCTGTAATCTCCTTAGGAATTTGCCAAGATTCCAACGGCTTCTGATTCCCTGCATCTTCTTGGTTGATCAAAAATATTGTGTTCCTCTTACAATTTCCTACTGTCATGGCATTGTAATACTTTGTATCTTTTTAATGTTCTAAGTATTAGTCACGTGTTAAGTTATTATTTCTCTATGGAGAAACTAAACTATAACACTAATACAATACTAACTGTAGGTGGTTCCATGGTGACATGTCACGAAATACAGCTGAAGCTTTACTTCTAGTAAGCAATGTTGAAGGAACATATCTCATAGCGAACAGTAGCAATAACCCTGGAGATTATACCGTCTCTGTCAGGTTTGTGCAATTGATTTACTAAACTGTCAGGAACATCTGTCAGGAAAAACTCGTTATTGAAGTTGCATAATAGTAAATATCATTCAAGGCAATTAGTCTGTAAAATATTGACTGTCACCCCCAGTTGGTGTGTATATATAGAATGTTGCCTTTGACAGGACATTATCTTTATGAAGGATGTACCATAATTTCCTTCAACATTGGCTTTAGATGCAGAGATTCCGTTAAGCATTATTCACTGGAGTTTAATCAGTACAGAAACACCTATAAATTTGGTATGGGACAGTACGAATCATTGGAGGAGCTTATTGAACATTTTCAGTGTATGCCTGTCCTTGGTAGTGCAGCAGGTATTACTTTTCATGAGAAGTTGCATGCCACCTGTCCACATATGATTCTATAATTTTATTTTCCTTGATTTTAAAATACCTGGATCTGTTTTTTTTTGGGGTTTTTTTTGTATAGGTATCTCTGTGACACTTAAATTTCCGTACCTCAAAAATGTTGCTGAACCGACTGCTTATGAGAAAGTAACTCGGCACGCTGAATATGGGAAAACGTCATCCATTTCTGAAAGACAGCAAGCATGTCCTCCAGACTTACATGTCAGGAAAAATACATTTGATATTGCACCATGTATAATGAAATGAGCACCACATTGTATAATGACAAGAGCACTGCGTATAATGACCAAACCACTCCGTATAATAATGTCATCACATCATAATTGACAAAAGACTATAAATAACGACATAACAACACATGTTGTTTGAAGGACCGCATTTAATGAAAACAATGCCCAAAACAATGATGTTGGAATGTCAGAGTAAGCTTTCAAATCACTTAAGGCTGTTCCATAATTTTTGCACTGCACTGCACTGTCATATACTTGGCACCTTTTAAAAGTTGTGTACCTTTAATATAATTCACTCTATTCGGCATGTTCCCTCAAGAACTTTGGTGCAAATATAAATTCCATTCTGCTTGGTAAATTTGTTGAAAACCACTGTGGAGGTGTACATTTCTATAGAAAATATAAAACGTTTAAGTCAGCGATAAATTTGTGTCGGTAAAAATATAGAAAACATAGAAAACACAGATTTTATAAATCACGATATTTCAGCTAACTATGTGTCTTTTTTTATCATGTGTACGTTGCTTCTACTGACAAGGAAATTTATATGGTTCAACAAAAAATTCTAAAAAAGTGACAATTAACAAGAGGGTTAAAAAACTAAATAGAGATAAATAGAAGAAAATTATTGGTTAAAGGAATTGTGTGAAATATACAACAAATGAAACGTGCGTAACAAAGTGAACAAGGTGTATTAAAAGGATATCTACATAATGAAAGTAATTAGCTAGAAACAATAAAATATAATTATAGAGTCATTTACAAATTAATTGGTGATAGCAATGTTAAGCATCCGAAAAATAACAAAACAAGAAAGTACGTAAATGAGGTCGGTGAAATACATTGAAAATAACACTTACAGCCTCTTCTCTCTAAAGGCCATAAGACAAAATAAAAACACAAAAAGCTATATAAGATATACACTAGAGAATATATACTAGGTTACAGTTGTCAAAATGATCAACGGTAAATAGGGGGTAACTATATACAAGTAGGCCTATCAGGTTAAATCAATAACCCGCAGAGAATACTCAATCTAGTGTAACCAAAAGGCAAAATATTATACAGGAAAATTATAAAAACTAAAATATAAAATCAAACAAACTAAAAACTAATGTACCATTAAGGAAAGCACCTATCCAAAATCTAATGGCACATCCCGCTCATTTAGACCATCAGGGAGGAATGTATTTAAAGTTTCCTGCCAAAAGTTCTCCCTACGTATATCTGAGGGTAGGTTACTCGCTTCGTCGATAAGTCTAAAATCCCAGTCCTCGCGTCCATGATGGTCCTTCTGAGCGAAATGTGCATGGAAACCAGCTTGTGGAAGGATGTCACCCAATACGTTTTTCTTGAAGCAGGATTTGTAATTATTAAATCTTTTTCGAAAAGGAGGACCCATGCTTCCTACGTATTGGATGCCGCACATTTTACAGGTAACAAGATAAACCACAAATTGAGAGTTGCAATTTAGATCAACGGGTTTAATTTGATATTCCCTCCCATCCTTCCCAGAAAAATTGCTGGTAATAGAACGACACATCTCGCAACGTTTTCCTCCACATCCCCTACGCTCCGGTTGCCCAATTTTTGGCAACTTAGCACGAACTAAAATGTCTTTCAAACTTCTTCCCCGCTTAAAACCAACTACTGGAATGCTTTATATTTTCTATAGAAAATATATACACCATTTCAATGAAAATTATCACAGTGATTTTTGTTGACATTTTTGCCCACTTTGATATAATGCTTAGAGGATTATTACAAAGAATAGAAGCAATTCTGAATATATGCATATCTTCTTAAAATTTAAAATCAAAGTCAGAAAGAGGAGTAAACATTTTGTTTAAAGTTGATGTTTCAATTTATTTTCTAAATCATTATCAGGGCACAGTAATTTATTAAGAAAATAAATTGAAATATTGACTTTAAATTAAATGTTTACTCTTCTTTCTGACTTTGATTTTAAGTTTTCAGAAGATATGCATATATTCGGAATTGCTTATTTTGAATATATCGGCAGGAAAAGGATTTTAGAGGGTTACTCTTCCATCATTTTGCTATCTAGATTGCTTCTAAAGAGGGTTTTCTGACGAAACGTGGTGCATTACACAAGGTAGGATCCATCTCACAACAAAAAACTGTGCTAGGCTTATTCCTTATCTTATTCTTATTTTATTTTTTTATTTTTCTTCACTGTAGAATTGGAAGAAGCGATGGTTCGTGTTGCAAAAGAATACACTAAGATATTATGCAAATGAAAAGGTATGGATTTATGCTTCTTTTCTTCTTCTTCTTCTTCTTCACCAAATGTTATGTGCTCATGTGAAAGACATCCAAAACAATCTTTCAAAAAACTCTCCCTGAGTCAATGCAGGCCTTATAATGATAATGTTAATAATTTATTTTATGGTGTGAATGAACAACTGTTGGTTGCATGACCTGCAGGAAATCATTTTTTACTATCGTTTCGACAGACTCAACCTAAATGTGTTTTCTGTTACGTCATTCAACAGTCTTACAATATTAGTACAGTACACCCCCCCCCCCCCCCCCCCCCCTTGAAATTTTTTTACCAATAGTACAATTCCGTTAAATCAGACTCGCAAAGGTCCGAAAAAATCGGTCTGACTTAACGGGAGTCAGACTATTGTACTGCACTGTATTGTTGTACTGTATTTGTTTTTATTTCTCAGACACGACCTAACTGTTTCCCTGTTCTATTGTTTTACAGGCAAGTACACATATTCGTGAAATCGATCTTCGTGACGCGCATGTCGCGACAGAAGACTTCATCGATGGAAAAACAAACTGTTTCAGGTAGAGATTGTTGTACGTTATATTTAATTACTTGTTTTATTTGAAAATAAATCTAATTGTATAAATCTCCATGCAGGCTGTAATGTAATCTATTTATGTAAAAAAAACAACCCTTTCCCATAATTCATCATGGCATCCAACATATTTCCACTAATGAGTGTTTGCCACATTTTGCCAATGGCCTGCTTTACTTTGTAAGTAGAAGGTATGCGAATTCGAATGGTTTGACACGCCAAACTCTTGGGAGATTGAAAGATTGGGTGGTGGCCATCCGTAAGCATATTCCGTGGTTGTTTGTTTTAAGAACGACGACGGACAATGTATTAAAATTACGCCTTCCTTTCGCCGCACTTTGAAGTTGATCACTAATGGCGACCGTCGCCCTTGATTAGTCTGTAAAATATTGACTGTCGCCTTTGATCGGTCTGTAAAATGATGACCGTCCCCTTGGTGGTCTGTAAATATATAACTTCCATTTAGACTTGTCACAACATCGAGAATATTTTATTTCGACGCATCTTCATCGTCTGAAGCTCGGTCATGGATCGATATGTTGGCGTGGAAAATTGTAAGCTTACTTTACATCTGACTCGCTATTGTTGGAACCACTAACCAATCGCACATGTGCAATCACACATGCGCACTGACAAACGTAACCACATATTTGCTCATTCATAAGTTACTAATCATTAATTATTGTGGATTTACTATTATGAATTAACAGACCTCCTGGTTTATTTCTGACTGGTCAAGCATTCTAAACTTCAGAATTTTTCTTTAGGATTATTACAAAAAACGCAAAGCTGAACGATCAAACAGGAATTTGTAAGTGAAACTATTCGAACATCTCATATTTTCTGCTTCTCTCAACATACCTTTTTCCTCTAAGCCTCTTAAAATTGTTGAATTTGTGTGAAGAAGATATTGATTCTTTGGTTTGATTGCAATATTTGTTTTTTATCCTAGATCTGCAACATTAGAGCATGCTGGTAATGTTGGAACACATGCAGCATATCTTTCGCAATACTCCACACTATGATGGTTTCGGTATTTGTCGCTGGATTGATCAGTATAAAATCAAAGCAATTGCATGCAAAAAGAAAAGACCAGATGTTTACTTCACAGTCTATTTTTTGAACACATTTCGCTATAAATTCGCTTGTCACTTTCTCTTTAAGTTAGTCACTGTTTATGCTGTGTCACCGTTCATAAAAACAATAATATTTCGTCTCTTGTGTTATACATTTTATGTGTTTTGTGAAGCCTTTATTTGACAGTTTTAGGCTTTTAAGTTTGATTTCTTCACAGTGTAACTTTCTTACAGTTTTTAGACCTTTTGATCTTCTATACATTGAGATAAATTGTAATTTTTTTATAGTATAAGGTATAGTATAAGGTAGTTTGATCCAGGGTTACTTTTTAAAACCCTCATATAATGCACATAACAGATAATTTCTTACAATTTCAGACAATCTATAATAGATGGTGTAAACCTTGTGGAATATGTTTGGGTGGTCGAGTTTATAAACAATAGTTTATAAACATTACCTAGTGCTATCAAACATTTTGAGAAGAGTTTCTCACATCAGTTTTAAGAAGAGTTTCTCACATCAGTTTTAAGAAGAGTTTCTCACATCAGTTTTAAGAAGAGTTTCTCACATCAGTTTTAAGAAGAGTTTCTCACATCAGTTTTAAGAAGAGTTTCTCACATCAGTTTTAAGAAGAGTTTCTCACATCAGTTTTAAGAAGAGTTTCTCACTCACATCAGTAAATAAATAAATAATTTTCTTGGGATTGTTACACACTTTTTTGTGAAATTTGTTCTTTTTCGTATTCTGAAGTCATGTCATCCATAATAATATTAAAGGCTCTTTTCTCTTTTTTTTTCTTTTTTGTCAATACCATTGACATGGGTTCAAATGAAATAAAAAGTAGGGTCGTTTAGGCATTCTTTAATTTCATGGCATTCCCTGGAATATGACGAACTCCTGTTTATGTCATAACTCACATCACTCTTTCAAGAAACGATTTGTTGATGGTGATGTGAGGATCAGTTGATGGTACCAGTTGCTTGGACGTCATCCTAAACAATCTTGCATGTTGAAGATTGCAATAAAATCAGCTCTTACAAAAGATGCCCTAAAGAAGCAGGGTATCTGCCAAATCAAGGAAAATTCATCCAATTCAGATGTCATCTAAAAAAATCAGGGAAATTTGGGGAAAATAAAGGAAAAAGACATAGTCTGTTGATTAATTTTAATAGAAAGTATAGTTACACCTGAAAAGCGAGTCCGTATTTAGAAAAGCTTAAATGCAGAAAAAAGGGCAACTTCATAACTTGGGTAGAAAACGATTCATATAGCAGGTTAATCCTTGTATCATTTTCATTTGAAGTGATGTTCCTGTCATAAAACTAGTGTTAATGTGGTACTTATCAGACGAAAACAGGATTTAAAATTTCCCTTTGGCTCCCAGTAGCTTTATAATTTACATCCATTCCGTTACTTTTGCGTTCTACGTTCTAGATAATATAATAAAAAGTTGCTATGACCGATCGTGTCTTATACCGGTTAAATGCTGGAAACATCCATTGTAGTGATGATGATGATGATGATAACTGGCATTCTTCAGATGACGAGCAAGATGGTACCAAAGCGATGAACAATGCAAATGCTCAGAGAATTGAAGATCTTCCGTAAGCCAAATCTGAATGTCACTGAAACATTCAGTCTTCCTTATGTTATCTGAATAAAGTACTTGTTTGTTTATTGCATGGCTGCTGTAATCCCCATAGGTATTTGCCAAGATTTCGATAGCTTAGCATTTCTTGAATCTTCTTGGTTCCTTAGAAATTTTAATGTGTTCCTCTTACGATTTCCTACTGTCATGGCATTGTAATACTTTGTATCTTTTTTAATGTTCTAAGTATTAATGACCTGTTGAGTTATTTATTTCACTGTGGAGCTAAGGTCCAATCACAATAATTATGTAGTGGACATCTTAAACGATTTCAAATCTCCCAAAAACCTGTCTCTAAGAGAAACCTGTACTTGAACATGTACTTATTGTTTGATTTTTAACGCTGTTCGAGTTGTGAGGAAGCATCTTTTGTGTGTAGGTGGTTCCATGGTGACATGTCACGAAATACAGCTGAAGCTTTACTTCTAGTAAACAGTAACGAGGGAACATATCTCATGCGAAACAGTGGCAATAACCCTGGAGGTTATACCGTCTCTGTCAGGTTGGTGTGATTGAATCGCTTATTTGATGGTCAGGAAAATCTATCAGGAAAATCTCGTTATTGAAGTTGCATAATAGTAAATATCATTCAAGGCAATTAGTCTGTAAAATATCGATGTTAACCCCAGTTGGTGTGTATATATATATAGATTGTTGCCTTTTACAGGACATTATCTTTATGAAGGATGTACCTAAATTTCCTTCAACATTGGCTTTAGATGCAGAGATTCCATCAAACATTATTCGTTGGAGTTTAATCAGTACACGAATACCTATAAATTTGGTATGGGACAGTTTGAAAAATTGGAGGAGCTTATTGAACATTTTCAGTGTATGCCTGTCCTTGGTAGTGCAGCAGGTATTACTTTTTCATGAGAAGTTGCATGCCCTTTGTCCACATATGATTCTATAATTTTATTTTCCTTGATTTTAAAATCTTCAACATTTTGATTATGTGTATATGTGCAACATGGATCTGTTTTTTGGGGTTTTCTTTGTTTTTTTTTTGTAAAGAAAAGCATTGCATATCCTTTCACAGGTATCTCCGTCACACTTAAATTTCCATACCTCAAAAATGTTGCTGAACCGACTGCTTATGAGAAAGTAACTCGGCACGCCGAATATGGGAAAACGTCATCAATTTCCGAAAGACAGAAAGCATGTGCTCCCGACTTACACGTGAGGAAAAAATTAGTTTTATGATATCATCTTTTATTTAAAATGCACCAACCTGTCATATACTGGGCACCTTGTAAAGATTGCGTGCCTTTAATATAATCTACTCTGCTCTGCATGTTCCCTCAAAAACTCTGGTTCAAATACAATTTCTGCTTGGCAAATTTGTTGAAAACCCCTGTGTAGGTGTACATTTCTATGGAATGGCACACAAATATCCACACTATTTCAATGAAAAGGCACTTCACCGTAGTGGTTTTTTTTGAGAATTTTGCCCACTGAGACAATGTAAGAAGGTTATTCTTCCTATTTACTATCTAGATTGCTTCTAAGGAAGGTTTTCTGACGAAACGCGGTGCATTACACAAGGTAGGATCCATCTCACAACAAAAAGCTGTGCTAGGCTTATTCCTTATCTTATTCTTATTTTATTTTTTTATTTTTCTTCACTGTAGAATTGGAAGAAGCGATGGTTCGTGCTGCAAAAGAATACACTAAGATATTATGCAAATGAAAAGGTATGGATTTATGCTTCTGTGTTTCTCTTCTTCTTCTTCTTCTTCACCAAATGTTATGTGCTCATGTGAAAGACATCCAAAACAATCTTTCAAAAAACTCTCCCTGAGTCAATGCAGGCCTTATAATAATAATGTTAATAATTTATTTTATGGTGTGAATGAACAACCGTTGGTTGCGTGACCTGCAGGAAATCATTTTTTACTATCGTTTCGACAGACTCAACCTAAATGTGTTTTCTGTTACGTCATTCAACAGTCTTACAATATTAGTACAGTACAACCCCGTTAAGTCGGACAACCGTTTAAGTCGGCGTTTAAGTAAGCCCCCCCCCCCCCCCCCCCCTGACTTAACGGGAGTCAGACTATTGTACTGCACTGTATTGTAGTACTGTATTTGTTTTTATTTCTCAGACACGACCTAACTGTTTCCCTGTTCTATTGTTTTACAGGCAAGTACACATATTCGTGAAATCGATCTTCGTGACGCGCACGTCGCGACAGAAGATTTCATCGATGGAAAAACAAACTGCTTCAGGTAGAGATTGTTGTACGTTATATTTAATTACTTGTTTTATTTGAAAATAAATCTAATTGTATAAATCTCCATGCAGGCTGCAATGTAATCTATTTATGTAAAAAAAAACCCTTTCCCATAATTCATCATGGCATCCAACATATTTCCACTAATGAGTGTTTGCCACATTTTGCCAATGGCCTGCTTTACTTTGTAAGTAGAAGGTATGCGAATTCGAATGGTTTGACACGCCAAACTCTTGGGAGATTGAAAGATTGGGTGGTGGCCATCCGTAAGCATATTCCGTGGTTGTTTTGTTTTAAGAACGACGACGGACATTGTATTAAAATTACACCTTCCTTTCGCCGCACTTTGAAGTTGATCACTAATGGCGACCGTCGCCCTTGATTAGTCTGTAAAATATTGACTGTCGCCTTTGATCGGTCTGTAAAATGATGACCGTCCCCTTTGGTGGTCTGTAAATATATAACTTCCATTTAGACTTGTCACAACATCGAGAATATTTTATTTCGACGCATCGTCATCGTCTGAAGCTCGGTCATGGATCGATATGTTGGCGTGGAAAATCGTAAGCTTACTTTACATCTGACTCGCTATTTGAGGCAACCACTAACCAATCACGCATGTCCAATCACGCATGCGCACTGACAAACGTAACCACATCCGCTGTAAGTTACTAATCATTAATTAATTTTATTAATCGCTATGGATTTACTAATTAACTGACTTCCTGGTCTGTTTCTGTCTGATCAAACTTTCTAAACTTTTCCTTAGGATTATTATAAAAACCGCCAAGTTGAACGATCAAACTCGAATTTGTAAGTGAAACATTTCGAATAATTCGTGTTTTCTGCTTCTCTCAACATACCCTCCCCCCACCCCCTTCTCTCCAATCTCCTTTTCCCCTAAGCCTCGTGAAATTGTTGAATTTGCGTGAAGAAGATATTGGTGTTCTTTGGTTTGATTGCAATATTTGTGTTGTTTACCCTAGATCTTCATCACTAGAACATGCTGGTAATGTTGCAACTCATGCTGCATACCTTTCACAATACACGAAGAAGCTATGACGGTTATGTTGTTGAGTTAGATTCAGCTGGACTGATCAGTATGAAATTACTGAAAACAAATAAATTTATCCAACTATTTTTAACCTGTTTAAACAGATGAAAACATCTCCTCTGAGACAACCCTAATAAATTCACCACAGGGTCTGTTACAAAAGTATTAGCATTTTTGTCCATCCGACACGATAACTGTTTATTTCAATATTTTTTTACTATCATCCTTGTAGAAATCATGTTTTTGAATTTTTTAATTCTATTCTAGTATACTTTCGAAAACCGTTTGCTTGATATTGTATCATAAAGTGCTGTTTTTTATATAGCTCTAAGTATCGATTTGTCCGTCCGACATAAAGCAAGTACTTTTGTAACAGACCCCACACAAACCTGATCTGGTTATCGTTCGATGAATTCATTGCATTGTATGTCATAATATTTCGTCTCCTCTGCATCATACATGCATGTATATGTTTTGTGAAACGTTTTTTATAGTTTTAAGCCTTTGAGCTGGATTTCTTTACAACAACTTTCTTACAGTTTTTAGAACTTTGATTTTCTGTACATTTAGATGAAGTGTAATTTTTATATATTTATAAAAGTAGTTCGAACCTATGTTGCGTTTTTATAATACACGGTGTAAACCTTGCAAAATATGTTTGGGTGGTCGAGTTTATCAGCAATTGTCATCTAGTTCTATCGAAATGTTTGAGAAGATTTTCCACCCAAATAAATAAATAAATTCTTTGGGACTGTTACACACTCTTTCTTCAAATTTATTCTTTTTGCCACGTCATCCATAATAATGTTAAAGGCTCTTTTTTTTTCTAAATAAAGAAATCAGGGAAAATTGCTAATATTCTGGAAATTACGGGAGAAATTAAGGAGAAAGCTTTCATACCTGTTATTAGCTATACTAGTAAGTTAAGACGTATGTTTTAATTTTATATGATACTTTATGAAAAGTGTTTTTTGAAGGCTTGAAAGAAACTGTTTATTAGATTTTGTATTTTATGGTTAGTTTTATGGTAGCCATAATTAATCCTGGTTAACCCAGGGTCGAGAATAGAAAAATACACGTTTTTTTATAAGCAACACGTTTATAAGCAACACTAGTAAATTTTCTCAAAAAATTAAGCAACAGTACTACAAGGATCTTACATAAATTAGCAACATGAAATTTTGAAATAATGCAGCACTAGCATAGCTACAACACATTTCTTAAAATTGCCACACTAGGTGGTTCACTATGTTGCAGTACTATGTCCTACACTTTGTACTTAAATACTTAAGCTTACACAAAGGTATTCAAGACTGGAAATACATATTTTTTTAACTAATTCTTAGCAACAAATTAAGCAACATTACTACTAAAAAATGGTCATTTTTTAAGCAACATTACTACTAAGGTCTGACCCTGGTTGCTTATAAAAAAAAGTGTACCATCTTAACATTTAAAATGTTAAAACCGCCGGAAGTAATCGGAAATTCAACCAAAAAGGTTCTCGTAGGCAGCCTGTCCTTCTTTGTCAAATCAATTTTTGTACAGTGGTGTAGCTGACTCTAAAGTTGCACATAAATTAAACGATTGAAGGAGCACATTGAAAAGAGCCTATATCTGCGTATCTCTCAGCTACTGCTTTCCCTTGAATGTCATTGGAAGATTGTGAAAAATAAGAATTTGTGCGATCGTTGCAGGTGCGCAGCCAGGATATTTCTACCAAAGGATTCTTAGATTAAGTTGTTAAAGCTTTAATATCATGTGCCTTTTTGTTAAGAAGATCATAATTCTCATATGGAACAGGTTGCTTCTGATATTTTCTAAGCAGCTCTCACGACCTCGACATCGAAAAGGCAGGAGACCCTGGGTTCAAGGTTGGCTTTCACGACCTTTCAACCAACCCAGCTTATTATCTTTAGGAAGTTGCCTTTTGTTGCACTGATGTTGGAAGAAAGCTCACTCGGTTTCTACTCCTTACAGAAATTTACTCCATGAAAAAAGTGATGGCTGCCACTCTTAAGTAATAAGAGGTCAAAATTTGAAATAGAATAGCCCAAATTGTTCTCAACAATGTATATTTTAAAAATGATTAGTTAGCGAAGTGTCTGTATTATTTGTCAATTTGAAACTTTCTCAATAACAAATGATGTGGTTTCTACGCTTTAACATACCATCCATGCTATTATGTTTAATTTGGAGAATCTATCCCCAGTGGGCAAAATCGTCAAAAAAGTCACTACGACGAAGGGCATTTTTATCGAAATTGCGTGTATATTTCTAAAAAATGCACTCCGGCGCAGTGATTTTTTAACGAAATGTGTCGGCTGAGATCTGGGAAAAGTTAGAAAAAGTTTCTGCATGAATAGATAAACAATAGATAAACAGTAGATGACGTAATGCTTAATTCAAAGCCTTAAAAAGAGCGGTAAGTAACTGGCTTATAAGTCGTGATGATTGAATCAAAGTCTGACACCGCCATTTTAGAATCCATTCGAGTGATTCTATAACTTATGAATTTTATCTTAAGGCTGGTTCTCACTAGCGTCGTAAGGCTTACGTTACGACGATCGTAAGCCTTGCGACAGTTTTAAGGCTTGCGCTAGTGTGAATAAAAAAAATCCAGAAACCCATCTTAAATCTTACAACTGTATTTTAAGGCTTACGATTGATATCAAAAAATTTTCTTACAACGGGTTAGAAAAATAATAAACAAAATAGCGCCGCCTTCATTGAGAAAAAAACGAATTTGTGCCTTAGCTATCCTTATACTCATGGAAGATGAAGAGGAATGTAGGCCCAAACAAAGAAGATTTTGGGTAAGAAATGTTTTTCAAGAAAGATAGTCATGGTTATTACCATATTTTGGTACAAGAACTTCGTTTATTTGACAAAGAATATTTCTCTCGATTTGTTCGCATGACATCAGATCGTTTGGAACATTTACTTTCTTTAATTGGACCTTCTCTGCAACGACAAACAACATGAATGAGGGAACCAATTTCTGCTGCTGAAAGACTGGTTTCTGGCATCAGGACAGGTCACAACAATCTCTCTGTTTTTCCTTCAGAATCAGTCGAGCATCGGTTTGTGTTATTTTAAGTGAAACTTGCCTTTCAATCGAATAATTCCGGAGAATGTCAATTTCAATTCGAACGTTTTTTGATTACTTTGAACGTTTTAGTTCATTCAAACTCTTACGATTACGACACAAGATCAAAACTTTTTGATCTTGAGCGTAAGGCTTACGACAGCTGCGCAAGGTTTACGACGGTCAATCGTAAGACAAAAAAGTGTTCACACTTATTTGAGAAAACACTTGCGATCTGAAGGCTGGTTCTCACTTATCGTCGTAAGGCTTACGTTACGACGATCGTAAGCCTTACGACAGTTTTAAGCCTTACGACGAATATCAAAAAAATTATAATCGTAAGCGTTATGCAAAATAAGTGTGAACACTTTTTTGACTCAAAATTCGTCGGCGATGACCGTCGTAAGCCTTACGCAGAATATCAAAAAGTTTTGATATTTTATCGTAAGGCTTACGACGACATAAGGAGTTTGAATGGACAAAACGTTCGAATATAAAAAAAACATTCGATTACGAAATTCGATTTTGTCAAAGCGCTCGAATTTTATTTTTTTAAATCATTGCTTCGGAAAAGTTTGCACGCATTGTACATCATGGGCAAAGCAGAAGACGAACGTATGTCAATTGCAGTACAAAAGTACCCATGCTTATATGACAAAGCCATACCAGCTTTCCATAATAAGAACGAGAAGCGGAACGCATGGAATGAAGTTGCCAAAGAACTTAATCTAGAAACTGGTAAGATTTTTTAACTATATTTTATTCAAACATAGTCACTATGATTCAAAGAAAAAAGACCAGGACTGACAAGGCCATAATGTAAGAAATTTTAATGCTTTCTAAAGTTTGTTTTAAACCGTATTTTTCTTTAGGCCAGGCTGCAAAAGATGCGTTTACAAGTCTACGCACCAAGTATGTGAGACGGAAAAAGGCTTTGAAAGATACGAAACGGTCTGGTACCGGAACTGAGAAGGTGGCGAAGGCTGAAAGGGATATGCAAGAGTACAATTTCCTCGGTTGGTTGGACAACTTTGTTTATGAACGCAACACAAAATGTAACTTATCTAATGAGGAAGATATGGATGTTGGCGACTTTATTGGAAACATTTCGGAAGGAGCTGCTTCCGAACAATCGGCAGACACGACGTTACAAGCCACGGGCTATATTAATGATCCTGAGGTTAATAAGGCAATTTCGCCTACAGTTGTCGAGGAGATAAATAACAATTCACCCAATAACTTCTCCAATAATCTTGCGAGCACTTCGCAAGTTACTGGACAAGTTAAATGGATAAAAAATAAACGACAGAAAAAAAATGAAGGAACTAATCCTAACCAGGGAAACCGAGAAATTTTAGAAAGGCTTACTACTGTGCTTTCAACTCAAGAGCAAGTAGATGATGAAGATGACATATTTGGAAAGTATGTGGCAAGTGAAATAAAGGCGTTAAACGTGCGTCAAAAGCGAGTCGCCAAGGGTGAGATCGCAAGCCTGCTCAATCGTCTTGCCTTGGAACAATTAGACATTGAAATTTCGTTGTTTGACAACTATCAATGAAATCTCTGTTGAACTTTCAGAATATGGTACGTGTTCCTAAGAATATAAAAGTTCGTGTTCTAAATCTTAATTTTATAAAACTGGCCCACAGCTGCGCACATGCTCCAATTGCCACGAAAGTACGTTTTCGTTCATGAAGTATTCTTTCAGTCCCTCTCGTTGTGCCAACGCACATTGCTGGTATCGAGAACCTCTAACATTATTAATTTCTGTCAAGCCCCCTACACCTTCACTTCGAATGATATCTCTCCATGTACCTGCCTTAAAAGAACCATCGGAATTTTCGGAATCAATAAAGCCAGTCGGACAATAATACGCATTATGTGTTTGTTGCAAGTAATTATGTAAAGTAATAGCTGCAAGGCTGTACCTTTGTGCATTTTCCACCTTTGCTTTTATTGGCCGACGGAATATTCTCCAACGAGATGCAAGTATGCCAAATGTATTTTCGATCGTGCGCCGTGCTCTGGACAATCGATAATTAAAAACTTTCTGTGATTCAGTGAGGTTGCCAGGATACGGTCTAACAAGCCATGACTTTAGTGGGAAAATCTCGTCCCCAACCAGAAAATAATTTACTGGGTTGTTCGGACACCCTACTAAAGGTTCAGCAGTTGGTAGATACATTTGATCACTATCAAATCTATTTCCAATTAACGAATTGGCCAAAACTCCGCAATCGTTGTTGCTACCATAACTCCCAATATCAACCAGAGTGAATGTATACTTGGCGTCGCAAACTGCCAATAATACCAGACTGAAAAAGCCTTTGTAATTATAGTACAGAGACCCACTATTTGCAGGGCATTCAATGGCAATGTGCTTTCCATCAATTGCGCCAATACAATGTACCATATCCCAGATATCGAAGAATTCTTTACTGATCTTCTTCCACTGCGAGACTGTACTTGGTGGTCGTACATAACAGGGCGATAAAATCTCAAATATTTTGTCACACGTTTCGCTTAAAATAGTGCAAATTGCCGATCGGCTTATTCTGAAGGAAAAACATAGCGATTGTTGCGAGTCTCCAGATGCAAGAAACCTCAATGTCAAAACTAGTCTTTCAGCGGGAGAAATTGGCTCTCGCATTCTAGTTGTTGATCGCTGGAGAGATGGTCCAACCAATGAAAGTAAATGTTCCAAGCGTTGTGGTGACATACGAATAAATCTAAAGAAATATTCTGTATCGAACAGACGCAGTTCTTGCGTTAAAATGTGGTAGTCCCCATATTTTTTTCTGTCTTGGAACATCTTGCGGGTCCAAAACCTTCGTGACTTAGACGTATGCTCTTTATCTTCTTCTTCTAACAGCAATGTCAGTATAATCATTGCACAAGCTTTCTTTTTTCTAAGAGATAAAGTCGCCATTTTTAACTTCAACTTCACCTCTTTGATTTGAGCTTGCAATGTGTTGGCATCTTTGTTTTTTTTTATATATTTTTTGATATTCGTCGTAAGCCTTAAAACACAGTCTTAAGGCTTACGACAGAAATTCCCGTTTTAGTAGTTCTCACTAGCGTAAGGCTTAAAACTGTCGTAAGGCTTACGATCGTCGTAACGTAAGCCTTACGACGATAAGTGAGAACCAGCCTTAAAGCAATGCACTACACGATATATTCAGAAAATAAATCCAACGGGAAAATTTGTTGAAAAATCACTGCGAAGAAGTGCATTTCCAGGAGAAATATATACATTGATTCAATAAAAACGCTCTTCATCGCAATGATTTTGAGAATTTTACCCACTGGGACAGGCAATGAGAAAACAAACATAATATGAATTCTCAGAATTTTGGCCATTCTCAGAAACATCCATAATCTTAATCTTTCCAAATTCATGGATTCGACTGAAAATACTATTTTTTTAATGAATTACTTCAAAACGACATAAGTATTTGTTTATGCATAATGTCAATATTTTTTCGGCGTTTATTTTGATATAGTCGTCATGGTAAACAAAAATGTCACCGGAAACTTCGCAAATGTACCCGCAAACGTCGTAAATTTACCAACAAACGTTGCAAATGTACGCACAAACTTTGCAAATGTCACTGCAAATTTGGAAACTTTTCGAGGATTACTGCTGGATGACATACAGTTTTTTTTGCTTTTTTGTTTTACTTTATGTTCATCATTACTCTTATCGTGCATAATAAAAAAGCGACAATCAAACGAGTTCAAGTTAAAAGAAGAGAGAAAAACTCACCTACGAAAATAAAGGTCCCCAAATATATCCTTTGCGCTCTTTAAATTGGTGTATGATCGTTTCGCTCGAAGAAATAGCATCATTGAAGTGCTCGTATTTTTTCGTTGATATTAATTCACAAACTTCACTCTCAGGTAAAATATTTCAATATTTCAAGCTGGCGTCAAAATCAAGGCTTAACAGAGTCCACTGTTATAAAGTTTTTATAACTTCTTTAACTCTTTTTTAAAAAAAACGCGTAGTGGGGGGAATATTTGTTAGGGTCTAATGACGTTTTTCAACATTGTTCTACAAATGAAGACATCCCTGCGAAGTGTATCAAGGTTGAAGGAACGGAAGTTACTCAAACTATATAGGTTTGTGTTTCGCATCTGAATTAACCTGTGCCAGATAAAACAGTCATTCCCCCCACACATTTTGTACGAGTTGCAAGTCAGAAGAAATCAAAGTTCGTTCTCAAGATTCTTTCAGACTACCCTGGCTTCTCGTCTGAATTTTCTTTCAGATGGTTTGAATCTGATAGTATTTTGGACAGGAAATGCTGTTCAGTAAAAAACTAAAATCTGATTGGTGACGTCACTCATGTTTAGTTGTTTGTGATTCCTGAAGTACAAGTAAAACCAGTCGACACGAGATCAAATATTTCTTTACCTTCTAATAATTAGCATCGGTCTGCCTGCATCAGAAATAGTTGTTAGTAAGAACTTTGGCCTGGAATAACGCGTTTACATGGTTATACGAGAAAAACGGACGAACATTCGGTTTAATCGGAAATAATACGAACAGGAAAAATAAATTCACAAAACATTTTGTCATAACACAATGTTTAAATATGACGAGGAAAAGCCTTGCTGTTTTATATTTTACTTTATTTTCCTTCCCAACAAAGAACAATACAAATATTTTTTTAATTGTTTTCACAAAAAATAATTCAACCTAATATAATCAAGAACTTTAGCTTCTTTGTCCTGTGTGACAGCTGTGAACTTAATTTCGTTTTATTAAATTGAAGTTTTCTGTGGTCAGCTGCCTTTACTGATATCACACAAAAAAACCCTTAATAAAATAGTAAACCAGACATAAGATTATTCAAGAAACGTCGGCTGAAAATAATGAGGGGGGGTTCACTTGTTATTATAACCACTCTCTCTAAAACTGTGTTGACAAATGCACACTTAATGAAAAAAAAGAATATCCCTACAATCAAAACGTCATTATGATGAATGACATCACTAATGTCAAAATCAGACTTAACTTTAACATGATAAACTAAATTAATTCGAAAAGTTAAAATAATCACTTTAGAAGGAGTGGAAGTAAATTGGCTAACAACTAAATTGTGTTGTGAGAAAACAACTAATAATTAGAACATCGCCTAGCTACAATCACATGAGCCAGTCATATGATTTTTGATGTCATAATAGATGAATTCAGAGATTATTGGACATATTAAAAAAAATTAGTTTTAATTCAAATATTAAATAAAGATGGATTTTGGAAACGATTGTTTGGGTACTCAAGAAAAAAGATATAAAGACAATGTCTATGCATAATGTAGTTCCATTCAAGTAAATTATCATTACTTTAAGGTATAAAAATAGAATTATGTCAAAGCTTCTTTAAACTACATGCCTTCAAGAACTTTGTTTTCCAAACAACAGCTTCTTCTTGCCAGGTGGACAAAGATGCTCGGGCAATGATGATGGAATGTCATCATCATTATTCAATTTTACGTCGATTAGATACATGGCAAGGGCAAATTCTTCTTCATCCAAATGACCATCCTTATCAATATCAGATAATGTCCAGATTCTAGCTAACGTATTCTTTGGAAGCTTTGACTTAACCATTGCCTGCTTGGCTGCAGCTCCAGAGATTTTTCCATCTACAGGATCAAGATCCAGGAACATTTTATCATACTTTTCTTTGTTACCTGCAGCAGTAACAACCCACTGACTGGATCCAGCACCTAAGTTGAATCCTTCAGCTGCACCTGTTGCAAACGGATTGAATTCTCCAGCAGTGCTTGCAAAAACACCTCCTTTGACAGTCTGCTCGTTGTTTCTCTGTTCTGCTTCCTGAGGCAACATTGCCATCAGTCGGGCAATATCAACTGCTAACATTTGATCAACCTTTTCAATAAGCTTTGGTTTCAAAGCCGGGAACTTAGAGAAATCATGATATTGTAGATTCTCCTGCATACGTTGAATGTTGGGGAAATCACCAGGTGAAATTTCATGCTGCATTTGGATACGGCGAAAAATATCTGCTAAATTTTTGATCAGTTCAGCCTTTTTTTTGTCTTTACCAAAGACTGATGGCATTTCTTCTCTTAAAGCTGATATAATGTAAGCATGAACCTACAAATAAAAAAAAGACAAAATCCAAAGTCTTTATATACCAGTAACATTGTTGTTAACTTTCCAAGCAAATCAAAAGGGTTTTTTTCATGGCAACAATAGTTTCTTCGAGGATTTTAAATTTAAAAATGAAAAAATTCAACTGTACTTAAAGCATGTATGTAAAGAACACAATCAACCAATCACTTATCTAAGTCAAGGAATCCTGAAAAAAAGAGAGCATTGATTCTGGTTAGAGAATATTACCTTTGCAAGTCGTGCCCTTTTAATCAAATCATTTAATTTTCTTAATGCAGCATTCTTTGGTAAACTTTGAAGATCATGAAATAAATCATTTTCCTCAAGTTCAAACAGCTTTCGGTTATCATCAATCTGCAATGGTTGGTCCCAAAATGAACCAACATATACTCGAGTAACTTCAGGAGTATTGATTACTTTTCCTAGTGACCACATCATGGCCCCATAAACCCTCATCAACTGCTGTGTTGATATCATATCAGCTTTGTTTAGAACAATGCGGATTTTATCATCAAATCCATGTAATGCTTCAATACCACGTCTGAATTCATCAGATATATCCAATTTGTGAGCATCAAAAAGTAATATGATTCGATCAACTCTTTCTGCAAACCATTCTAACACACCTGTGAAGTCATAGCCTCTATTGATAGATTGTTTTTCTCCAGATAAAATACCAGGAGTATCTATGAGGGTAATTGTTTCTAATACAGAATTATTTGTCTCTGAGCAAGAAAATCTGTTTAAAAAGGCATTCCCGAATGCAGAAAGTGAGCGGAAACTTCTTTGAGAATCTACAACTAATGCATTTCCAGGAATTACTCGATCATGAGCACCATGCATTACAGCAGTAAAGCAATCAGTTGTTGGTTCTGGACCAACTCTCATACCAGGAAACTCTTGCTCTAATAAATATCTGATGAAAGTGGTTTTACCAGTGGAATATTGACCAACCAATAACACCATTGGCTTATTCAGAAAGTCACTGTCCTCGAGCTTTGGCGAATGAAATTCGTGAAACTTGTAGGCTTCTTCAAGTGGTAGTAACTTATCTTTATAAAGTCTTTGTAGCCCTCCAGCCACCGAGTCGAAAACTTCAGGAGTTTTTTGCTTCTTCCCCCAACGAGACATCTTGGACTTATGAGTAGACACTTGAAATGGATAAAAACTACTATCTCAACCACTTTAACCAGACATTGCTTAACAGCAACTGACAGAATCGCGGTAAATGTGTTCGATTGACAATTTTATCACATATTCTTGACGCACCGCGTAAAAAACAAAGTCCATATTTTCATTTCAGGGAAATAAGGTTCGTATTGTCATGACTTTTAAAAACCTAGACTTAATTCTTATAAACAGACTTGGGTGTAAGTATATTAGTACATCAACTTGAAAACAAATTATGATAATTTTTTGTTGAAAAATCAAACATCATTTTCGCTGAATTTTCTTTAATATACGAACATACCCCCTGATGACAGAATGACTTAATTCAGAAGATAATTTACCGATCGTCTGGAAGCCTGAAAAAAGGACAGGAAAAACCTTCCCATTGTTGATTAAGTATCTGTATGCGTGAACATTTATTGAAAAAACTAGTTAAAAAGTGTTTGCTAAGAGGCTATAAAGGAACTAGTTAACCAGGAGGAGGGAAAATATTGCTGATAAAATCAACTTTGGTTTTTGTTCCAAGAAATTTTACGTGACATAATAATGGCAGATTAATAATGTGTGTAAAAATCGAAAGCATTTTTATAAAGCCCTCATTGAGTTCTTGTGTAGGTAGTATAAGTAGTTTTAATATGAGGTGCTGTGTTTATCTTAAAATAGCTGTTATGTATGATGATCTTCTCTACGAGATTTTCCTCTCTCTCTCTCCTTCTTTTCGACATTATTCAGTTAGGACCACTCGACCAAAACTTGCGATAAAAAGCGTTTCATACTACTTCATGACAGCCACACGACGAAGTGCATTCACAACTTTTTCTTCTGATTTGAGAATACAAGATTGAGAAATGTATTGTAAAATCGTGAAAGAAGTAATTATCAATCTGATTTAATTTGTAACTTTTAGGACTCTTGTACACTCACGTTGACATAAACTGTCCAGAACAAATTACTTGTTTTTCTATGAAGCCGATAATATATATGAATAGAATTCGTCGAGAACAGACGAAGTTCATCGTAGTATTAAAGGCATAAAAAAAATCGGGAGCACAAAACTTATCGTGATTTTCGCGACATTTTGGTACGCACAACATTTTGTTTTTTTAGGATTCACGATTTTATATGCTGGTCACAAAAAAACATTTCACAGATTTGCAGCCATTTTTTTTTTTTTTTTCGTTTCCGGAAAAGTGAACCTGAAAGGTGCTCGTGACTTTTCGTGTTATTTTCGTTATTCAGATTGAATAACTTCATTTCCAGATCCCCAAAATAAGTAGGGGCAGTGGCGTAACTCGGGGGTTCCTTTGGGTGCGATCGCACCACCCTTGGCCTTCTTTTTTTACCAAGCAATTTTTCAAGCGATATTCTTTTTACTAAATTCCGTAAAGCGGGGTGACTTGAAACACCCGGGGTGACTTGAAACAGCGTGGAAAAAACGTTATTTCTCATGAAATAATGAATGAAACTCCGAATTTTTTTCAGATTCCGTTCGTAGACTATCTAGCGCAACATTCGATATAAAAATTTTATTAATCAAGGAAGTTCTTCTGAAGCTGAAGATGAACAAAGCGCCGAAGATCAGTACCCCTGTAAAATAGCACGTCACGGCGATATAGCATATCGCCAAATATAATTTTTTTTACATTTGTAAAATAGATAGGTCAAAGGGAGTAATTCCAGAATTTTATTGAAAAATACTTAAAATTGACAGAAATATATGCCATTAAAATGTTTCGTTTTTTCTTACTCGATACACTTCGTCTCTTCGATTATTGCATAAATATTCTTATCAATTATGATGCAATCGAATCATTGATGTGTGATAAAGTTCAGCCGATGGAGTTTCAAAGGTGGTATAAGTCATTTGGTAATTGTTCAATTGTAAAAGTTCAATTAATAGAAAGAGGTAATATCTAAGAATTGAACCTCAATAGACTTGTTTTACTAAGTACCATAACTGAATACTAATCAGAATTCTGAACAAATCGGTGCTGCAATTATATCCTCTGTTCAAGGCTATGGGCACACCATACTTATTGTGCAATTGGCGATAGACGGGCTGCTACTTTTTACAATTTCATACTTAACCTCGTTACCAGGGCTTCTTGTCTTTTTTATATACGGACGCCGTTTCATACTCCATGTACATGTCATATGCAATGGCGCAATAAATTTGCGCAATCCGGATGAAATGATGAAGCGGTTGTGTGGAAAAAACAAAGACGATGGATCAATAAGTGACATCTCTATCGAAATGGTAAAGGAAATATATCCTAAACTAAGAAAAGCACGAGAAAAAAAGTTGGATACTCTGAAACAGGAATTTTATTATATATATTCAATTTACGAGTTTTAAGTAAGTACAGTCGTGTAAACTAGCTATAAATTCAAATTCATCTTTGCCTGCTTTCCATATTGTTTCTGAAACAATTACGTTATCACACGCTTAATGATTTTAATGGCTTCAGATAACTTACTTTTTACAATGTTTTACCATTCTGAAATTTTGAGTTTTCAAAATTTACTTACACTCTCCATCACTTAATAAAAATGAAACTGGCATTAACAAATTATTTTAATTTATGTTTTACACGCAAGTAATCGTAGATCACACGTTTTCTGTTTTGGCGCTCTATAAAACAACATTTTTGTGGAAACAGCACTGTTTCAAGTCACCCCCGCACGATAAATTTCAGTAGGTGTACTTTGTGAAGCAATAACTTGAGATGGCATGCATCAATTAGTTTGAACACTTCGTTATCTGAAAGACAAAAGATGAATGGACCTTTTTTCAAAATTTCATAGTAATTACTTTCTTAGATTAAAAGTTATGAGCAAATCTTTTCAAAAAACGGCGAATTTTGTTTCAAGTCACCCCGTTTTACGGTTTCTAATAGAGTTATTCTAAAAAAAAGTGCGACATTCAGTGTCACAAGCTTTATACACTTAAAACAAAATACTTTTCGTCAGAAAAAACACATTGCTGGTAAACAGTTCTAAGTAACTTTAATGACTTTCAGAAAAATTACTTAAAGGTAGTTCTGACCTATTCATAGTTGCTCAGAGTAGCGTTTTTTCGATGTCACAGAGCCAATAGTGGGTATTTAACAACTAACTAGCAGAGGTTTATTTACAATGGCTCTGACTAAAAATTTAAGTGTTAAGGTATATGTTCAACGTTTCTGCTTTCGTTCTTTGCAGCTTTGATTGACTCATTTATTCAAATTAGATATCCGCACAATATACCACCAAACATTGCTTACTAGAACACTAAGTTTGGGTTAAAGGGAGGACTGAGCATGTTATTAAGAAACACATATGTTCTGGTGAAGCATTTTATAACCATTCGTTCGTTTGAATTATTCATTCCGAATGCTTCCCGAAAATTTATTTATTATTGCAATGTTTGGTATTGTCATGTTAATGATTTTAATAATAGTTTTGTCGATACACCACACAATAGCGCAATTTAATTTTATGACCATTATTGAAACTGATGCTAATGTTCGCTAGAAAAGCAGTACTCCTCCGAAGATGTAGAAATTGTTTGTTTTCTTCTTTCTTCATTTTCTGAAGAACTAAGCCGACAGGGAAATTTTGACATGGTAAAAAGTTTTGTTTTTGCATAAAGTTTCACCACCCCAAAAATAAAAAACATTTACCACCGAATTTTCCCTAGTGCTATGTTTCTATGCGGTTGCTATGCTAGATCGTCATCATTCAATCGGATGTATTCAAATAGGAGAGTAAAATAAAATTATCGAGGCAATTCTTTATAACAAATCACGATTAT
Source organism: Turritopsis dohrnii (assembly GCA_027922465.2). NCBI lineage: Eukaryota > Metazoa > Cnidaria > Hydrozoa > Anthoathecata > Oceaniidae > Turritopsis > Turritopsis dohrnii. Next base: position 98,083 of record BQMF02000108.1, on the reverse strand, counting down.
TTTAGTGATAAATTCTGGTAGAGTGGTCTTAACTGTTATTGGGGCAATACACAAGTTCACAGTTTTGGAAACATGCATGGCGATCCCCAATGAAATTTAACAAAGTCCAAGTAACATTGTGCATTAAACGAAGGGTCAGTTCTGCAACTGCAATATCTGGGTATTCATACATCATGACCATATTTCAATTTATTTTTTTTCAATTCATACATGAAATTCTTGCACTATCAAATGTATTTTCTATTCATATGTGATTCCTAGTTTTCCAATAAACAACTAAATTGAGACGCACACAAACAATGTGCAGAGTGTGGCAGAGAGTTCTTTGAAAACAAAAAAGAAAGGCGAATCTGAGCTGAATATCATAAGAAGGCATTGTAGAGCTTCGATTGGTTCTTCGAAATACGATGCAGTTATTCTTGCTTCCCACCATAATAGGAAGACTTGCCATTATCAATGTGACAGAGATTGCAGAAAGAGAATTTTCAAACTCTTACAAAAGATATGTAATTTCCAAAGTAAAAACGTTATCACCCAAAACCAATTCATCAGAAAAGATTCACAATCAAAAGAATTTCTTACGAAAATCAAATTGGAAAAATTGGCATGGAACCCAAAGAAATTGAACCAAATATTGTATTGAGCGATAAATTAAAAAAAAAATATATATATAAATATATATATTCAAAATTAACTAATCAACTAGAAGCAAAGGCAAACCAAGTTGCACGTCTTCAAGGCTCTTCAATCTGGCTCTTGACTTTGCCATTGAAAGAAGAAGAAAATGCCTTGAACAAGCAAGAATTTATTGATCTAAGATATATTCAACAATTGTCAACTATAACATGTTCCACAGTACTGCGCATGTAAAGCGCAATTTTTACTGCAGTATGGCTTATTTTCATCTTGGAGGTTATGTATATCATTTAGTACCACAACCACCTATGAAATCTTGCAAATTTACTTGGTGAATGCTGCATTGACATCAACATAGAACCACCATTTCTTAATGTTATGAATGAAGGAAACAAACTCAAAGGAAGCAAGAGCGGACATAAGGGCCTGTGGAGGGATGGTTCAAGAAGCATTGATACAATGATTTGTACGATAGGGAGAACGCTGAGAAGAGAAAGGAAAATGTCACAATACTTTGAGGATGATGACAAGAATGATATAGGCTAAGCCTTGAGTGCATGGAAACGACAAGAGTGACCTGCAAAGAATGCAAGATCTTTAATCAATCTATTATAATTATATAATATGTGTATCAGACTTTCATTTTAGAGAGTGACTGTTTTCATAAATTTTACTGCCAACTTTTTCACACGGAAACATAAAACCAGGCAGAGGTGATATTTGGTTTTTCACTGAAACCCTTGCATTAAATTTGCTTTGATTGCGAAATAATCATTTCAGATGATTTACATTGATCAAAACAAGGTTTGTCTGTTAAAAAGGTTTCATTTTACATTTTGAAAATTTGGAATGAATGATGCACATTAGGGTGCATAATGAAGATAATGATGTTATTAACGTATGTATTATATATAGGTTGGATTAACAAAGAGGTGTGGGGGGAAATTGGAAAACGAAAACGAATTTACGCAATTGAAGAAAGACATATTGGTAGTAGCAAGTTCAACAAAGTAACTTTTTTGTAACGTTCAACAGTTTTGATTTTTACCGTAACTAACACTAATTTTTTTGTAAGCATACCTCTGAAATGACCTTGCGGTGGATATGCTTAGTGTTTTCCCGTTTTTTACCGTGAAAATATGCTTATAAAGTATGCTTGAGTTTATAGAACCCAAGAGTAGATTATAATGTTTACATGCTTTAGTTACTTTGGACTTGATAATGTGTATATTTAAATTGATCACTTGCTTTATTGATAAAACATGCAAAATTTATATTATTTGAAATATAATACAAATCTGCTGATCTAAATTTTCTCATTTTGATTAAGACACACAATAGAAACCCTTTGGTTTGAATTTCAAAGTATCTGGCATTTTAAAAAAATTTGTTATTCACAAATCTACTGTAGTATTATACTTATGATTATGCTTATTTTTCACACTTTTTGCTGTTAGTATGTTAATAGGTGTTATGTTTATAAAAAAAAATTAGTGTAATGGTTTTTTACACATGGCACTAGCAGTGCTATAATAGCAATGAAGGCCCATTCTGTAAGGAAACTCACAAATCGTAAAACAAGACAAAGGGAGAGGATTAATGGTAACATTTATTTCCTTACCTCAAAAATGTTTGGAAGGTAGCAATCAAAAAATTTGAGTTCAAAATTACCATCAAAGAAACATAAAGAACATTTGGCAGACATTTAATTAACATTTAAATGACATTTTAATCATTATTAACTTTTGGATTGGATATTTTTCAATTGAATGATTTATAGCTTATATATAGATAGTGTAATTGCATAGTAGAGGCATCCCACAATGGGCTTTGTTTTTAAGTTCTGCTTTTTATACGGGTGAAACCTACAAAGGCAATTACCAGATAAAAGATTAGTTCTATTCATTGCTCTAATATATCATATCATGGGAGCAAGCTTCATCTCAACAGTTCAACTGTTGAGGTGGCGGTTTTAACATTCTTTCTTTCTTTCTTCTTTCTGCAAAAGAAAGAGGACTACCCTGATAATTTGTTACGCAAACACCTCCGGCAATTTTGAACTGCTTATTTCTGGGAGTATTAAGAAATGCCCTGGATAGGCACTTTGTCTAAACAGTGAACATCTTGAATCTGATCAGTGTTATTGTCTCAAATGCACGGAAGTCACATCAATAAATTTGGGAAATAACCATATTCCTGCATGCTATCAGTGCATGCTTTCAACATTATCATTTTTCAATCAAGGAGCAACTGACAACAATGACACTTCCAATCCAGAAAATGAAGTGAACGAGATAGCCTTACCAGATACAAGCACCTACTCAGTTTTGGCAACTCACAATTTTGATGTTTTCCATTTAAGTGAGACCTGGTTGAAAATGTCATCTCCTTCAAAGCTCCAAACCATATTAACAAAACCATATTAGCAAAATAATAGAGCACCATTGGATCGAAGCAATCAATCGAAAAGAATTAATAAGAACAATCCAATATTAATATGTCAGCTCAAACTCCCAAGACAATTGGTTTACGTAAAACGGCACCAGAAATGAACTTAAATGAATGATAAAAGAACTTTCTACTGGAGAGTCCCTTCCTCAAAGTGACCTAAGGAGATATGAAAAACTATTCTTCATGTCCTCAATCACTCAAAGTTGAGAATACCAAATGACTATTTAACATCTAAATGATCCGTTTAGAATGGCAGGCAGTAAACTGGAGCTGGACTGACACCTGGAGGGCAATATCTAGAGCTAGGTGCCATTTTGATGCACCTGACTGAAGACTCATATACCTCATATCGTGTTAATTGTATCATGAAAATGTCAAAAAAGTAATGAAAATGACAATTGATGTAATAAGCACACATTACATTTAACCAGCACAAAGACTTATGGATAAAAGCAGAACAACAAGGAAAGCTTTATGTAGTATCGTCAATTTCTTTCAAGAAAAAGCAAACAAGTTCAACCTAAATCATGTTACCCATGATTCATAAAGCTATTTACACACATCGTTCAGACTGTTCCACTGTAAATAAGGATGATTACAGATTTTGCTCTCTGCTGACCTATGTTGTAAACAAATGCATCAATCATTTATTATTGTTATTATTGTTATTATGATTTTCTGAAAAACAATTTTTGCTTTTTTACTGATATGCTTTCAACAAGTAACCAATATTTATCACCTTCGTGTTACCGATATATGAATTCTTTCTTCTCTGTCACATGGGTCTGGTCACAAAGCAAGCAGTGTAAGGGAGTGGAAAAGAAAAGCATATCATAAGATTTGTGACGAAAGCAATGATAGTTACTGGTATCTGTCTGATTTTGAACAGTTTTGTCGATAAAAGTCGCTTCTGTTACTTCTTTTTTTTTTACCTTAACACCACAAACAGGTATAAAGATTAGATGTAAGTGTGCAACTACTGCTGGTAGTATGTGATTTCTCATGTCATCAATTGAGAATTTATTACGTCAGGAATATATTTACAATAGTCATTTGTGTTTTACTATTTTAGAAAAAAAAAACGACAAATTATCAACATGTAAATAAAAAGCAACAAAATGGAAAATCTCATGCAGCAAACATACAGGTATACCCTCATAATTTTGTTTTAAATTTCTTAATTACTTTTCGTTATGTTCTCCATGAATGGATAAATGCTCCTTTGAATTGTTTGAATAACTATAAAATGATGAAAATTTGTTCATAAGTCTCATTACCACGAAAATCTGGGTATAATAAAGATAGATCTTAGCTGTTTGAAACCCAACTTTGTCTTTCATACAATATAACGTTGGCAAATGGGAAACTGCGGATTGAAGAATTTTATAATAACTAGCCGCCAAGGCGGCGTTGCTTGCTGTCCATGTGCACCTGCTCTGTGTCACCCTGGAGACCCCAATAAACCTCATATTTCTTTAAAAACGGCTCAAACAACTTGTGTTCAGCCAGAGGCAGATTCGAAATCAAATATCAAATATCAGTTTAAACAATGGTTCCAAAAAACCCAAATTTCATGATGTGTTATTTATTTACTTTTTAAAACCAATCGTTTTTCACTTTAACAATGCACTCAAAACGTAGAGAGGAACAACTTCAACTTGTTATTAGCTTTTGTTTTAAAAAGGTTATGCGCTCTAACATGGGTGCTATCAAAAGTTGGGGGAAAATGGTTTCTCTTCTTAAAAAGATCAGGGAGGAGAGGAGGAGGAGAGGAGAAAGGAGGAGAAAGGAGGAGAAAGAAAGGCACGTGCTAAATGAATGAAGTGAATAAAAAACATGTTTGATCAGAAGCGCATAATTAAAAAAAAGAAATTAAATTATTAAAAGAAAAGCAAAGAAAAATATTTTGTTTCATGATACTCTTTTTTTACCTATCGTTTTTTAAACATTTTGATTGCTCGAAAAAAAAGTTCACCCGTCTCAGACAGTTGGGCAAGCGTTAGGATACACTGGCAAACAGAACATGCTGCCACGTTCTGCCACTGCTGCGTTTTGTCCAAAATGTTTAATCAGTTAGTTTCTTTGTATTTAGTTGACGTATTGTTTTCAAAGCCAAGTCAACGGTGGTCCTTGGAATATAAAACTAACAATAATAATAAAAACAAAACGTTATTCCTATTGGTTCACCAGCCAAAAGAAAAGTCACGTTCGATTGGGGTTGCAATGTATTTGTTTCGAACTCATGTTGCACACAAAAAAAGAAATAATTTCGCTCACAACTCAATCTACCATTTTGCATGACTTACAGAATATATAGATATAATAATTGTGATACCTTACAACTAACCATGTTTTTTAGTGTTTTTTTTTTCTTTTCCATACTGTTCCAAGTCTCGAATAAATACAAACGTATTATTTTTGTATAATCTTATATCGTAAAGAAAAAGTGAGATTAATGTATTTTATGGTATTGTACAAGGCTTTTTGCTTATGAAGTGCTTCACATTTCAACATAAATCTTGGAGAAATCATACTCGAAAAAGCAAAATTTCTACGATCTGATAACTCAACTCGCTTGAAATAATCTTATGTTGATGAATGAGTGATATTTACTTTCAACTTAATTTCAATAATCTTGACAGTACTCCTTAAACCATACAAACCAAAGGTCTTAAGACAAAAAAATGTCACTTTTCAGAAATCTTGAACATTTACATCATCACATGTCATCGTTGGGCAAATATCAACAAGTCAATAATACAGGTATATTCTGATATAAAAGCAGTTTTTGAAAAATAAAGTAATGTCTTCATTATATATATTCATTAACTTTGTATTATTCAGATATAGAAAATGATATTGCCAAATTAATTGATGATTCATACACAAACTGCAAACGGTTGGAAGAATATGTCTTCAAAGAACCAGTGCAAAGGCGTCAGGCTTCAAAATTGTAAGTTCAACTTGTAATTTTTTGTTCGATCAGAGGTGAATAACTAAAAAATATCATGCTCCAATTTTACATGATATAGTAACCTAACAAAATTAGCTAATAAAAAAAATGTGCAGCATTCAGCTAACAATTATAATGTCTTGGAAGATTTGGAAGATTGAATTCATCCTGTCCATTCTTCCACTCTGATAGTCTAAATATATATCCTATTTACTTATCGTGTACAATCTGATTCTTTAGGAAGGTTGATCAAATTTTCTATGATATTCGGCATATAGAAGCCGGTTACAAGACTTACCTACAAAAGAAAAGAAACAAAGTATTTCTTTTTTTTTTTCAATTTTTTTTTTTTTAATATTGTGCAACTGACCATTTGTGGAAAAGAAACTCACCCTGTCTCTTGATGTATACAATAACGTATCTCTTCATTTCTGATGTATTTTTTCTTGGTTTAGGCTGATGAAGAACGAAGGAGAGAAGAATTGCTTGCAATGAACTTCACCACGAATGTAACTTTTGTTATTTGTTTATTTGTTTTTGTTTTGTTATTGTTTTGTCGTGAGTGAAAACCTGTATAAAATACAGATCCCCATTTTCACTTCAAATCATTTAGAAGAACGTCAAAATATTTTCTTTGATAGTAATTTTGAATGCTATTAAATAAAACATTTTTTTTCCAGGCATCATGGAGAGAAAACATTTTTTGAAAGTGAATAAAATACAGAGGCGTAGCTAGAGTTCTGTCAAAATTTGTTGAGGAGGGTTTAAAGTAGAAAAGAAAGTTACTTAATCGGTGTTTAAGACTGAAAAGAAATATCCTAATGTTAGACTGCTCCACTAACCGTGAATACGCCTATGAAATATCACCCAGTGGGCAAATTCGTCACTGCGTCGAAGAGCATTTTCATTGAAATAGTGTATATATTTCTATAGAAATGGACTCGATCGCAGAGATTTTTCTAGTCTTTTGTGATTTCCATAACCACGTGTGTGTTTTTTCTTTGTTTATATATTGGAGTCAATTTGCCTTAGGCAGAGAGTAACGATACGAAAATTGCAATGGATTATGCATTACATCATCATGATGCATTACAAAATGCAGACCGGAATGTTGGACAAATGTTGTATACTGGGGCTAATGCTTTGGAACAAATGAAAAATCAGAGATTATCTTTAAAGGTCAATTTTCTAAAGCCTTTCTTTGTTTGTTTGTCTTTAATTGTTAGAAGCATTTTTCATCTCATTTAGTAAGTAAGTGAGTAACTGTCAGTCCTTGGCTCCTTGAGTCGATGGCTCCTAGTAACACTGCTTTTAAAGCGCATCAGAGTAGTATCGAGATACGACATGACTGGATTCGAACAGGGTCGCAGCGATCTATCTATTAACCACTACACCATCGCTTTCATCTCATTTCATCTCATTTCAGGGTGTGAGGAAACGTATGTTGGACATAGGAAACACGCTTGGTCTCTCGAACACTGTTATGAGGATGATCGATAAACGAGGAACTCAAGTATGTACTCGAGCTATATGCAACGCATTACGTTCTCATCTCATCCATATTTATTTCATTTCATTTATTTTATTTCTATTATTTTTTATGGATGGTTTTTTTTATGGGTGTAAGAGCTTTAATGTTTTCAAAACCTGCTGACCACGCGAAACGTATATATCGCGTCAAAAACTCAAACTCTCAATTGGTGCTAGTTTACACGAAGTTTCGATAGTAGAAAAATATATGTTTTTAACCTTATTTAAATTGGACGATCTTTGATTTTAAATCTCGCTACACTTTCCAAGATAACGCATGGGAATGTTGGTTTTTTTTTTCAGACGCTATCTAGAACGTGTTTACCTTATAGCCTTTCCATATTTTAGGATAAATGGATTGTATATGCTGGTATCATCTTAACATGCGTCGTTATTTTTTTAACTGTCAAGTATTTGACGTAACAGATCGCACCATCCATACACATTGTAAACTGATATTTGATGTAGAAGAACGCTCTCAGCGCGAGATGTGTGTACGCAACTAAAATGGGAAAATTATTAGCGACCGGTTATTAGCGAAAGCAGAATGATCAAGGAAGAAATACATGTAAATGTTTCGTTGAAAATAAAGATATTCTGGGTAATCAAACAGCAAAATTTTTATCTAAGTTCATTGCTTACTCTACTAACGTTCTGTTAACGAGTGACTCTTCCGATGAACCGATAGTTCCGAATTCACGGGTTACTACTTTTATTAAATTTTTGGTATCAGAAATTTTTGGCTCGTCAATTTTTCGAAGTAGTAGTATTTCAGTTTTAGACCCCCTCCCCAAAATAATGTGTACATTTTCAAATAAATCATTCTGTCAACTTGTAACTTTCATTACCATACAGTTTACGGGACAGGATTCCTTCTGAAATGTGTCTGGGTAAGGGAGAGTAAGGTTCGGGCTTAGCCTCATTTGTTCAAATACTTTTTTAAGTGTTTTGACCGTCATAATGTAATCCTGTCACATAAACATCCTCTTACAGTCATATCGGCTCATTTTGTTTTTTGAACAAATATTTAAAATGCTTCTCATGGCAGTAAAAATAGTTATGATTAAAAGATTTTTGCCACCATTAGTTTTATCAGTCCAAGTCATTTCAGCAATGAAAATAGGAATTGAGAAATTATGCTGTCAACACAGACTTTTAACAATAAGAATGTTTTGATCAATAGCCATCACTTTCTTCTCTTTGACAATGTTTTAATATAAAAGTGCTTTTATGTATATATATATAAGTGGCACTTTCGTTCGGTTCCATTCAAAAGATTTACCGTTTTTTCCTTTTCTGAAGCTGTTATAAAGACTATGTTAGATTGAAATTGTTACCATTTGGTTATTTTCATTTCGCAGTTTCCTTTGTGGGGAGTTCCAAACTCGAAAAGAAATAATGAACTAAAAATTCCGATTTTAATGTTAAAAATTCAATGAAAATAAATCTATACGTTTTTGTTGTGATAGTGGTGAATCGGCTCTCTAACTCGGAATTTACGAACTTCCGGTTTGGAAATAAGCACACGCTTTTTTTATAAGAATAATTTTATAAGAACACGAGTCTCAGATTTGGCCAAAAAAAGAACAAAATAAAAACAACCTGAGGCTTAAATCGTTATTCCAAAAATTAAGAACAGCCTGAGCCTGCTGAATTTTCTTGTAAAAAATAAGAACAGTTCAGGATGTGAATTCTCTTAACAATTATTTCTCAATCTCTCGTTTAACATAAGTATATTATTTTCACTTGTGATCGTTTCTTTTCTCACCTTCAATAAATGTGTTAAAATATACTAATGATGATGCGACGTGTGCGGCCTGCTTATAAAAACATGTACGCTCACATTAGGTTAGTACCGAATGGCTACCATTTTTATATACAGTTATTTCACTACTACGCTGTGTTACAAATTAATTTGAATCGATTGAAACAAGCACAAACTAGCAGCAAGGTGTTTCTATAATAAATATTTTTTTCATTTTTCTGGAAGTTCAATAAAAACAAGAACAAAATAGGCTGAAATCTGAAACTGTGTTCTTAAAGCTAAGACCAAAATAAGAACAATTCCAGTTGAAAAAGGCTTAAAAATAAGAACAGCCAGCTTCAGGTCAGATTTTACTGGTTCTTATAAAAAAAAGCTTGTAATACACCTTTCCCGAATTTCTGTTCAAATGCCACTTAACGCTTCTATGTCGCTTTTATGTTTTTTACTTGTTATTTTAATTCCCCAGTGGAATAATTAGAAGTAATTACCCTATTACCCCGCATATAAGCGCTGCGCCTATAGCAAGGACAATCAAGTTCTGGCACGATTTTTTTATAAAAAAAACGGCGACTTATAGGCGCATGCGCCTATATTTAATCGAACCTTTAGAATATCCTTTCATAGCCTGGAATAAGAGCCTTCCGTATGGGTGGGGAAAAGTCTAACAGGAAAAGCAGGAAAATTCATTTTCTAATGGTTTTACATTTTAAAACTCTGTCTACAACAACATCGTGGTTATGAGATGCCGACAGCAGAGATGGAGCCAGAAAATGAACACGACAAGTTCGCAGTGAAAATTGTCAAAAACAATGAAGTTGTTGGACATCTTCCAAAAGAACTTTTGAAATACTGTACTTCTGCCTTACTTGCTGGGGCAAAGACATCCTGTAAAATTACGGGAAAGAGGGGAAACAAGACAAAGAATAGCTTGGAAGTACCATGTACCTGTGAAAGGACCACACTTTATGGTGTCTAAAGTGGAACTTTTTGTTAGAGATTACCTGAGAAGAACAAAATAAGTCGTCATTAAAGATGTGAATATTTTATTGGTTTCGTCCCCTAAGCTTGGACTTGTGATCGAGTAGTCATTTCGACGGGATATAGGCGCATGCGCCATGACCCGGATATATAGGCGCATTGCGCCTATAACCGGGGTGCGCTTATATGCGGGGTGGTAATAGGGTAATAGTTTGAAAAAGAGGCGAAACTTAGTGGCTAGGCCATAACACGGTGTTTAAACAGATTCGGGAAGGTCTATTATTGAAACTGGTTTTATAGTTTGTATTTTCGCGCACGCTCTGATTGGCGAAAAATTACGAGTTTACGAGAAAACACAGATTTTAATACTTAGTCACCGTAATCATTATTGCAAAAATTATTATATCACTCCCTAAGCCCCATTTCAGATTTTAGTCAATTTTCTATGGGGCATCATAAAATATACTTGAGTCAAATACCATATATCGTGAGAGCCCTGATGTGTGCGTTGAGCAATACAACGTAATTACGTGTAGTTTGACAGACCAGACTCTTTTTATAATTTGAAAACAAACAATTCCCGGATAAATATTGTGTATGGTATCTCTATATCATCCAGCAGCAGAGAAAAAGAAGTGTAAACAATGTAGATCCTCCACTATCAATGTTTTCTCGTGAATTGACTCGAAAACCTTTATAAATCAATTATAAAACAACATCTCATATTTCGATAGCGATCACACATTACTACTTTTTGTGTTGTTGGGGGATATTGAAAAAATCCCGGCGAAAATGATGGTAAATGATATCAATGAGGCAGCAGTTGTTTTGTACCGATAATGGATCTGATAAATTCATTCAATAACTATATTTATGTTTCACCAAAGTATTCAACTGCTGTTCACTCTTATCTTGTTTAACAACATCATAAATAATTCAAAAGAATCTAGAAATGAGAATTCCCTCTCCGCTCTCCTTTTTAGTTTTGATTACTTTCCACACACTCGAAGGGAAAACCTTCATGAGTGTTCTTCCACCAATACTTATATCCTTAATTATTAATTATTAAGCATTAAAGAGCCTCTTGTGTAAAAAATTTTGTCTGGTCTTTCTATCTCAAGAAACTGCTGGATTCTGGTCTGGTAAATTATTCAAAATAAGCGCGAACAAGTTCTGACCCCGTGCGCAGCGCAGTCTGGAAAACAGTAAGTTATCTCCATTCGAATTAGAAGGTTGAAGCCGTCATATAGCAAAGCACACGTTGGAATCCCTTTCGTGAAAGAAAATATGGATTTAAAGAAAGTTTTAGAGGCTACTGTATCACCTGGTAGGGTTTTTATATTGTTAGTATTTCGATTCTTGAAGATTACTTCTTTTTCTGCTAAAACTAGTGCTAAAAAAGCGTGGTGAATTAAGTCACGTTTTCTGAAAAAGAAGAGCACAAGTGATTTGTGTCTCACTTTTATTATATCAATTTTATTGTTATTTCTATTAAGCTAATCCTTAGATGGTTAATCGAATTCCTGGATGGATTATTTAAGCCATATTGACTTTCTGTCCCTGCCCCTGTCCATTTACATAAATTGTATAAATAATAAAAGATAATTGTATGTATATAAATATATATATAATAACTTGACACGCATAAATACAAGATTGCAGAAAAACCAAGCTTTATATTATTTGTCAAGAGCAGTCCTTTCTGCCATGAACTTTTGCTTTCTACATCAAAGATAACTTTAATTAAATGATGGCATCCTTTTAGGGCACCTTCTAAATGGTTGTGTCAAAGTGCACTTCCTCATGCTTATTGAACTGCTGGCCTTAACATTCTGCTCTCCTCCCTCTTCTTTTCGTAGCACTTAGTTTAACTATGAATTTTCTAGCTGAGTTGTAGAAAGCATTTGCATGATAGCCCTAAAGGTGGATTTCCATAGAGCAGCAAAATGCGCTGTGGCGATAATATCGCTCTGGCGCGAGAAAAAAGCTCCGACGCAAAGTAGAAAAAAATCAACTTTGCGACAGAGCTTTTGAGCGACAACCAATCAGTTTGCTTGAAAGTTAAATGATTACGTAACCTCGCAGGCGATATTATCGCCACACCCACAGCGCATTTTGCTGCTCTATGGAAATCCACCTAATGGTGGCTTTAAATATGCAAACTTCCTATTTAAGATTCTCACTGTAACACTTGGCCATCCTTGGTGAGTAGTAGTAAATAATTACTGTAATAACCAATAAAAATATTTAATTGTAATTTATTTCTATCATTGTGACTGTCTTCAGTTGTAAAAGTTTAAAGCATAATTAGAATACAAAATCACTGTAAGCACAGTGACAAAATCATTAAAAATCATTAAAGAGTCAAGAAGAGCATTTTTGTTGAAATATATAGTACCTATATCTGTATGGTTGTTTCTTCTACTTTTCTACTTCTTTGCATTGATTTTTCAACAAATGTCAACAACTGGTGCCCTCATTTTAAAGTTATTTGTCATTTTATGTCACAATTAACAATAGTTTAGCAAAAAACAAATCAATTTCCTAAAGAAAGAACTTCAAAGAACAGATCAGATGAAAGATAATTTAAGAGAATACCCCGAAACCATCTCTTAAGGGGTGCATTGTGCACCACTGCTAAAAAGTTCAGAGACTGATATAGATTTAGTTTTCCTATAGAGTTGGTTTGGTTTGACTATTAACTACCTCACAGTTCATAAAATTTACTAATTATTTGAAATCACTAACATTTGACAAGTAAGCTACAAAAATCCCATTAAGCATTTTGACCAAGTCTTTTTTGTTATGATCCTTAAAGAAAATAAAAGGTGGACACACACTGGGTATTTACGAAATAGTTTCAGTGGTACGAAAAAAAATCAATAAAAGATAATACAACACAAAACAAACATAGGTAGTGAGAAGATATGTGTGGTAGAATTGTTTACAGTTTTTGTATCCTAACCCTACATAAAAGATATGCTTTGAAATCTCATTTCAGATCAAAATGAATTACAAGCTGCACAGAAATTTTTAGAAGAAGCTGCATCACAAAATTTTGTAAGGACGTTTTTGTTAAAGTGTTAAATTGCCTTCATGTCACATTTTTAAAATTATAAGTTCTATCAATATTTGTTTTTTTCAGCCACAATTTCTTTCTGCGTTATCTGAGCTGTTAGCCAATGCCAGCGAAACACCAATAGTGCGACAAGCTGCTGGAATCCAACTTAAAAACTGTCTCGTTGCAAAGGATTCATCAGTCAAACAGGCTTACAATGAACGTTGGTATGCATTAGCTGAAGATGTACGAACCAAAGTTAAGACACAGGTATAAATGCCAATGCTTGTTTTGGCATGCTATTGGAATGCCGAGTACATAAGGAACCTTAACAGAATGTTTAAATTTTTTTATTGGACATGTGTTTTCAACAATACAGTTTACCTTAATTTTAACTTGTTTACATAATGTCATGTCATTGTTACAAACTGATATTTTTCCGTTCATAAGATCTGTTTGAAAATTTTTGATGTAATTTAAAATGTTTAAATGGTTTGCATACGACTATCCAAATACCATATTATAATTTGAAACATAACTGAAACAATTGAAAAAGTTGTTCCTTTTCTCAAAAATGTTTTCAGACTCCTTTCTTTAAAGCAGAATTGTTTGTAGGTTTTTCTTGCACTTGGTACGGAAACAGCTAAACCATCATCTGCTGCATCATGCATTGCTGGCATTGCATCAGCGGAGCTGCCACATAATTTGTGGCCTGATCTTATGAACAGCCTATGTGAAAACACGTCAAGCCCAAACAGTACAGATGCTGTCAAAGAAGCCACTCTAGAAGCAATTGGTTATATATGCCAAGATATTGTAAGTACATTGTATATCGCTTTGAGGTTTTTTATTTAAACCAATTTATCAATCTGGTAACCTATAGCTTTTCCCAACTCCAACATGGTATCTAGAGGGGTCTTAGGCCCCCCAATGAAAATAGGTCCCCCCAAAGGATTAGGCCCCCCCTGAACATAAAATGTGACAGCCCCAGTAGTATAATAGAATTTTTCAGATGATAAACACAACATGTGTTTTTGAGATACTATTTTTTAAAACATAAAAATTGTTTTGAATGAACCATAGAAGAAAGGTGTAAACTACAGTAATCCTAACTATAAATAAACATGCTAAATGGTTATATATTTTATGTAACTATATATTATAAATTTCCAAAATAAAATGTTTTGAAATAACATGCAAAAAAGCTCATGCAACAAATATCAAATGAACTACTATATTATTCGTGTAGCGATGGTGTAGTGGTTAGTACCTTTGAGTGCGACCGCTGCGACCCGTGTTCGAGTCCAGTCATGTTTTAACTTGATACTCCACTCCGATGCACTTTAAAAGCAGCATATCAGCCCATTAGGAGCCATCGACTGACTGCACACTGGCCTTCGGGCAAGTTAGAGCAATGCTATATGTATCTCTGACAGTAAATCAACTACCAGTTCCAAGTCAATCATAGCCAATCATTACGGATGGACACGGATGGTTACTTACTTACTTACTTACTTATATTTTAAGTGAATGATAAACATAACACTAGCTATAAAGAGTATAAGGCCCATTTTATAAGCTGTGCCGTGCCGAGCCGAACTCGCCAAATTTTCTCTGAGTTCGGCTCGGCACAGCTTATAAAACCAATATTCAGCCGTGCCGAGCCGAGCCGTGCCGCACGCCTGACCTGGCCATGCCACACGGCTCAGAACGGCTTGGCTCGACTGTATAAAACCGAATGCCGAGCCGTGCTGACGCATGCGTAGATTTCTATAAATTTGCTTATTTGGCAAAAAAATAAAACACGAGGTCAACATATATTTCAATATGGCCGACAAAACAATGTTGCAGATTCTTGAAGAGCAAGCAGCTCTTATATTTCATGAAGAACGTGAAGAACGCGAAAGGCTTGATAGTTCAGATTCAGAGCAATCAGACAGCGAGATAATTAAAAAAATAAGCAAAAAGATTAAAGAAAATAAAATAAAAGTAAAACGAAAAAAACCGAAAACCTTCCACCTTCGCAGTAACATCAAAAGGAAAAGAAAAACGACCAACAACGGAAGTGCATGAACTTCAGAATGATAATAAAACTGATGGAGGATCCAGACATAACAGTACTGATGGGATCTTCACATAAAAATTCTTTTTGTAGACCGTCTTCAATGAGGTTTAAAATATATTGAAATGTGTCTTTAGATATTCTGAACAATGATTTAAAGCGATTATCATCATATGTACTCCAAACATGTTGAAACCAACCTTTATTTCTTTCATATCGTTTGCAACTTCGAATTCGTGGGTTAGCTTCCCTTTCACTGTGTTCTTCAAATGCTATATAAAGTTGGAGCCATCTCGTCCAAAAGTGGTAACGTTTTAGTAAACCCAACGAAAAAACTTAACTTTTCTCTTCGCCTTCTCTCTCTTCGAATTCGAGAAAGCAGAATTATTTTGTTGTTAAAAACAGTTTGGCGCGATTCAGAACGGCTCGGCTCGGCCCTTATAAAATGGTATGCTGAACCGAGGTGAACCGAGCCGTGCTAAAAAATTTCCGAGTTCGGCTCGGCACGGCACAGCTTATAAAATGGGCCTAAGCTACATAAAACTAAACTAATTAAGTTCAATTTAATACACAGACCGGTGCTACCTGTAATGTACGTTTCAAAATAATACATTACCAAATCAAATAATGATATTTTAAAGTGGCCTTTCAAATTTGTGCTGAAGGCACCGGAATAACAAATGAAATAAAAATGCTTTTCTGAAACTTTTTTGTTTCTGGAAAAATATGTCTGCTAGTCTATTCAGTCATAATTGAATGAATCAAAAGAATGAATCCAAAAGGAAAACATAAATAAAGAACAGCCCCCAGATATTTCAAGTTTCCTTAGGTCCCCCCAAAAGATTAGGTCCCCCCAGATATTTTTTTTTCTTCCAGGCCCCAGAAAACATATGGTCAAAAAAAAATTAGGCCCCCCCCCCCCAAATATTTGGGGGGGGCAGATACCATGTCCAAGGATATGCACATAACCCCTTATGTTATTACCCAAATACTTTGTAATTTATTTTTCTGTGATTGATTACAACAATATTTAGGATGCTCAGTTTTTAATGGGATATTCTGCTGTCATTCTTCGTGCTATTGTTAATCGTATGGGTAATGAAGAAGCGAAGTGAGTAACTTTATCTAGTCATCACATCCATCCTGCCAGAACAGCAAGAATGACTTTAAGATCAGAAAAAAATTGGCAAGACTTATGAAAATCCTAATCATGATGCATGATCATGTAGAAGTGTTTTTTTTGTTTTGTTTTTTCATTTTGTTTTAGGTTTGAAAGTTTTCATTTTTTTTATTGAAATGACAGAGATACAGTTCTTTATTTACTTGAATTTATACACACTTAGAAAAGAATGATCTTTCGAATTGCATGAATTAAAATAATCAGAATGAGATCTTTGAAAATTTTTATAAACCATACTGCAGAAATAAGTTCATAAAACTTGTTAATTGCATATAAATCAGGGGGAAATGGAGGAACAGTCAGGGAGAAAAAGGTATATCAAGCGTTTTCATACTTTTAGTTTGAACATTCGTTTCTCTGCTACTACTGCTTTCCTTAACTCCCTGGAGTTTATTCGAGGTAACTTTGAAAAACCGGTATGTCATTTTGTGAATTTGATTGGTTTTTTTTGTTTGTTTTTTTTCTGTGGGTTTTTAATTCAACTTATGTTTTATTCCATTAGGATGACAGAAATTACATCATGACAATTGTTTGCCAAGCTACGCAATGTAGTGAGCACAGAGTGAGTTTTGAGGATGATATTTCATTTCATAAAATTCTGGCGGTCATGTCTGTGAGTGTTTTCTTTTAATTTCACTGATTATATTAATTGGTTTTTAGGTCAAAACTGCCGCTTTACAATGTCTTGTGAAGATTGTCACCTTGTACTATGAATATATGCAAACTTATATGGGACCTGCTCTTTTTGCTGTGAGTATTCACTGTTGTATGTTTTCTGCTGTATTTTAATGTATAGTAAGTGCTGTTTATATTCTTTTTTTTGTATCCTCAGATCACAGTTGATGCAATGAAATCTCAAGAAGACGATGTTGCACTACAAGGCATTGAATTTTGGTCATCAGTTTGTGATGAAGAAATTGATCTCTCCATTGAAGCTGCAGAGGCCGAAGAGAGTGGCACCACCCCACAAACATACAGTTGTTTCTATGCAAAAGGTGCCCTGCCCCATTTAGTACCTATTTTAACACAAATCCTAACAAGGCAAGAGGAGCATGATGATGATGAAGATTGGACTCCGCACAAAGCTAGTGGAGTTTGTTTAATGTTGTTGGCCTCTTGTTGTTCCAATGAAATTGTGCAACATGTGTTACCATTTATTCATGAAAATATAAACAAAACTGGACCGGAGAACTGGAAGTTTCGAGATGCTGCTGTTATGGCATTTGGTGAGTTTTTCACTTTGCTTCAGTGAACTATCTTTGATGCATGTTTGTTTACTTTGGTGTTTTGAAAAGTCGAACACAGACAATTTTTAAGATCATATTTTCTTTTAATAGGATCAATTTTGGAAGGCCCAGACACAGAATCACTGAGCCCTATAGTCCAGCAGGTACTGACAGCTGTCCATTCAGCTTTGTTATAAATGTTTGTGCTTTTTTAGAAGTACATGAGTTTCAATGATATTTTAATAAGTTATCAAAAGGGGCTGTGATGAAAGTTGGTATCTGATAAATATAGGTAATATTGCCTTGCTGTAAACCCTTTTCTCTTCCTAACCAAATTCCTCAAAAAGTTTGTTCCCAATCCCCAAATCTATGGTAAGGTAATGTTATTTCTATGTACATTGATTAAAATTGCTAACCGATCTGAGCTCCACTTGACAAAGCAAATAAAACAATATTGAAAATGTTCTCTTGTTTTCTTAATCTGGAAATTGTTGTGGATCCATTTGTTATTTTTCCAGGGCATGCCATTTTTACTTGATTTGATGAAAGATAATAATATGCTTGTTCGTGACTCAGTGGCATGGTCCCTCAGTCGTATCTGTGAACAAGTCCCAGATGCTGCTTTAAATTCTGCCAATATCGAAAACTTGTTAAATGCACTTCTGGAAAATTTGGATAGTGAACCACGTGTTGCTACCAATGTTTGTTGGGTATGTATGATTTCCTTTTTACATTATGTCTGTTACATGGAATTGGTTTTTTGAGTTTTTCAATTCTACAGGGTGATCAAAACTAAACAAGTCCTATTTCAAATGTTGTCTTGAAATTTTTTTGCTCACCTTAAATGAACGGCTATTCATGCTCAAGTTGAACTTCATTGCTTTGTGGTTACAAGGAAATACGTGAAGGTTAGAAACCATCAATACAGAATAAGGTGTAGAGGCGAAAGTAAAACAAATGTTATATATCTTCCAGCTGGTACAAAATAGTAAAATATCAAATGGCTTCAGGAACCATCACTGGAAATGGTAAAAAACATTTTATTAACATTCCTTAGGCCTTGTCATCGTTAGCAGATGCTGCATATGAAAGTGCACCTCCGACTTCTGAGGATGACGAAGAACCAACCACCACAGTTTTATCTTCAAAGTTTTCTTTTATTGTTGAAAAGATCATCGCCACAGGAGATAGGTGCACTCCCAAATTTCTTAATTTGTATACCATTCTTGTGTTCTAGTGGTTATTTAGATTAAACTACTGATAATATTTTTCTCTCATAGAGGTGATGCTCATCTTAATAATCTTCGGAGCTCAGCATATGAAGCAGTAATGGAACTCATAAAAAACAGTCCAAAGGATGCGTACGCTACGGTGCAATCCACCATCCTTGCAATACTGACTAAAATGGAGGCAATTTTGTCGATGGAGCAGTCTGGTAATCAAGTTGGTGACCACAGCCAACATAATGATTTCAAGTCCCTATTATGTGCTACTCTTCAGGTAAAATATTTGGCTGCTATAAAGGATGTTTATCTGACTAATTCTTACTGTTACATTACAGGCATATTTCGAAGTAGTTTTCAACTAACATATAACTGAGTCTCAAAACTCAATCCTGTCAATTTGAAACTCAAAAGACTCAAAAAACATTTTCATTCTCTTCTGTAATTCGGTCTTCTGAAAAACATGAGAGAAGTCTGTGCCGTCCATCGTCCTTGGATTGTTCTTACAGCATTAGTCCTGCCGAGATTCTCAGCCATTCTCACTGCTCTAGAGTTTGCTATTCAATGCCGCAATTGCTCCTGGGATAATTAAATCTCCTTTGCTCGCGGAGATAAGTTTTTCTTAAAAATGGTGGAAGTATCATGCACGTTTGTGGACGAGTTTAGTCATGTTTTTGGTATACTAAATTTGAACATGATTCTCAGCAGCCTCTCTGCAGAATAAGACTAAAGTAATTATACTGCGGAGCTTCTGGGGTCATCACTTCCTGGGCCCACACCAGGTCGCTGGACCCCTGCAAAGTATTTTTAAAATCAATATCCCCCCAAAATGGTAGTAGCTAAGAGTGCTTGAAAATGTGCCTGAATTAATTATGATGAAAAAAATTCTTATACATTGTCTGAAAGAATGGGGCAAACCTCATTAACTGAGTGTTACCTTCACTAGCCAAGACACACTTCACAAAGTTTACACTTTGGAAGTCTGATGATAATGAGTTGTGTGTGAAAATTGTTGAGGTGCTCATATACAGTTGACTTTTGAAAACTAAATGATACTTTGAACTCTTTTCTTTACCTATTTTAACTTTTGGAAACTCTATCATTCTATTTTGCTGGTCCCCTGAGAGTTAACATTTACAACTGTAACAGCTTCTGAAATTATTTGGTTCTTTTGAACTTCGTGATTAGGGAACATTACGCAAGTTGAAAAGGGAAGATACATGTCAAATTGCTGACAACTGCATGAAGGCTTTACTGGAGATGTTGAATATGAGCAAAGTTGGAGGTGTGCAAGAAGATGCGTTCATGGCTGTCGGCACCCTTGTTGAATGTATGTAGTAACATTTCTATCATTAAGTCACATATCTACTTTTCAATATTTGAATCAAACCTAGTTAATTGGCAGTTTGCCTACTACAGTTGACATGCACACAAGTTGATAAGTAGTCTAAGTTTATTGCATGGTCACACATGTTTTTCATGTTTCATTTTGTTGAAATCTATTTGGCTTTGTTTTTAATGCAACTGATCCTTTTACATCAGATCATGTTGATAACCTTTGAAGGAATGCTTCTACGTAATTCTATTTCGTGGCAATTTGGTTTCAACAAAGGGAATTGTCTTATTGTCAAGCATTTAATTTTTTTCACTTTCCTATGATGCTGATTCTGATGGTATAACATGTGATTATATTTGTACTAGTATTTGTATATCATTCTTGTTGATCAAAGCTATTGATGTTCCCAACATTCTCATTACTCCCATATCTAATTTTTTTGAAAAATTCTTGATTTGTATTGGGAACTCCAAAATTGTTTTGTCTCCAAAATTGTTATGCAAATTACCATTAATCCCTGAAAATCTAGAAACGAATAAAAGTTTACTGCCACATTGAAAAGATTTCTATCTTTTGAATTTTTTTTTTTTCATGGTAGGTGTTGGCGATGGCTTTATGAAATACATAGAAGTATTCAAGCCCTTCCTTATAGCAGGATTAAAGAATAGAGCAGAATATCAGGTAATTAATTTCTGTATGTTTTTACATTATATATTTACAAACTAGTAACCCATGTAAATTTTTACTGAGTTTTACTTCAAAAAGGATGTGTCAAATTCGCTTTTCCCATGTGCAAACCCTGTGACAAAAATTTCAATTTGGGAATTGGAAACAGAAAATGTACCCATGTTGTAGAGCTCGAGAAACTCATAAAAAAATGTATGAGATCGTTTTGCCACAATCAACCGTTAGAGAGAGATTTTGATGACATCATGCCACGTGCTACTATATAATAATAGTATAAAATGCTCTTGCCTCGACGTTGTTTTACACGCAACTAACAAGAACTTGACCGTAAATTTAAACTAAATATATCATTCTCTTAAATAAAAGTGGGATGCACACTCACTATTATATTATGGATAAGATTATTGTCCGATTCTCTGTTTGTTTGTCACGCAAAATGGCAGATGTGAGCTGTGAGAGAAGTTATTTCTCTTGATCGGTGTCAGTATGAAGGCATTGAATTGAGACCCAAATGGAATGTGACATTTAGGGAAAATTACCTCAGTAACCAATAGGGATAACTGACATTTTTTGGAGTTCACAACAACATTGCCAATTCCTTAATTTTATTTTTCATGAACTTGGTGCAGGCTAAACATGACAATGCTGGTGATGCCTTGGCATCTAGTATACATACAATTTCACATTGTGTGTTCAATTATATGTCTGTTTAACTTTAGGTTTGCATATCAGCCATTGGGGTTGTTGGAGATTTGTGCAGAGGTCTAGGACAACAGATAGTTCCATACTGTGATGAATTTATGCACTGTTGCATTGAGAATTTAGCTGTTAGTATCGACATTTTTGTTGTTTGTGCTTGTACTTAAAATTCAGCACTTCATGATTCATATTTTCTCTCAGGATGATAGTGTTCATCGATCAGTTAAACCTCACGTGTTAGCGTTATTTGGTGACATAGCTCTTGCAATAGGCAGTAATTTTACCAAATACGCTGATGTTGTACTAGCTACCTTACAGCAAGCTTCCGTTGCTAAAGTTGATAAGGTTTGTTTAGTTGATGTTGTTTTGCTATTCATATGCAAACGTATTTGTAAAGGATTCTCTATTTTTGAAAATAGTCTTATCAATGTGATATTTACTTTAGAACGACTATGATATGGTTGATTATTTAAATGAACTTCGAGATGCTTGTTTGGAAGCATATACAGGTATCATACAAGGATTGAAAGGAGAAGATGATAAAAATATCAGCTGTAAGTTTCTTAGTTTTTTCTTTGATGCAACGGAATCTTTCTATAATGCAAAACATTTCTCATTATTCTATTCCATAGCTGATGTTAATGTTGTGAAACAACATTTGGAACATATAGTGAAATTTATTCAAAGCATAAGCGTTGACACTGATCGAACAGACAATTTAGTTGGTGCCTGTTGTGGATTGCTTGGTGATATTTGCACAGCTTTTGGTGCTCCTGTTCTCCCATATCTTGAGCAGTCGTGCTTTCAAGATCTGTTACAGGAAGGAAGGCGTTCAAAAGTTTCCAAAACTAAAACATTAGCTGTTTGGGCTTCAAAGACAATACGAAATTTGAGAAAATGAGCTCAATGTAAGTATGTTGAATTTTCATAAAAAGTATTTATTGTTGTAGAGAATTATATTCAGAGGAAATCCTTGTCTAGACCAGGTTCAAGATTTAGTGGACTTTTACTAACTCCAATTTCATTTAATTTGAATGAATATTCATTATTTCTAATATTCTGTTTGATCTTGATAAATCTAATTTTTTCGTGGCTTTTTGCAAAATCATTTTCTACCCTTTTATATATTGTACCAGTATTTGCATATAACACATATTATATCTCTTTATAAGCATTCAATGTGGAAAATGATTAATAAGATTTTTTGATGTAGTGATATAACTGTCGTTGCAAGCCTGTTCTTTTTGTTCTTTTTGTAGCATTGCTCTATTCAATTTTTTTCTCTCTATCACGACATCTTAAATTATGGAATTTTATTATTAATGTTCGATCTGAGGTTCTTGAATGGCTGTGTTAAGCTGTTAAGGACGGTCTGTCTTTTATTTCTTTAACAATGATATGATGAACTTTATTCATATTTAAACATAATCATGAAAACTGATGCAATTGACTCATCTCAATGTTGACATACTTAGTAGCTCAGTTAAATATGAAATACTGGATTTTTGTGACAATTGCCCTTAAAAATTTTAAATTCTTTCACACATTTTTTTTTTCTATTTTCATGCCATTAATTTTTTGCACTTCACTTCAATAGAATGTTTAAAAGATTAAATATCAAGCAAAGTAACGCTTATTTCACTGGTTTAAAACTCTTTAAGGTTTCAAGTGTTTTTATCCCTTGAGATATAAAAACGATGAAGTTATAGATTGTTGTGATAAAGCTACTGTCTATCACTAACTAATGTTTATTTAAACTTTAATTGTGTTTAAGTCCGCAACACTTATTTTGGTAACACAGATGATGAAGTAGATATGCTCGTTATAAAATCCGATTCTAAATCTCTTTTGTTCGCCTTAATTAAAAACTTATTAACATATTTAAATTTTGTCAGGTTTGACGTCTCAAAAGTCATTAACATAACCAATGGTGTATATTATTTGTATTGTAAACTGTTTCCTGTCGTTTCAATTCTTTACTGATACATGTTTCCCAAACTCGTGTTTGGACACAGTCTTGTATTTGCTTTATTCTCCACTGCCTTGAAAATTAGTGATAATTAACCATAAGCCATTTTCTCTTATTGTTTTTGTATATTCTACAATAGCCTTGGTAAAGGGGTCTAAACGAAGCTCGAGTAGTGACTTTACGTAAACACATACTTAGGTTCTACACAAGTGTCTTGTTTTAAATTCAAACAAAATGTTTTTTACGATAGAAAATATATGAGATACACAGCAGGTTTTTCTGTTCAAAAGGTTTTAAGTGGATTGTACGTTATAAATGGATTTTCCATATGTTTACTGTAGACGTTAGTTATTTATCCTTCATACATTTTAAATGTGCTTAAGGAAAAAATCTCTGTATTATGTAATAAACATAGCAAGTCGGAAACTATTCAAAATCTCTCCAAATCAGTTTACAGAGACTATTCAATATTTCCCATTTGTGTAAATGAAAATAACAGACATCTACAGATAAGGAAAACAAGTTTTCCATTGTAGTAGGCTCGTAAGAACGTTTATTTATTGACAGCCCACAAGGAATTAGGCTCGATAATATCTCCCTTATTGACAATTAATTGGTCGAACCAGATTTGTTATTTTGATTACACCTGGTGACGAGAAAGTTCTATCGCATTCAATATGGCGATTACATATGTGGTGATAAGCAATTCTGATATGGGGTTTGAAAAACGTCTACATATTCCAACACCCAAGAATTATTGTTTTGACTAAAATTCAAAACCGAAAATCTCTTGTTAAACGTTTTTTTCTGTAATTCTTATGTTTTGATATTCAGTTCAAAAAGCTGTTTTTCTACGTATTAAACACTTCTTTTTACTTGCAGTTTGAAGAGGATTATCATAATGTTTGACTTGAAATAGAAGAAGCAATTAAGTAATTCATCAGATTTGATTGTGTCATGCCATCTCGATGACGTCTGTAAGCCATTATTCATCGATATGTTTTGTGATAAAAAACTTCGTTAAACCGCAAGTCATTTACTTAATTACATATTTGTATCCTTCTTAATGAGACTAGAAAAATCATTAAACAGTCATTACAATGATGTTGGACATTGAGTTGACTACAATGTAGTTTGTGTATTTATGAGCATTTCTCACAAAAATGACTTCATTCGTACTCAACCAGTATCGCACCAGTGTGACACCTGACCCATACTCTGTGGACCTTCCTCTTTATTTTAGGCGTATTCATTTTGTTTTGGTTGTTCAGTATTCCCTAGGATGTCTTTACCAGTTATGTAAGAATTACAGCGTTTAAAGTCCCTATTCGCTCTCATTAAGTTCAGACA
This sequence comes from Turritopsis dohrnii, assembly GCA_027922465.2. Lineage (NCBI taxonomy): Eukaryota > Metazoa > Cnidaria > Hydrozoa > Anthoathecata > Oceaniidae > Turritopsis > Turritopsis dohrnii. The sequence continues at coordinate 72,980 of BQMF02000108.1, read as the reverse complement.
TCATGCTGTGTGATTTTGCTTGTTACCCCATAGATTCAGTGATCTTTTCCTCTCAATTCGAATGGCTTTATATATTTTAAGAGCGTCCTCATTATTATATTAACTGCAGCATAAATAGCTGATTTTGCTATATAAATCGATATTTAACAATGAAACCTATGGCACTATAGCTTTTTTCTTGGTTGAAACGGAAAATATAGAATAAGAGTTTTTCGCTCACCAGCCATTTTTTTGTCGATGAAATTTCTTGGAATTATCTTATTAACTGGAACGTGCTTCATACGCAATAACAAGGAGTTACGTATGATATATTCAACGACAGTACAAGTTTTTCCCGGGTGAGGTATTCAAATAAAAGTTCGATTTGTCTCAGTTAAAATTTCGTGCGCATTGTGAAACAGAATTCTACGATTCTCTGTTTGAGGTTCTTTGACCATCAACTGGGTATTTGCAAAACCCGATCTTACAAAATGATATATAAATTTCAAAACCGAACTTTCGAGTGATGTATACATTTGTTACAAAATTAACGATCTGATATGATCGTATTACTCAGTAAAGTTATAAGAATTTTTTTTGATCATATAAGGTTTTTATGACGCTTTCGCTACAATCGATGAATAATGTTTTAAATTTTCTGCTGAATGAGTTTTTTTGTTTTTTCTAATTCTCACAATTTTTTGCTTCGTTGCTTTTAACCATAGTTACGTTGATAAGGTGTGATATGAATAATAACAATGAGGACAATTTTGTAAAATCTTTTCCTGCCCGGTTGACTTTTGAGTTCTATTGCTTTCCTGCATGTTGTTGGAAACTGATACCTGCTGTCCTTAAAACTAATATTTCCCTAGTGTGTTGTTAACAGGCTAGGATTTTCTCCGTTTTTTGTAACCTTGGAAACAATGTCATTTGCATAGGGGTGGATGCGATTCCATGGGATACAATCCAATTCGCTTTGATCATTTCTTTTGTAAAGTCATTAAGTAAATTGACTCTCCAGCATTTTGAGAAAATTTTTTTTATTCATCTTGTTTTCCTTTGGACCGCCAGTTAATCGCAAGCGAAATAGCGCAGCGTTAATTTTGTTTACCGAAATTATTATGTTCCATTTTTGTGGGGATAGTTCTTTGTTTGCATGTTTTCGTCTTTGTTTATATGCCTTCAACTATCCTGATGTAAACAACAATGGCGTTTGCAATAATATTTTTGTGGTTTTTTGTGACGATTGTCTTCTCAAGTATTCATGAACGACTTCACGATGGTAGTCATCGGTAGTTGTTTCATTGTTGATTAAACCCTACGTATACGCTGTTATGTTTCCAACGTAACAAGCATAGAAATATGGTCATAATGGTGGCTCTTTTTCTTATCTTTTTTAGGCGTGGATGCGACTGTGCGAGATTGCGAGTGCGACATGAATGCGAGAGCGACGTGAATGCGAGAGCTACTGACGTGAGAGTTATCGATCTTCATCCTGCCATGGTGACAAAGAATCATTACAGATGTACATCATGGACGATCGTGTGTGCCGAGTGAGATGCGTGATACCGAGACGAGACAAAAATATTCAACAACGCCGATAGAATATAGTTGGCAAAATCAACAAGCTAATACAGAATCACTTCAACATTACAAGAACTTCTTGTGCTTAACTTTATTCTTCAACCGATTGCATAATGTTCAGTTCTGTGAAAGGGAAATTGTAAAATTACTAATTCTGCTTCCATGAGATTTATTTAAAAATGTTCTTGAAAAAAAGTTATTTCTTGGATTGCTTACATTTCCCCCCATCTTTCTCCCGAAGGTATAAGAAATTAGTTTCAGTTTTTGTTTTCGTACTTAGGAGACAAACACTGACTTTTTCAGCTGTATAGGAACTTCGAAATCAAAGGAGAAAATTCAAGTTGCGCTCAAATAACTATATAGTTTTTTCTCCAGTTCATTTTTAGCTTTGAAAGCTATTTAAGATTAAAAATTTCAAAATAATGTCGCTGTTCCCACAGGAAAACTTTTTATTTCAGCCTGTAATTAAACCCTTTGCAGTGTAAGGTTTACAAAAAGTAATCAAAGAACTGTTTTGAAAGCAAGAAACGGCAAATGCTGTTCATTAGATTTCAACAACAAACTCGTGACTCATTCACTTAGAGAGATTTTATATGAAATCTGTGATTCTAATAATAGTTACACCTTATTAGGAACTTGTGAACGAATCCATCATAACTGACCAATCAACCGTCAGTTGTCTGCTGATCTGAAAATTTGATTGGTTTATATAAACAATCGAACTTTCTAGTTTGTCTTTTTATCAGCGTTAACTGATTGGTTTAAAATACAATTGCGTTTGTTATGATTGGTTCGTTAGTTTTGTGTAATTTGAAATGAAAAGCGACATCTACGTAATTCATCACGCTTTCAAAAAATGTTGTTGGAAATATTATAAATTGGCATATGTTCTCAGTGATATTTTTAACGTTTGTTTGGTTTGGAACTGCACAGGGAAGCGATCGTATGAAGAATTACACGAAGATTTAAATTGTGTGTTATAAAATTTTGTACTAGAAATAGAAGACTTTTGAAAGATGTTTCTTGAAACTGATGCATCGTATGCATTGCCTTCATCGTCGATATTTCATGAGTTGCAACGCATCCATGACACGGGATACTTCAGCCCAGTGCATTCGCTAGAAGATAAATTTCAGCAGGTATAAAGAAACCATATGCCTGATTTCACTCCTACGATAGTCAGACTTTAAAATATTCAACGGACTTTGTTGTTATTCCTAGTACTTAATGGTTTTGAGCATGGTGTGTTCATTTGTAAATAAATGAAGAATGAGACCTTATAATTTTATGTCTGTTTTACAAATATTAAATTAAAGAAAGCTTATTTCTAAATGTTTTTACAAAATTCACCAAAATTCCAATGTAAAAGTCGTCAACTCTTAGCATGAACCATGAGCGGTAGCAGTTAAACCATTTTTCGTCAGCGGAACGAGAGGTTTCTGCTGACCGCAAATCCCTTGTTGCCTAACACGAAAACCTCAATGGTTTCCTATGAAATAGGGTGCATAGTACTTTCCGATATTATCAAGGACATCGATTCCATGCTCTTGATAAAATAGTCAAACCACAAAAATTATTTTGTGCGTTATTTTTTAGTGTATTGTCTAAAAAATAGTAAGGATGTTTTAAAAATTCTTTTCTAATCTTATTTTAAGTTCCGCTATTCATCAATCAAGTCTTTTTTGCTGTATTAATAATAGTTTTCATAGATTAATTTAATTGATTTTGGTATCATTAAGGTAATACTTTGAATTATTTCAATTTAATTGTAGAATCGTTTGGAGATGAATCGTTATCTTGGCAATGAACCTTGTAATCGTCAAAATTCCCATGCAAAAGACAAATATGTTGAAGCAACAGTTGCATGGAATGAATTTTTACCACCTGATGAAATGGATACAGACGTTAATAGTTTATCACATGACATTGAAACATTAAAACCTTACTTTGACTTGTATTCAATGGATAGCAAAATTCATGCAGTACTGCCTGAAACACCAACTGAACCAAAATATTCTGATAGCACAGATTTGCCAATCTTTAAAAGAACTAGCGTATCTCGTTTTCCACTATTTCAAAACACATCTTCAATAGAAACTTCTCTGTACTCTGACCATGCATTACTTGTTAAACCAGTTATTTTAACTCCACCTAGCTCTCCAGAATCTGTATCCAGTGGAGGAAGTGGAAGCACATCACCTCGAGCAATTAAACAGCTAAAGGGCAGTCGTGTAACAAAAAATCGTGTCAGTTCCAATTCTACAAAACTGCTTGATTCTATCACATTAAATCCAGACAATTCTCTTAATTTATCAGACTTAGCTAACCTTGATTCTAAAAAACGTATCCATAGGTGTCAATACAATGGTTGTAAAAAAGTCTACACAAAATCATCACACTTAAAAGCTCATCAACGGACACATACAGGTGAAAAACCTTATAAATGTACCTGGGAAGGTTGTCATTGGCGTTTTGCAAGATCTGACGAGTTAACAAGGCATTATCGTAAACACACTGGTGCTAAACCCTTCAAGTGCTCAGCATGTGATCGTTGCTTTTCACGTTCAGATCATCTGGCTCTGCATATGAAACGTCATGGAAACATTCCTGCAAATAGTCACAGTTCAAACAACAACAGTAGTAACAACACGACAAGGAACACTGCTAGTAGTCTTTCAAATAACATTGTTAATCCTAATCCCAACTGACAATTCAAAGAAAATCACCCTCCATTTAGGCTATTATTTATTGATAATTCACTTATATATAAACATATCATATGCAATCCTAATTTCATTGTTTATCTTTTCTCTTTTGATTACAGTTTCATTCTCAGTTTGGAAATTATCCCATAAAGAAAGGGGTGGCATTCTATTTCTCATGGAAAACAGAGTGTTGATAATGAAACGAAAAAAAAAAGTGTAATATTTGCTTGTTGTGGTGTGTTAAAGAAAAACATGTTTGAAAACTAAACATTGCACAAATGACACTTTCATTTTCCATAGAGCACATTGGCCAATCAATTGTTCTATTGAATTATAATACCATATGTTATTTTCTATTATTCTCCAAGTTTTCAGATGTTGTAGCCTTTAATTTTTGAAAAATGGAAGTAGGGTTTGTTGATGTCTAACAAAGTGAGAGAATGGAATTGTGCCAATATGATTTATCATCGATTTGTATTTTGTACTTCTCCAAAACCCTATTTTTTTATTATAAACACTTGAATATGAAATTCATTTTTGCATGCCTATTTTTTCCTAGCAAACTGCAAAGTTTTAAACAAGAAGTGAAAGGATTCAAAAGCTTTCAGTTCAATTGCTCTCTACCCAGGATTACATTTTATTTACAATATCTTTTATATATTTAATTTGGTTTACCTCCACTATTTGAACCAACGATGAAATTATTATATTATAAATAAATGAAATATAAATATTGGTTATTTTTCTACATTTTATTTATGATGGATATTAAAAAAATGCTCACTTTTGATCTGTTCATTTTTAAAGATTCAAACTTTGTGTTGTGTTTAGGCGGGCCGGGCCTTCAAATTTAGTTCCATTTTGTGTAAACAATGTGTGCCCTTAGTTTTCTGTGTTTGGTTTTGGACGAATTAATAATAGTGATTCATATTTTGATTGATGTTCTCTTAGAATTATTTTAGGTTATTTTTCTATTATATACATCTGTTATTCTGTTTTTTAGTTTTGTTTAGATCAGATTTTTTTACACTGTTACTATACGAAACAGCATTTTTATGCTGAAACATAACAAATAGCTGTTATCCATTTGATAATATTTGTTTTAAGACAGTGACAGAAGAACTGCTAAGAGATTAATTTCTTGAAGCTTCTTGAAAAAACATTTACTTTTAATGTCTTATATAACAAACTAATATAATATGACAGCGTAATTCCTTTACTGTCAGGCAGCACGAAAACGTTAATTCTCAAACTCCTTTTCAAGTCGATGCATTCTTTATATTGTTTTTCGTATATCCTAATTCATATATGTATAGTTCCATGATAGCAATAGTTGATGTAAGGCCAATGAATTTCTGTAAATACTGTATAGTAGATAGAGAACTTGTAGATGTTTCCAATTGTATATCAAATGTTGAATTGAAAGCAACAAAATTAACTAAATTCCTCAATCTTAATTTTGGCTTAATTATTTCTTTTCAATACTCTGAATGTCTTTTTATGAGTCAGAAAAATAGTAAAACATTTTCTGCAGATGTTTTTTTGGATGTGATATCTCATTCACTTGATACTTTCCCCACATTCCTCGCATACCATAAATTTCTCTCATGACTTCGTCATCTTTAAGAAATATAATTTTGACGTCATTGTTGTTTGTAGTAATTTATTATTGTGTTTCATCTCTTTGTACTCTTAGCTGGAAAATTAATGGAAAAATGAAATGAAAATCGAATTTACAATCTTAAAAATGTTTCTTTTTTATTTATTATTTATTGTAATCAAACTGGTTTTTATTTCTTTCTGTGCATTCCATTAATTCCTAAAAATATTTCTGTGTGCTGTTTACATCTGGCTCGATGGAAGAAGAAAGTTGTACTCTTGCAGATGTAAATATTCCGTTTCGGGCTTAACACGTTTAATGAAAATGCAACTGTGAACTTTGAAAAACACCATGATGTTTGTCTGGCTTGAAAACTACGAAATTAATCAGCTGCCGTTCTTTTCATAATCAAAACAGCATTCGAAACTGAATACTCAACAATAATCTCTTATTTTTACTTGAAAGCAATTGAATAAATATTTCATAGCACTTATCAAACATAAATCCGAATTTTTCTTATTGCTTTTCTTTCGTGAATATTAATCCCCGAAATCAATTTCAACAATGAATTAACATGCACGTTTTTTTTACATTATTATGGAACACAGACATTATTTTATCTGAAAAATACCATGTAAGAGAATAAAAAAGAAATGCCTGTTCATTTTCTCCAAAATATCTACGATTTTGTGGTCAAAACTGAAATCCTTTCTGTGAAGATCGAGATGGAATAATAAAAAAAGTCTACAAATGTCAACTTCGTGGAATTTTCGACATTCGTTATCTGTGTGAAATTCTTTGAAATCGATTTGCTCTGTCGTTCGCTCTGCATATTATTTTTCGCTAACACACCACGTGGACATGGAAACGACTTTCTATCGGTAAAGCTGTTTGTCAACCGAGTTCTTAACGAGTTTACAACGATCCAACTTCAACATTCGGTGTTTTTTCGGAGTAATATGGAATGTATTCGCGATTCTAGATTTCTTACGTTAATGCAGGCAATGCATACTAACCCAGAAAATAAATTGGAAATATCTGTAAAGGCGACTACTTTCAACATATAGAAAATTTTTCCCGGACAGGAACGGAAAAGAATTAATACAAAATTCGATTGTTTTCTTTTCTTCTCCTTGTTTTCTGTTCGGAACAAACAGAAAAAGTTGATCTCCCGGACGACAGGAACAGAAAAGAACACAAGAATAATTAGGGAAAGAACCAATCACGTTCTTTTTCTAACATTCGACCGTTTCGTTTCTGTCCACGGAAAATGTTACAAAAGTGAAAAGTCGCCTTAAGAGAACAACAAATATTTTCCGCCAGATTCACGAGTATCGTCGACCCTAATCAACACCCAAGGACCGCCCTCTTTATCATTGTCCACGGCTAATATCATTTATGGCGAAACGAACCCGTTTTTTTTGGTTTTTGCTTCTTTTTTTTTTACTTATGTGATTACTAGACAAGTGTTCGTATTGCATGCCACTAGATAAATCAAACACATTCCAAATAATTTCATGTTGACTCGCCAAACCTGCCACTACAGCGTGAAAATTCCTGGATTACAAACAAAATACAGGGATAATTCGTGAATTGGAAATCGACGTTTTTCACAAATTCCACAAGACCCAAATTGCGAATTTTGAGAATGTAAATATTAAAACTATCATTCTGATAACGTAAACGAGTTCAAGGGGTTTCGTAAATGGTCGTGAAAAAAAAAATCCACAATTCTCGTTCCAGTCAAAATATAAACATTTGGATTAGATTCACATGAACTTCAGATAATCTTCAAAAAGAACGTTTATTTATCACCTTTAGTAATTCATGTGAAAGATTTCACTAAGATTTAACAGTCTGTGTCAAGGGCACAATAGATGGTTCTGGTTTTAGAATTGAATAACTTATCATTTTGAGACTCAATTTACATTTCCCTGCATAAATCCAACAGGTTTAAAGTTTTCATATTTTTTAATGGTGTATCAGAAAGTTCTGGTGACAACAACGACTTAATTCATGTCTTCCGTTTCATTCATAAATTTCACGTGGTTTCATTCAACAACAGCTGAATCGAACCTGAATGGAAACGCGAAAACCGTTTTGCTCCACCAACATAATCATTTATTCATGAATGACGTCATTGACGAACCTTTGACGTCACACTCGTCATCGTTTTGTCTATTCATGTGTATCGTTGGAGTTGGAGGAGGCAAATTGTTCCCGGAATATATTATCTTGGGAAGTTTTTTTAGCCGGTGGATACGTCACGTTACTGGGACGAAAGGCCCTGACGCCAATAGTAAATTTCTTCTGGTGAAATGAAGGTGATGAACAGGTGTCGACTTGGTGACAAAAGACGCGACTTCAAACGAACTGTGTGCCGGCGATCTGGAAAAGAGGTACATTAAAAAAAACAGCTAAGAAAAATAATCCGTAAATGGCAAATCATCTGTTGTGTCAATCATCTGTTGAATAAGCGTTCTTTTGAAGCAACACAAAATTGTTTCAGTTTCCAAGTTATTGTCTGTTATTAAAAGCTTGTCACATGCCTGAGGTTTGATTGTTGGTTGAAGAAAATACTTCTAAACTGGTTGATTAACTTTTGGTTTCTATATAGAGTCTCTTGTTTTTATTTTTGCTGTTTTGTTTTGTTTTGTTTGCTCGGAGCCAGACTGCTTTTCAGCAGTTGGTTCGTCTGTGGTTTATGTGAGATTCCACTGGCGAAAAAGAGGAAGAAGAAGATAAGAAATGAAAGTATTCTTAAAGTCGCGTTGCGAAGAACATGAACGTAATTACTCACGTCGCTTCCATGTCATCATCCATGTGACACGCTCCTTTAATGTTCCATAGCTTGACACAGTTATCCAGTCCGCCTAAAAATAAAGATTTTAGCCATGTTCACACAAAGGTAATTAGACATTTCTTCAAGACACAGAGGAAAATTAGAAAAACTTTATCAACCCTTTCTTACGCCTGAAATGCATGGTCAAACTCTCACAGATAAATATCTAATTCCGATCATTTTAACGTTCAGTCATGAAAAAACGAGCCGTAAAATCGAGAAAGAACATACCCGATGCTAGAATATGCCCTTCTCTACTGAATCTGAGTGTATTTATTGCGGCAGTGTGACCATTGAAGTCAGCAATTGGTGCAGCTTCAGCGATGTCCCAAAGAAGAATTCGATTGTCTGCTCCTACAAAGATAGCACGGTATTGTATGATATTAAACCTTGGGTTTAATAAACAATGGGTTTTCTGTACAGCAACTTGATCCGACGTAATCTCAAAGAGACATCAGTAAAATACTGAAAGCTTCAAAAGACGAATAGACGGATTTGGCGTATTGCCGCTCTCTCCGGTATTCAATAAGATTGAGAAACATTTTCTCGTTTATTTTCACCACACCGTAGCACGTTAACGGTCTGTTCGGGTGAGTGAAACAACTCTTGCCAAAGTCCTTTGAAATGATTTTAATAAAGCTTCCATCAAGAGGTTTGATGTCTTAAATAAGAACTGATGAGTCACTGAAACATCTACGCATTTATCAGAATGCATTAAAAGAAACTTTACACGCTCACTTCGAGTGAAATAATATTGTTGATGTGAAGTTATTCATGAAAAATTCTACCTGAGTTGCGTACAAACCCTTATAATAAAGTTTAAACATGAGTTTGACAAACAACACACTTGCCTGCAGACGCAACGTGCCTTCCATCAGGTGAAAACTGCACACTCAAAACACTAGCCTAGTGGAAATAATATAAAGGTAACTATTGGAGTCATTGTATAAAACTGTCGTCATAGAAACAAAATCAACCTTGTGCCCAGTAAACTGTCGAACAGAGTTGCCATTTACTAAGTCCCAGATCCTTACAGTTCGATCTGCAGAACCAGTCGCAAAGTAATTGCCGTTAGGATGAAAATCCACGACCTGTTGAAAAAAAACTCACATTTTATTCTTCGTTTTTCTTGCGAAAAATTCATGCAAAAAAAAAGTGATAAATGGCTCACATTGACATCGGATAAGTGACCTGTAAATATCCGTAACGGTTGATGGTTTTCAGTACACCATAACCTTGCCGTGCGGTCGTACGAACCTGATACTATGTAATACCCTCGTGGTCTGAAATCCAAACGAAATAAAATCCATTCATTATTTGGAATAATTCTAATTACTTAATTAGTAAAATTTGCAGATAAGCCAGAAAATTTTTCAACAACTTACGAAAATGCCACATCCCACACAGGATACAAGTGTCCCTTTAATGCCACCAGGTTAGTGAAAGTATGCATGCTCCATAGGCGAACTAAAAACAAATCTATTGAATCAAAACCTCGGTCCCGTCAACATTTACAGTCCGCTATAATGCTCATTATCTCGAACGTTTTATCCGGTACATTGGTACATTGTACATTGGTGCATTGAGAGTTGGAGATAGCTGGGACTCGACTGCATTATTTCTTGACTTCTTTTTTAACAAACACAATCTATCGTGAAGGCTTTCTCTGAAATTCTCCTTCGTGACCTAGTCACGGCGTTTAAACAAACCTAAGCCTCGCTCTGACGCATTCCTGTGTTTTAACAACTTCTGATTATGCGTAGGAAATGGAAAGGATGTATTTTTTTAAGATGATATATTCGGATACGTTAAGTTGACGCTGGTTGACGAGGGAGAGACAGGGGGAGGTGATACTACTGTTGACGTCAACCTTCAAAATTTTTAAATCCTTGATTCGTTTTGTTGTTGTTGTAATACCTTTCTCTTGAGTTCAAAAATATGTATGAATACCTTGACTTGGGGGGGGGGGGGGGGGGGGGGGGGGTCTCTTTCCAAAAGATGATGTCAACTTAGGGGGAGGGGGTAAATCAAAGTTGATGCAGATTGATGAAGGGGAGAGGAAAATCTTGAAAGACGGTTGACTTTTTGGTGAACAATCTCTAATTGATGAAATATCTGACCTGTCCCATCTTCTGAGCTGGATGCAAGAAAACTGTTATCTTTGTTAAAACTCAAGCCGTACACCGGTCCAGAGTGTCCACACAATGTTCGACTTTCTGTGGCCGATCTAAAATTTCCAATCACCAATGTGTAGTTTCATATTTAGCAATAAACTCACACTGTTCGTGCTAGGCGACCGAGTTGGCTATAGTGAGACCAACATGGTTCATGCCAGTCGACTGAGTAGTAAGACCAATAACGGACGAAAAAAAAGATGTTTTTGAGGTTGGTTGTTTTAGGTGGGGATAAGGAAAGTGGAATGAGGAAAAAACTTTTTGATTAAGGTATCCGCGAAAATGTATTTCCCAAAAGTGCACATCTACCCCAAGAAAAGCCCTCATCACCAATAGCTAAAAAGTGACGTCAGCAAGACAAGACAGCCAATTGAATTACCTTCTGTCAATCAAAACAATCTATAATCAGAGCACAACGTGTACAACGAAACGCGAAACATTGGCACATAAAAAATTAATTCGAATAAAGAATAGTTTGAAAGTCTACTAACTTTTCGCTCATAATGCGCTCAAGCACGTCGTCAGCTTCTTTGTCGATCTTTGACAGTTCATTAACTGTCTTCAGTGTGCGTAACTTTTTAGAAGTTAAAGATTGCACTCGGATTGTTGAGTCTTCAAATCCGGCAGCCACCAAAGAAGAACTTTCATTAATATCCACACAACTCAAGCTGAAGATAGAAAAAAAAAATGGAAATAACATCAGAAAATTCTCACAAAATCCATCACTCAACCATGTCTCAAGTACTCTATAACAACTCCAAGTCATTCTCAGGAAATTCATATTTTAGTACAGTAATTTTTCTAATTTCTTTGGCCATTTATGCTATTCAATTAGAATTCAAAAAGTATTCCCGAAAACAAGCGACACTAAATTAGAGGTTTTTAAGTAATTTTCAATACTTCAGCCCGCCTTTTTTAATTGAAACCACAAAATTGATTGCTGAATTAGGTAGTCACTGTATTTTGAGAAAGTTTTAGAAATATTTTTACGAATGCTATACTCACTTATCTTGAGCATGTAGAAATGTATAGAAACAAACTGAAGGTATTTTGTCAGGACCAACATGGAGTCTTTTGCTTATGTCCTTGTAGATGGCGATTTTCAATCGTTTATCACTATCTTTCCTGTAACAGAATAAAAAATCAGAAAGCAAAACCTAAAATGTTTTGCAGACACATGTCAAGACTAGGAAATGTATAGAATTGGTTTTTCTCACATTTTTGGATAAGGCACTCGATCTGGCTTAGGCGCGTTAGGATCAGCAGCGTGTCGTTTCTTCCCTTGAAAAAAAAATTTCAACATTCTTCTTTAGGGCCTTATACTGTGGACGCAAGACATTCAATATGATAACATCAGATCTAACAATAAAATCTTGTTGAGACAAGAGAAGGTAACACAAACTGTATGCACGTGTATAGAAAAGAGTAATCAGTTGTGTAACTTTTTGTAATTTAACATGTTTTTTTCATGCAAATTCAAAACACCAAAACTTTTAAGGTATCAATATAGTCTGCGATCTATCACCTTCCGTTGTCAATGAACATAGGTATTTGTTCCATCCTGTTTTTTAGCTGTACATCTTACCCTATGGTAGTCAGACCCTATCAAGACCTTAGACGCAGCCAACAAATGAAATTCCTTTACTATTTCCCAAAAAATCCATTCCATTCTGTGTGGCCATTCAACATTTTTATGCACATGCAAAGCCAAATTTACGTCATCCATTCTCAGTAGATAAAAAATGTGCCCTTTACACCAAAAAAAGGAAAGGCCCATTGCTATAGCATTAGACGATTCCACTTTCAATTCAGCATAAACTATTAATGCATTGATATACTATTCTTTCCAAAAGAAATAATTCAGAGCAGATCCTACCTTCATCTCTTTTAGACTTTTTTTTCTGAAAGATATAATAACGGAAATCATTTCCCCTGAAAATTTAAAAAAAAAAATCATCTAAACACGAAAGGATATGTTTACTTTTGGTTTTTCCTTGCCGTCTTTTTCTGCTGTCCCTTCATCCTTTTCATCATCACTGTCACCATCATCAGCCAATGCAGACAATAACTCAGGTTCGTGAAGCAGACCAAAGAAGACTTTGACCTTATTTGCTGAAACAAAAAGTGTCTTGATAGAAAACACACAATTTAACATTCCTTATTTATGATTCTAGTAACGGCAAATAAGACAAACAGAAACATGATGTCATTGCAGTCATTAGGTTATGTTTAAAGTCAAGTAGAGTTTATTTTGCACAAGCTATGGAGTTACCCTTCATGTAATATTTACGAAGCTGAATCTTCACACAACTTTTCAACTGAACGTTTTTGTTACTGAGCTATCATGTTCTAGACAAAACTATGTTGCAGTTAACTCAAAATGGTTTCTCGATTTTCACCAAACTATGGTTACTATGGAGGCTTGTGAAAATCCTTTATGAAGATTTTAATGATTGTGTGGGTGTTATTAGCGATGTGTCTATCAAAGCAATTATCCTGGATGATTTGTACTATTAACATGTTTTTGAGGGTGATTTCAGAAAAAATCAACTGTCTGTAATTTAACAAAATTTTGAAATCACTCGAGCTATGTGAGAATAAATTGAATGTGTGTTTTCAATTAATTTGAATGCCAATTTCAAAAGATATGAACTTAAGTTTTAAATGAACAGAATTCAAACATGAAATTTGGCACTGAACAATACATTCCAACAATTCTTATTACTCAGGACTAAAGAGTACTTTCAAATTACACTTCGGAGTGAAACTTGATTATATTAAACTAGTAACCCGGGTAAAATTTTTTACCGAGTTTAACTTCGAAAACGATGTATCAAATACCGCATTCCCCCCGTGACGAAAATTTCAATTACGGAATTGGTACTGGAAAATGTACCCACGTTGTAAAGCTTGAAAAACTGAGCAAGAAAAATGTATGGGATCGTTTCGCTACGATCAACAGTTGCAGAGATATCGCCGATCAAAGATTTTAATGACGTCATTATAAGCAGTACTAAATAAAATTTTGACCCAAATGTTGCGTCACCCCATCACCTGTATCGCGGACCCTAAAAAACGAACTTGACCGTAAAATTTAACTAAATATGTCATTGTCTAAAATAAAAGTGGGATGCACACTACGCGATTAATGTAATAAGATGATAGTGACTTTACTGCAATTCTATTCTCCCACTAAGTTTGCTTTTTCTGGGTCTTTTGTTGCTTATGCTTTATTGGTTTCCACATACAGCATTTTACTGAATCACTCGTCCAGTATCATAAGTCAGAAAAAATAAACAAATACATGAACTGTTATATTTACTTAATTTTTCACGCTCGTTATTTGATCTTCAAAACAGTTGAAATTTTATTTGAGGTTTTAAAAAAACTAGCAACTCTTATCATATCTTATGTGGTATTTGTGAAAAGAATTGATGAAATTCATTTTATTTCCTATCCTCTCACTTTCTGGAATGATCTAGCTTAACTGTTGCTACCGTGGCCACATTGAGAAATGAAATTGGTTATTCCTCATTCCAAAACATGTGAAAAGTGTTGTCATATACCATCAGGTGGAGCCTCTCCAGTTAAGTAACCTGTTGTAGCCTCAATGGCACGCTTACTTCTTGGTCGACCATCAAAAACTGAAAGAAGAAGAAGCAGTCAAGAATTACGCCAAAGGTTATCTAAAAACATTCAAAATTGCAAAATACCTCACCATCTAGATGGAAGTGTTGCTGTATAAGATTCAATAGCACTTCTTGCTTCTTCATCTGAAATGCAACATAAAAAAAATACTTTCCATATTGATATTTAGGCAAAAAATAGTAGTATCAATTTCAGATAGGTCTTACTTACTTGAAGATATTTCTTTAAAACATTGAATGATTCCCTTGACATTTTAATCACATACTTGCTACTCCTAGAGAGATTAACAACCTATCAACAAAATACTAGAATCATAAAAAATTTTACTTACAACAAACTAGTATTTTAGTAATTAGCTCAGATGGAAACTCGATGGGAAGAATTCTTGGAAAAGAACAGAATCTTTTACTGCCTGTTGCCAATATTCATCAAGGTTCAACAATATCTACCTGAAGAGATTCAGATACTCATTGTTTTGGTGAAGGTGGTTTCGTTTCTTTAGCAAATGTAGCTTAGCTAAGTCATCTTGTTTGTAACTTTCTTGAAATTTACTGAATTTTGTATAAAATTTTTCAGCTGAAAAAAAAAAAAGAATAGGAAAATGATTATTACCATAATTTCCTCTTATGAACAAGATTTATCAAGGGGGACACATTGATTCAAAAAATGTAAAGTATGCGTAAAAGTTTGTAATGTGCTTTTTATTGAATTTTTTTCCTACGACATGCAGCAAAAGTTAGTTCAACAATAAAGAAAATCAAATGAAAATATAACTGTTCTCATCGTGATGTCTGTGTTGACGAACAGGAAGCTTTCACAGTTTTCATTTTCAGATTTTCTTTTCCTTTCGTATCAGATTTTCATTTATTTTACATTTTAATGAGATGGCAGGGTTCACAACAAGTATTCGCCTTAAAGGTGGTTTTCCACTTTAAGAAAATTTTCCACAGACAGGAATAAACAGGAAAGGAAAAGCAACTGAGCATGTGCAAACACCAGAAGAACAGAAAACTTTCCTTTCTGTTCTGTTCTGAATAGAACTAGAATCAAGTTCAACTTTTTCTGTTCTTTCTTGACAGAAAACAGGCGATGAATTTTAAGTAGCCAATCAAAATGTGTTATTTATAGCTTTTTGTAGCATAAAATATTTTTTAAAAATTGGCACTTCAGTTGAAAAACATACAGAAAAACAGAATAAAAAGAGACAGTGAAATATCTGCCAATAAACCATTTTTGGCTGATTTAGTTGTTTGTGCATCACCAGTAAACAAAAATCATAAAGTAACGGCAAATCACTGATGGTCTGATTGGCTCTCTCTTTTCTGTGGATTTTGCTATTCATTGTGCAATTTTTCAAAAGCTCCTTGTATTGTGCTGGGCTCATTTGAAAGTCCAGATCATGATCGAACAACAACATTTCTTTGACCAAAAGATGAAACTTGTCTTTTTCTTTCTGCTCCTAATAAACTTTTTTTCTTCTTTTTTTTTGCCAAGATATTTCTGAGTAACAATAATTTTTTTGTTGTTGTACCTATTCTGTCCGCAGAAAATTTTCTTGAAGTTGGAAACCCCCATAAAAGCATTGCAAACAGATAAGAATCTGTGGAAGCTACATTCTACATAATTATGGTCAAAAGACTGTAATTAACTCCATAGGTGTTAGCAAAAAGTTAGTGGTAAATTTCTGCATGTATACGGGTATGAAATTGTTTGGGGGACAGATAGACATTCTGTCTTTGTCTGTGTAACAGTTTTTGTTACGCTTTCAGATAGTGAGTTCAGATTTCGGATAGTTCATTTTTATTTAACGAACACGATGTTGTATTCTCACTGCTCTTTGTTTAATATTTCCCTCGAAAGATCAAAATGAGTTCTTGGCCTGGAAGAAAATTTAAGATGTTCCACATTTACGTAAACTGATTTTTATGTTAGTGTGATATTTCATTCCAGTATTAAAATTATTGCAACCAAAATAGACTCAGAATACTAGGCTAAATTTGATGCTAAAAAGGCCATCAAAATGTTTTTTCATATTTTTAAGTATACTTAAAAATTTGTTTTTTGAGTTTTATATAGAAGACTTTCCATTTCAATCTTTAAAAGTTTTAGTAAAAATGAAACCTTATATGCCACCCAATTTTTGTTTCTGCTGTTGTAGTAACTTCATTAAGCTTGGAGGAAGAATTTTAATATCATTTTCCTGATTATACCTACTATTTTAATGCAAATAACATCATGACAACACATCTTTCAGTTGATAATCATTTCATCTAGGGCTGATGCAGAAATTGTTCAAGGCTTCGAGTTATGATTGAAATGTCAACTGTCAACAAAACAAAACTGAACTTCAGGTTACCTTCTCTTTCATAACCCTTGTATACACATTCCAAATACAAGTGTACAAATGTCGGATACAAGACCAGTGACAGTTCATGCTACAAATAACAATAACAATGCACATTGCATAGCATATCAAAAATAGCGAACAATTTCATGCAATTTAAGAACTTCAGTAACATCGTAAGAAAGATATTCTATTTTGCAGAGTCTCAAAGGAAATGAAATTCTTTTAAATACCTTGTGAACATCCAGAGATTTTTCAACAAAGTCTTGAAGTCTAAAAATTAACGAAGTGCAACAATTTTCCTATCCTTTTCCTTGAGAAGTCCCTACAACGTAATCTGACATCAACACAAACCCTGCATAGTATTCTTCATATCTCAACGGGTCAGCATCACTAAAACAACAAACTTCACGATAATAGACTTATAAATAAAAAAGGACAAGGGAAAAAACAGGATGACACTTTTACCTTTCATATTCTGATAAAACATTTGATAAATCAGTTTCGGGTTCGACTTTAATATTTATTTCAGTTGCAACTGCATCCAGGCCAGCTTCTTTACGCAATACCTGCTCAGCTTCCTACAACAAAACAAAGGAGTAACAAGAAGCTCTTGAATTCCAAAAAAGGCCAAAGGCAATCATACCTTTAGATTTTTTTTCTTGAGGAACTGTAGGACTGCTAACAATGATTGCTTCTCAGTATCAGAAATATTCTCCATTGTTTAAATTGGTTTTACTTATGCGAGCAAATATATAAATATGTGATATTATAAAGAAAGATGATGATGGAGAAGCTGTTTTTGAATATTGAATATTGTATTTGAATATGCGGTGTCACGTTCATATATACTTGGTCGATCTGTAAAAAATTAGGAAAAATACAATACGTAATATTCTTACACAACACAGCATGGAGTTCCTCCAGCAAAATAGTATTATTTCAAAACTTTAATTAGATTGGGCCAGCTCTACAAAATTAGTCAGTATGAAATGAAATTTGGTGTGCCAATCGCAGCAGTAACTCTGCAACTCACATCACCCAGCATTTAAACTCTGCAAGATTAAATGACTATTAAAAGACTATTTATAGCTTTAAATTGTATATGTCCATACACAGTAGCACAATTTCATTTTACAACCATTATCAAAGCTGATGCTCATGTATCGCTAGAAAAGTAGTAGTCCTTCAAAGATGTAAAAATTGTTTCTTTTCTTCTTTCTTCATTTTCTGAAGAAGCACCATAAATGCTCAATTTATCGCCCCGGGCGCTTATTTAAAATTTTGACTTTGAGAGTAGGCGCTTATTCAAGAGGGGCATTTATAAAAAAACCCTCGTTGTTGTGTCAAGAAAGAGTTTCTTTTAAGGAACTATGATGGTTGTGAAATAACAAAACAGAAGACATAATATGAGCGTAAATGTTTATGACCAATAAAATCATCCTCAATGTCGTCATCGTCCAACATAAAAACTTGGTTTGTTGAATCTTCTATGTCCGAATTAGTTACACTATGCAATGAAAAAGGATTAGTTTCATCCTCCACATCCCGTAACACCTGCATTTGTGTTTTAAGCATTCCTATGCCTGCTGCACAAGGCTGTGATTCTTTGAAACAGTGAATATGGTCATCTTCAGAATCATCAACTTTTGTATTTAGTGCACATGACGATCGTTTAATGGTATCAGCTGATAAGAAGGATGACCACGATTCTACGTCGTTCTTTTCTTCCCCGAATAACGCGCCCTTTGCGCTTATTCAAGAGTGGGCGGTAAATGGAGCATTTACGGTAAACTTTAATGACGTGTCTACATGTCCGGCAGCCAGTCTATAAATTTGAAAAACTAGATGCCCAGCAATATCTATAATTCCCCCATTTCACGTTATGTCAGGCAAAAAAGTGTCTGATCTACAATTCGGTCAGTAATTTTAAAATACTAGATGCCCTGCCCTGTCACAAAAATTTATTGTTTTTGGCACACTGCTGTGACCTTAGAGCATATAGAGTGTTTGTTCTAAGAATTTCAGACCATCAAACCCATTACACAATTTATTCATGGTATATATTTCCCTATGTCTCTATGTGGTTGCTATGCTAGATCGCCATCATCCAATCAGATGAGATGTATTTAAATTTGGAGGAGTAAAACAATAAATTATCGAGGCAATTCTTTATAATAAATCACAATTATTTTACTGACAGATTCTGGTCGAGTGGTTGTCCTACTAACTGAGAAGACAATGTCACCACATTAGAAGTACCTGTCTTCTTATAAGTCCTGCATTACACCTGTAAATTATTACTGTAAATTTATTCAGGCTAAAACACCTAGTTAGCTAAGTTAATGGAGTTCAATAAACGCTTGAAACCAGATTTTAATTTTGTTTTATTAAGAAAAAAAGGGCACTTGGTTTCAAAAGTGGGGGCGGGTCGATTGCAACCGTGGAATTCCCCACGGTATAGCCTCTTAAAATCCACCTAACTTATCCGTAAAAATGCAATGTGCAGTCAAGAATTCAGTAAGTCGTGCATGCGAAAATAAACCATTTTCGATTCGGCAATTATGACTCCATGCAAAGACCTCACGATTCGACTTATGTCGGTGATTTGCTCAAATCGTCTGTCATATCATATCTTTTATCATCAACAACTCGAACTCAGCTCTAACCATAGTTAATAGAAGAGAGATGGTTAGGAGACTATCATCACTCTATCAGACTATCACTCTATCATTCTATCATTCTATCATACTATCATTCTATCATACTATCATTCTATCATCCTATCATTTTATCATTCTACAGTGGATCCACTGTAGAATGATAAAATGATAAAATGATAGGATGGAACCTCTAATTAGCGGACACCATCGGGGAAACGGATCAGTGTCCGCTAATTAGAGGTGTCCGCCTTTTGGAGGGTTTTGAATTTCGGGCTCAAATCTCAGAATTAAACCGTACTAGGGTGTCGCAAACATAAAATTACGGTCTTAGGCATTTTCCTAAAGACACAGGTACATGAAAGGACACGAAAAAAATTATTTAAACACAACGAACTACTTTTTGTGAATCGTACAAGAAAAGTCAAAAAATACTAAAAATAACAAAATCAACATCAGAAAAGAAAGAGAAAGCGTTATGAGCTGAAATCGTTACTTTTATTGTTTAAAAAATACTTGATTGTTTTTTGTTTTTTGTTGTTAATTCTGACAACCTCAAGAGTCTGTCTTTTAGCGAAGATAGAGTAGACCTTTCATTATCATTAAGTTCTTTTAAATTAATCAACTTGTCAATGAAAATCAGGGCATCGTGTGGTGTAATTTCCTCCGGTTCAATTTCTTGAACTTCATCTTTGCTTTCTGGGTCAGATTCTGGGTTTTCTTCATTTCCAGACTCTTTATTTAAATACTCGCTAAGACATTTATTCACGGAGCTTACTTTCCAGTCAACTTCATCGGAATTTATCTCGGGGTATGAAGTGCACACTTCGATATCAAAATCAATATATTCCTCTTTTGTCATTGATGAATCAGCAAGTTCATCAAACAAGGCTTTAAACTCTTCATCCAAAACTTTTTCATCATCATCATTTTGGTACGAATTCAAAACAAAACAAAAAAATGTTTGAAATAGATGGTTTAAAAACACTCATTACTTGTATTTTCATGTCTGAAACCAGTTTTACCCTCGATGTCCGCTAATTGGAGGGAAAAAATAGGTTTTTGACCATTCCGTGCAAAATATTTTGTCCGCTAAATGGAGGTGTCCGCTAATTGAGTGTCCGCCTTTTGGAGCCTTTAAGGATTTGACTAGAAAATGGCCGGGGAAAAATATTTTGTCCACTAATCAGAGGTGTCCGCCTTTTAGAGTGTCCGCTAATTGGAGGTTCTACTGTATCATCCTATCATTCTATCATTCCGTCATACTATCATACTATCATTCTGTCATTCTATCATTATATCATGCTATCATTCTTATTCTATATCATCTTGAAATACTACCATTCTATAATCCAATCAGGGATATGTTAAAGCGTATGTTAAAGCGTATGTTAAAGCGTAGCTACGCTTTACACATATCCCTGATCCAATAAATCTATCTTTCTACGATTCTATCATACAATCATTTTTTACTTTTATTTCTCCTTTTCAATTTGAAAAATAACTAAGTACGGCGTAAAAAAGGCCGATGATAAGGTAAAACGCGTTTTTTAAGTCAGAGACTGTATTTACGGGGATGACTTATTGAAATATTCTCTGAAAAAAGTCCGTCTCCACAATTTCATTTACCTACCTATGATTTGTATTTCAATAGAAAGAAAAAATTCGAATCTGAAAAGCTTCCAGTTACCACTGGTGTACCACAAGGATCCACAAGGATTATTAGGACCCCAACTTTTCAGTTCCGACATCAATGATCTACCAGACAACGTTGAGGATGGAGAAACTGACATGTTCACAGACGACTCAACCTGCTTTGAAATATGCGATAATCACGCAGATGCCTTCCGAAAAGCCAATCTTATTCTAAACCAACTCAAGATCTGGGCTGACAGAAACGGCTTCAAGATACATTCCGATATCGACAAAACAGAGATCATGTTCATTGCAAGAAGTCCATTCATTGGTCCACTTCCCGCATTCAACCTCGGTACCCATCTCATCAATGTAACTAGCAAAGTTAAATGCCTTGGACTCATCATAAACAATAAGCTAACGTGGAAAGCTCACACCACTAACATCCGTAAAAACTTCAATATCAAACTAAAAAACCTTTACAAAATGAGATTCTTGAATCAATCAAGCATCAAAGATATTTACTTTAAAGGCGTGCTACCGTCTATTCTGTATTGTATCGCTATTTGGGGAGGCTGTTTAAATAGCAACATGGAAAAAATCAACATGATACATATAAAAGCAGCAAGATTCATCCATAGAATAAAAAAATCGGTACCAGATAACAACGTACTCGAACATGCAAACTGGCGTTCAATCTCGTGGTATTGTACGTATTGTAACGTAGAACAGCCTGCATTACATACAAATTGTTCTATGAAACCGATCCAAACAAAAACATCATCACCAAAAGAACAACTGCTAGAAACTTGAGAAATAATCTTCAAATTCACAAGCAACCATTCAAATCAGTGAAATATAAAAATTCTTTCAACTATCGATGTGCAACAATCTGGAACAAACTTCCTGACAGAGTAAAGGAGCTGGACTACGAAGCGTTTAAAAGGAACATTACCCGAAGCCAAAATATTCTTGATGACATTTATTATAGTTAATTTAATTAAATTTTAGATTCACTTTATTTTTAACTGAGGATTCCTATCTATATATCTTTTACATCAATTTCAATCCTTGCACTTTTGGTTAGCAAAAGTCGACCTGTTCTAGATACTTTGCCACACTACGTCTCATATCTCCTGGCCCTATCCTAAGTTTCTCCAGATGGTACTCGACGTTTTTTATATAATTGTTTATATAGTATATTTGTTTTATATATATATATATATATACATTTTTATTATAGTAATTGTATCTAATTTTACAGTAGGTCCACATCAGTCTTGTAACTGCTTTTTACTGACCTTCTTTACCAAATAAATATCTATCTATCTATCTATCTATCTATGGGGACGCATGGGAAAACAGAAATCAATACACAAATAATCGAATCCCAACTTATAGGTTTTACTTTGTACTAAGTTGTTTGGTTTAACCATAATTTTGTTGTTTTTTTCTGTTGTGTTGCCCCATTAGTTAATTTGTATTTGTATTTAAAGGACCAATAATGATAATTCTATTTTGTATTTTGAGAATATATTTCGATTTAAACAGTAATACTGAGTAAAAACATTTTGTCATATACACAAATATCTACACTGCTTTTATGTCAAACTTTTATTACATCTTGTATAGAGCAGTACTGCAGTGTAGATATGCGTGTATATGACAAAATGTTTTTTCGCGCGGAATAAAAAAATAATTTGGGTACCGAATTATCCGAACAAACGCCCTCCTGGGCGCTTATTAAACTTTTGGATTTTTTGCATGGACGCTTAATAGTGTTGGGCGCTTATAATTTTTTTTTAATTATGTAATAATTAAAGACAACGGTAACTTTGATTTTCATAATTTTTCCTGGAAAATAAAACTGAAAAAAAGATTTAACAAAAAGTGAGGTTTCGTCTTACTACTACTGTTTAGGTTTTTTGAACAACATATCGATATCATCTTTCTCGTCGTCAGATATCAAAACTATTTCATCAGTTTCTCAAGGCAGTTTTCGATTAATTGCCCCCTTGAAGTGGTGGACGCTTGTTCGAGGGCGCTTAATATGTGCTGGGCGCTTATTAAACTTTATAGAAATTACCTGGTATTTATTAGAGGAGGAGGGCGCTTAAAAAATGCTGGGCGCTTAATATCGGATATGTACGGTAACCTGCCTATAGCAGGGCCATGCCTCATAGTGTCATAAACACGTTTTTGATTTTAGAGATAGTCTGGCCACTCAAAGCGCGTTATTGTTTTTGCTATTATTAAAATATGCAGCCATGATAAATATGGAAAAAAGAAAAACAAACTTGTTTATAAAACATTGTGTAAGACACGAAGCTTTTCCCGTTTTTGCTATTTGTGTTCGCTATTTTTAACTGGAGCTCAGTCTTCTTTTCGTACATAGATTTTTAGAAATGGCGCATTTCGCGTGAACATGTGTGTATAATTTTGGATTTTGTGTTGAAGATATCTCAGAAGATTATTAACATGCCTGGTGATAACCGTTCTATTTACGGCTGCACAGTCTCTCGTAAAGTTAAAAATAAGGAAAATTCACTTTTTAAAGTTCCATCTGGTAATGGAGAGTTTGAAACCGAATGGAGACTTAGACTAGACTATCAGCGTTTAGTTCAAGAAGCTGTTGTAAGATTGATTTGGGTATTAATAATATGCAGAGTTTTTTTTATTATTTTGTCGTGACTAAGCTATTAAAGCGAAGCTACTAAAGGTTCCACGGCGCTATTTCCTTTTTGCACCCCCACTCTCCCGTCCAGCATGTTTTAGGGTCAGGGTTAGTAGGGTTAGGGGTAGGATCAGATACAGTTAGGAGGGGGGTGCGAAAAGGAAATAGCGCCAGGTTCCACTGGAATAAAAGTTTAATCTTTGAGATTTGAAGCTGTTTGTCATTATGACTTCATAAACTAAAAGTCTGATACAGGTTTTAATAAATGTTATACAGGTTCAGTTTCGAAAAATTAATCTTTTGTTAAAAAAATAAGCCAGCCAGGTGGTGATGAGTTAATGGAATGGAAATGTTAAAAAACGATTTGAACTTCAGTAACACAATTTTTTTTATTTTCAGGTTTTATTTTTCCTCTTTATTATCTTTTGAATAAATGTTAACTCATCATAACTTGGGGAGGAAGCTCTAGTTTATGGTATATATGCTAGCAAATCTTCATTTCCGTACACTTGCATTTAGAATCGTACCTCTTATTATTTCTTCCATATCTCATCACCCTGGAATGAAATAAAGAAATACAAAAATAATGTAGGGAAGGCTTCTGTATAAAATAACATTTACTAAGCCAATACATTTACACGTTTTGCAAGAGACTTTTTTTCTTTAACATCCAAAACAAAGCATCGAAAGAGAACAAAAAATACTTACAAAAATCCAAATCAGAAGTTTGAATCCAAATGATCAAGTATGTGAATCTGTAAACATAAAAAATACACCTATCATTTAACATTAAAACTAGAGCAAATCAACAAAATCGCATATATCGCATATACATGTTATTACCTTAGCAAAACAACCAAAGATTTTATGAAATTTCATTAATATTGGGAGTTAAAGATTAAAAAGTTTACTTACATAGTTTTGTAAACAGCGCGACCAAGAACTTTTCGAAGGAACATTTTTGAAACTGCTTAAGAATTAATTTGGTTCAGATACGATAATCAGGGGGTGGTAAATAGGTAGCAGTATATCATAAATATCGAAAATCAACCAGCTTTTAAAAAACTAAGCATCAAATATGATCATATGAAACCTTTTATAATAACATTAATTCAATTGTTCTCGTAGTTTGACTGAACATAACAACATAAATAGATTATTAAACTAAATGTTTCACCCAGTCATGAAATCTAATATCAAACATTCGAAAATCAAATAAAGCGGAAAGAATAAAAAAGACATATTAAAGACGTCTTTAATATGTCTTGAGAAAGATGTCTTTTTAAAGGCGTTTAAAAGACGTCTTGGAAGTGCCAATAAAATACGTACTTTTAAAGACGATTTTTATAGATGTCTTTTAGACGACTTAGATTTTTCAAGATATCTTAAAGACGTCTAAAGACGTAACTTAGACTTGATTTAGACGTCTAAAAGACGTCTTGTGCCGGCTGGGGTATTAACAGTAGCCGCTCAACTAGACAACCATCCTAGACATCATTCCTACTCTCTTGCTGAGTGCTAAGCAGAGAGTAGTAATTCCCACTGTTATAGTCGCTGGCATGACTCGGTCGGGGATTGAACCTGCGACCTCCCGAACAGTAAGCGAGCACTCTACCACAAGGCTACCAGTCGTCAAAGTTATCTATAGCCACATTTCAAATTTCATTTGATTATGATACAGAATGAAGATCATCGATTTTAATTTGAAAACATTGATCGCACAACTGTCTAAGCCATCACCAGAGTGTAAGTGTACAACAAGAAAAATACAAATAGTTATAAAAAGGTTCTAATTCCTTTGAGGCCATTAAATCGTGATTAACTGAGGGTTTAACATGAACAGTGTGTTTTAAAAATAAGGCTACCCAAAAAATTATTCACTGTAGCGTTTGTCTTAATATATAACAAGAGCCAGATGGC
The DNA here is from genome assembly GCA_027922465.2 of Turritopsis dohrnii. Taxonomy (NCBI): domain Eukaryota; kingdom Metazoa; phylum Cnidaria; class Hydrozoa; order Anthoathecata; family Oceaniidae; genus Turritopsis; species Turritopsis dohrnii. The sequence goes on along the minus strand of BQMF02000108.1, from coordinate 47,215 downwards.
GCAAAACGGTAGCAGCAATTGTACTTAAAGTTATGAAAAGTTACTACAAAGTTCTTTGAGGCTTGTGTTTTTTTTATATATCACTGGTGGAAAACAGGCATAAACGATAAATATGTTAAAATTATTAGTTCGTGTAAAAAAGGTCTAATCATAAACCACCAGAAATTCATCTATTAAAGACAAAAGAATTATACATGCGTGGGCTGTAATGATCTTTTATATGATTTTTTATAAGAAAACTTTTTGTAAGACTATGTGTAGAAAAAAACCATGTGTTTCGAAAAAAAAACTATAATGTTTTTAATTATAATTTCATGAAACCAAAAATGAATTCCAACAAATAACTGCCTTTTCGAACTAGATCTTTGAAAGCCTTAATACAGAAACATAGTGTATAGTAGCTAACAAATGAGTTAACAAGAAATTTTGAACTGATAAGCTTTACCGTCAAGAAAAGCAACATATCAAGTATTTTCAGTTAGCGTAATGAACTAAAAGTCCCATTTTTATGTAGGCCTATTTGATAAGAATTCATTCTTTCATGGATTAAGCTACAAAATATCAGATTATGTACTATTGAAACAAAACGCAATTTACTTTTAAATGTTTGATATAGAAAAACTTCCAAAATCCGAAGGCTGTGTTCCTTCATTAGAACTTACATTGCGTTATTGCAGACTCTAAATCGCAGACCAATTGCCATTTCGGCCGGAGTAGTAGGAGGAGGAGTCCACGGGTGTTTTAATACGGTATTCGCTATCGCTGCTACCGTAAAAAGTATTATACCAAAAGACAGAGAAAGAGAATATCCAATGACAGTTATAAGGGATTTTATCTGACATTTTATTACTCCGATTTTTTATGATCAATTAACACTTCAATATAATAACAATTAAGTTGTAGAAAATCTGAAAAATAAAAAAAACATTAGATTGCACAAGGGAGATGTGTGAAGCTCTATTATCAATTGAAATGTCACTTAGAATATTTAATAATGTGAGAAACATTCACATTTGTCTATGTGAGTTTTTATTCCACTATTTTTATCACTCCAACCATGTTCAATAACCTAAATGTTCATATGAACCATGTTCTAATAAAAAAAACTATTTGACAGTAATTGACAGTGGCAAATCCAGAGGGTTTTTGACAATGTTAAGTTAAAGGGCTAGTGTTAAAGTTATTCAACGACAAATAAAGAGATAAAGCTCTGAAGGGAATTGATATCGAACATTATCTCTCTCCTTCATGGTTCTGAAATATTGATAGAATGACAAGAAGAAAAGGAAGTAAAAATAGAGAGTCAAGCACATTGTTTATTTTTGCTTGATGAAATTCGTAAATTTAACCTGTTTGACACTAAACCATGCATTCAGTATATATAAGAAAGTATATAATAAAAACTTTTGGATTCAGCACTGATTGAATAAAATTTTGCTATAGACTTTAAAAACAAGTGTTTTATTATGAAAAATCTTTTCTTTTGAAATTTCTTTATTTCCACTAAAAAAATAGCATGGATACCCAGGCTAATATAAAACAAGCTTTAAAGTGCTACGTTTGTGTATTGTGCATCTCTCTTTTATACAAATTTTTGGAGATACACTCATTTTATATCACTTGATACTTTAAACCAATCAGAAAGAGTAGCCATATTATGGCGCGGGGTTTCCCCTAGCTGTTTTTCTGCAGTGCCGTATCCAGAGGTCAGTTTGGGCACACCACGAGCGCGAAGCGGGAGCGTTCGAAAATCAGCTGGGGGTCTGGAGGAGGAAAATTTGATGATTTTTTGGTTAAAATCATGTTCTTGTGAGCGAATTAAAACGTGTATTACTGACTTTAAGATCCTAAACAATGTCACTAATTTAACCTGTTTAGCGTTGGATGTATACTAAAAGGTTTATATGAATACTTCTTTGAAGTAAACATTCTTTTATGAAGTGTATAGAAAAGTAATAAAGAAAATAAATTAAAACCTAACATTCTCAAAATGTGTATAAAAAGTATATTATATTCTTACCGAGTTATTTTTAATCTACAAAGAAGAGCGTTTTCTTTTACACAAATCACATATATAAATATAAATGGATCGAACAAGGTAACGTTAGACTTTGTAATATGAGGCGTGCGCCCAACCCTCGAAATAATTTTTTGAGGACAGTGGGACAAAATGTCCGGTACATTTTAAATCTGGTCGGACATGTCCGATAACCATTACTTTCTGACATAATAAAATTGATTAACTGTTGATAACGCAAATAAATTACTTTTGCTTGAAAAATCAAAATCAAAACAACTTAGCAACAAACAGTATGTTATTTTGATGAGAGATTAGACTTATTGCCACTGCTTTTTTCTTCGATAGAACGTTTGAGTTTGCCTTAACACAATAAATAGAACTTTCAACTTTGGAATTAATCATCTCACGGACAAACAAACAAAATTCAAAAGAAAAATGGGAAAACTGAAGGTTTGACGTATTAAAAACCTAGGAAGTCCTCATAGCATCATTGCCAAACAAATCATTCAAAAACGTATCATCTGCCTCTTCTTCACTCGAGCTACAATCACTTAGCGAGGCAAGTTTCCGTTTCAAACCAGTGCGTGGTTTATACTGTGATCTCTTTCGTTGATTTGGTCGCCTGTCCTTTCCCTCCACCCACAATTTTATGGCATTGGATGGGTCATAATCTTCTATGGATGGGCCATCTTCCACGATCCTCAATAGAGACTCTAATCGGTGTTGCGATAATAAACCACGGTTGCTCCATTTCACAATTTTTAACTTCGAAAACATCCGTTCCAACTTTGCATTACTGACAGGGATGGTGAAGAGTAACTCTGCAAGAATTAATAAATCCTTCCACGATTTACTCCTTCACAATAGAAAAATACGTCTCCAGCATACTTGCCTATTTCATGCGTGCAAGACGTCACACGCCTCCTTTTTTCATATTACAAAGCCTGTAACGTACATAAGGTAACGTTTATGAGGCCTGAGAAGTTGAAATTAGTATGCCGAAAAGAGTTTATTCAGGCTTAATGTGATTTCTTATACGCTGTTAAATGATTACAGTAAAGTTTTTTTCTTTTATGTATTAAAAATAAAACCTTTTTTCAACCACTTTTCAATAATTTGGGCACTTAGTTTGGGCGCCCAAACCGGTATGCCAGTGTCTAAAACCCTCTGGATACGCCACTGTTCTGCACAAAGCTGTTTATTGAAAATCATAAAGTCAAATCAAATTTTTGAAGAGATATTTGTATTGCCTATATTTTGTGGATATAGCACAAGAAAAATACCTGGCTAGATTCGGCATAACATCATCAAATTTTTTGAGGCACTTTGTAAAAAAATGAATGCCAGAAACAATTTTCTCACATTAAAATTGCCATTTTACAGTGATTTTATACTGTAACAAGATTCGCAAAAATGTGACTATATATTTCCCCAAAGTTGCGTAATTTTTGCCAATTATTGTGTGTACATTGATAACCATGAGAAAAATGTTTGATGAAACAATTACAGTATAAAAAGTGAGAGGTTACTATATGGGCATTTAGCTAAAAGTTATATGAGTAGTAGTAGTACTAGTAGTAGTAGTAGTATTTATTCTTCACTCAAACAGATACATACAATAAAAGTATAATTCCCAAACAAATAAAACAAGGAAAATCATGTACACATCTGAAAAAATGAAAGGAGACACACCTTATAGTCAATGACTAATCAGAGAAGTGGCCTCCTAAAATACAAGTTAAGTGTAAAACTGTAATTTGTAACAAATCAGTAATACTGAAATTAATGCTTTTGTAAAGATTAATAAGTTTAGATTTTGAAAGAGTGGTGAGGTCGGATCCTGGATAAAGCATCTGAAGCTCATTCCACTGAACTACAGACTGGTAAATAGAGTTTATGCCATATTTGGAGGTATTACATTGTGGTCTGACCTAAATGCGACTAATATTTCCCATTAAACAACTGCATATATCATCAATGTGTAAAAGAATTTCATCATAACAAATGTATGATCTTTATTGTTGCAGAAGCTTTGCATCCGTAAACAATGTAAAACAGAACACTTGTTTTTTGTAACTCAGATAAAATCTTACAACATATTATCAAATTTGTATACAGGTGGTTTCACTGTACAAAAGAAAAAAATGTTAAACCTAGTTTTAATAGCTACAGTGTAATTGTAAATAAAATGTAAATAAAATTCTCAATAATGAAACTTCTCAATATGCTGTTTATTATTATGCATAAACATTTTCAATAGCTATATATAGTATAATACTTTCGGGTAAACATCATAAGCAAATAACTAATAATTATGAGCAATCAAAATTTTTACTAACACAAATATTACGTAGCATTTCAAATTAGGACCGAAGAGTTATTTTCAAAAAAGAGATGGGCTTAAAATGACAATTTATAAAACCAAATTCCAGTATCAGAATAAATATCTCTGTTCAAAAAAATGTGTTCACACTCATTGTTTATTATGTGATAAAAATAACCTTCGTAAATCCAAAATGGAAAAGAACAACAGATTTTCGTAGTGAAAATACACATCCATAACCAAACCACTACATAGCTGAAAACAGAAGTTTGTTTTCTGACTTGATTTGATTTACAGACTGTTTTATGTTTGTTGTTCGTAAGAAAGATTGTCAGTAATTATATATATATTACATTTTGAAAAATAAAATATGATATACAGCATCAAAACAGTATACATGACCACTTCATTCATAGTAAACTATGTTTCTGTTGTTGGATTAAACAACTATCCAAGTATACTCCACCAGATTCTTTCAAGTTATTATGAGTCTCAATCCTGTGTATTAAAATATTACACGTAACTGGTTTTCTGAACTTATATATACGACATCACATATGTACTTGCTGTTTTTAATTAACGTAACTGGTTGAACTGGTGGTTGATCTCCACGTGAAAAGGGTTTCCTTCTTTATTATGCTGTATACATCATCGTGCTTTCAGTTCACAGTCTTGGAAGTATATTTTTTAGTAGGTGCGTTAACAAAGAAGCCCGTAGGGCCTTCTTGGCGCGCTATAAACGCGCCAGCAAATTTTTTAAAAACAGCACTCCTCAACCTGTTCTAGGCGCGTTGTGCACCTATTCTGCACACCATCACGCGCCATTTAAACAGTAAGAATGCTAGCATCGTTTTCGTTTATTCAAGGAGTACAATCACGCGTGATAATGATGATAAAATACTACCAATTTCGTCGTTAGTAAATTCGCGATAATTTAAAAATCTGTTTATATAAAGACGCTTGTATATCAAAACTTATATTATGAAAAGTTATGTCAGTGATACGTTGTTTGTATTGATAGGAAGCTCATTAATTATTCATAACAGGCCTGGTCGTAAGAAAATTAGCAGACGTGTGGTCATCGCACGCCTTAATTGACGATATCAGTTATGGCGTGCGCTCGTGTAAATTTTTGACAGACGTGCGATCAATTTTTTCCAGTTAAGATCAACGATCTTCATTCTGTATGATAATCAGTCAAATTTGAAATGTGTCATATGTAAAAATAATGAGATTTTCACGAAGAATGAATTAATGAAACAAAACATTGTTTTCAAAGATTCGGAACGTAAAATGTTAGCTATATATAAAGATTACTTTGACGGTAAATAAAATTTATTCAAAAATTAATAAAGAGGAAAAATAAAGCCAACCTGAAAATAAAAAATATTTGTATTACTCTCCATCGTTTTGGTTTGAAGTTCAAATTGTTTTTTAATTAAATTAAAGACGTTTCCGTTCCATTAACTCGTCATCACCTGGCTGGCTATTTTTTTAAATAAAAGATTATTTTTTCGAAACTGCAACCTTGCGCATACTTTTGTAACTTAAAAGAACGTTAAAAAGAAAGAGAAAACTACATAATACATAATACATAATAAAATCGCGTGCATGAAGCTCCTTCTTCATTCCTCAGCGGATTTCGTTGAGTAGACTTGTTTTCTACTACCAAACGAAGAAAATTTTTGAGCACTGGATTTTTAATTCAAAACCACTACCGTATTCCAAAGCGATCGGAGACCTCACTTCTGAAATGGCAGCAAAGTTTCGTTCCGTTATTGTAAAATTTAATCGTAACACATGAACAATTTCCGAAGCAAAACTTTCAACATTTTGGGACAGATTTTTGTTGACTTTTAAATAAACATTTGTTATTACACTTGTAATTACAAGCCAGGCGTGCGATTGCCACACGCCTAAATTAATCTTGGCGTGTGTGGTGGCGTGCGCGTGCGATCGCACGCCTCTTACGACCAGGCCTGCATAAGGTTGTGTCTGTCATTGGAAAAGAAAAAAATTTTCCAGATGTTTTATTGTAAAACATATCGTTGAAGATAAAAATACAACATGATGAAGTAAACACCTGAACAACTTTTATTTATTTGTTCACTGACCACATTAAAACGTTTGCAAGTTAGTTTGCTTTGATTTGCACAACGCAAAAAAGTTTCTTTTGAAAATATGAATGAACATTTTCAGACGTCACGATAGTATTCCCAAAGGCTGTTGGCTTAGTCAACATTTTCTCTACACAGACATTTCCTGCGTTTTATGTTTTTACATAAAGAACTGGTGGCGTACTTTCAAAAGCCCAATTTACATATATACAAAGAAACTTTTTCTTGCAAAGAAATTATGTGGATTGAGTTTTAAAATATCAAGCAAACTGGCAAAAACATGCTCAAAGTCAGCAAAAATTAACATTAGAACGTTTGAATGAACGTTGCTCTTACGTTATTTTGCTGACTTTGAACAGGTTTTTGCCTGCTGGGAAAAAACGTAACAGATGTTCAGGCGCGCGAGAAGAAGCGCTCCATAGTCTTTCTAGGAGCGTATGGAGGTGCGCGAGCGCGATAGCGCGCCTTATTCTTCCAAGGCTGAGTTCAGTTGGGCTACATTACATCAGGATCATACCAAATAAATGTTCAGCCTGGTTATTGAGAATGAACCTTTGCACTGGAATCACAGCTTCAATGGTTTGTTGTTCCAAGCGTTTAATTACCAATATCATCATCATAACACATTGTTATCAACACAAAAATAAAACTATGGTGGCCGATTAGAGCAATAGCAGTTTTTATCGATTTCCTTTGTTTTTCTTACATTAAATTTGTTCATTTTGCATTTTCTTTCTTTTTACTATTTTTTTTCAGTGTTGTTCTTTTCTTCTTTTTTTTTGCAAATTCACATTTCTTCATTACTTTTTTTCTTACTTTTTCTCCCTACTTTTTTATTATTTTATTTCTACTTTTTTCGCTACTATTTTTCTACTTTTTTTTTGTTACTGTTTTTTATAATTTTTTTTTTTTTCATTAGCTACTTTTTTGTTACTTCTTTACTACTATTTTTAAAAAATTAAAAAAGTAAAAAAGTAAAGAAAAACTAAAGGAAAACTAAAAAGTAAAAAAAAAAGTGTTAGTGGCCGAGGAGGGCAATAGCGATATACAAAATGAAAGCATGGCCGAGGAGAGCAAGTCAGTCACGATGTTGCCAAAAGAAGACATTGCGATTATTGTTACTTTAATTCCACTAATTGTTGCGCCCTTTCTATTTGCGAAAAGGCCTATTTTCGCACACTTAGAAGCGCGAAAATTAAGGGTGCATGAGATAATGCAATTGCTGTAAAAGCTTTATTCAGAGACCTGGGGTGAGTGAGCAAGAGATAACGATAACAATCCATATTAACCTTGAAAGGGATACCTTGAAAATAGATGAATTTTGAAATTTTTGACAGGAAATACGCCTGCGTAAAATAAAAGAGATAAAGCAGCTTTAAATTCAAGCATTGTGTTAACAGAGAACTCGTTTGTGCGTCAAACCAAACCACGTCAAAGGAACGCTTCAATCAAGGATGCTCATCTTATGAACCCACATGAACCCAACATGTTTGTGATGTTGTTTGGTTTCTTTACACTAGGGTGTGTGTTAATTTAAGTACCGTAAATGACCGATTTAGCGCCCAGGACTCAATTTAACGCCCCATCCGATTAAACTCCCAGATTTAGAGGAAAAATTTGTAATCAGGTCCAGATTCCGATTAAGCTCCCAGATCCAAAATTTAAACTGGGCGCTTATTTAGCAAAAGCATAAAACAATGAGAAAAACATGGTTTTGGGTTGAACATATATTTCAGCATAATGAAGAAAACTCAATAACGCGGGAATGAAGAATTTTCATTTCAAAGTGAGAGTATTTATCGAGCTTTTCTGAAGTTGCTTGGGCAGGACACAGGCCGTTCTTTTGTCAGCATCCATTGAAAAGGTAAACGGTATTGGTGATTCTAGTAATTTTTTTATTAAGCGCCCCATCCGTATAAGCGCCCACCGTAAAAGTTCAAAAAAAATATAAGCGCCCAGGGCGCTTAATCGTTCATTTACGGTTAATGAAAATGTGCTATTGCTCTCCTCGGCCATGTTATCATTTTGTATATCGCTATTGCCCTCCTCGGCCACAAACACTATTTTTTTTACTTTAGTTTTTCTTTACTTTTTTACTTTTTTTCCCCTTTTTTTGTAAATTTAAAATGTAAAAATAGTAGTAAAAAAGTAAAAAAAAAGTAGCTAATGAAAAAAAAGTAATGAAAAGCAGTAACGAAAAAAAAGTAGAAAAATAGTAGTGAAAAAAGTAGAAATAAAATAATAAAAAAGTAGGGAAAAAAGTAAGAAAAAAAGTAATGAAGAAATGTGAATTTGCAAAAAAAAAAAAAAGAAAAGAACCACACTGAAAAAAAATAGTAAAAAGAAAGAAAATGCAAATTAAACAAATTTAATGTAAGAAAAACAAAAGAAATCGATAAAAACTGCTATTGCTCTAATCGGCCACCATATAAAACATACCAATGTTTCTTTTTTTGTCTGTTTTTTACACGTTCATTCAAAAGTTTTTAAAACTTTTTAAGAAATAAAACGATTCATTTCCATCACTTAATGTTTCATTTATTGAATCATTAAAGCTAGCAAAAAACATCTTCAAAATCCCATCTGCACTGACACTGGCTGAAAAGATGGCGTGCTACTTTACTGAAGACTAACCTCTAATCTTATCTACCTTAGCTAGGCCAGAGTTCAATACTGAACTGCGGCTATAAAAGTGAACGAAAAGAAGGAGAAAGAGGAGAAGGAAATGCCGGTTTTAACATATATTTCGCCCTACGGGGAAATATGTAAAAATTGAAAACTTCAACTTTTAATTAATCTGGCTTTTCACACGTTTTGTCATGAAAATGTTAGTGTTTGCTAATTTTGGTGTAATAGGAATCTATTTCTGGTAGTCATTTTTTCATAGGATGTCTACAAAAGGTTGATGTCTCACTGAATTCATGAATAGCCAGTGATGCAGTGTGTATAAATAATACAGCTTAAAGCTAGGGAAAACATTTGCGCTACTTATGCAGCGAACGGGAAGCAAATACAAGCTATCAAGCAAACAAACTGGGAGTTTCAATCTTATCAACTTCAATCCCCCAGACGCACCAGAAATTTCTGGGTAAGACGTCCTCCTTCTACAGTGGGAGAAACTCGATTTAACCAACAAAAAACCTACCACATCCAAGCCGGGGGATTAAAATTTAATACCATAACTCAAAATGATAATCACAATATTTTGTTCTCTCCGTTTTCCGGTGTATATATTGAATGCGCCAATTTTTTATGCTAAATAAATTTATGCTAAACTGTAAAAGTAAAGAAATAAAATAGTGTTTCCAGAGAAAATTCGGAAAACAATTGTTCTGATAATAAGATGGTACCGCTCTCCACCCCATATCCTCCAATAATTAAAGTGGCTGTACTTCACGAAGGAAGAAAGAGCAAAAAAAAAAAAAAAATAAAAATTGAATGTAGAAGCTCTCTCTGGTATTTTCACACTGCACATAGTTGTAGGTACCAATTTTCTTTTCATTATCACTGAATTCTTTGATATTTCTTTTACGGAGTTTCCAGAAAAAATTTATCACCTTACAATAGGCCAACAACAGGTATGCATGAAAACCAATACACACAAGAATTATTTTTTTGACTGTTAGGGTGAAATAAATCAATATCCAATGTGTGAAATTAAATTTGCTGAAAAATTAGTAAGAGCAAGGTATGTCTTATTATTTTTTTACAAATTTTTAGAAATAAAATGAAGAGAATAAGAAGAATATTAATAAGAGAAAATAAGAAAATCTTCCATTAATAAAGATGAAATTTTCAAAGCTGACATTTGATGTTATAAAACGAATCATTGATACCAAAGTCAATACAGCTTATTATACAGATTTAAAAGATTGGATCAACAAAAGTGATGACAAAGTTCAAGCTGCACTCTTACCAAATGTTATTATCTTTAATCCTTTTGATTCTAATACAAACATCTATTGCCCTCTCTGTAAAGAAGATAAATTTGGAATATTCTATCTTGATGCTACTGGCCAATTTGAACATGGATCATCATCAGGTAGATATCCCAGACTCATCTGGGATTGCTTTTGGTATTGTGCATTGGTTGGCCAAATATGCACCTGTAAAAATGGCCATTCAGTTGCTTCTTATCATTCTGGCATTTTAAATCAGTTGAAGACATCAGACAAAGACATAAATTTCATTTTGTCACACAAATCAGGCATGACAAATTCACTTTTCAATGTCATCATAAGATTGGTTGAGCATGGAAATAATTTTAATGCCGTTGAAAGTATCTTTGCCACCTCTTTTATGGACAAAGCTTATGAGAAATTATGTGCCTATGGGATTAATGATAATAAAGCTGTGATTGAAGATTTGAAGAGATTTTTTCCTACACATGAATTGATATCTTGGTGTTTCATTTTTAATTATTTTGCTTATAAAGCAACTTATACATCTGAAATGGAAAAAATCCCTTTTCAATGGCTTTCTGGCGATCACACTTTTAAAGTAGCTGCAAACATTGGTAAGTCTTAATCAGTTTATTTCATTTACATGTTTAACCCTATTAAAATTGGCTTTTTTCACAGCTGGTTCGAAACCCAGGAACAGACACACATTATAGGTACAGGTACGATAAAATCCAGACCAGACCGAATTCACAATAAATAATAATATTTATCATCTAATTAAATAATAATTATTTAATTAGATGATGAATAAAAAAGAGAAAACAATATTTAAAAATTGCACTATTAACATGCTGAATAAGATGATACCTTATAAGAATTAAGGGCAACTTACATGGTACGATTTTTCATACGATTTTTGTCGTACAGGTCGTATTGCACTGTGTAAACATAAAAAATCGTACGAAAATGTGTCGTATTATGGTGTCGTGCACAACCAAAAAAAGTTAAACATGTTTAACATTCATACAAGAAAATATTCATTTTTTTCTTTTCTATTACTGTATACAATTGCTATGGGTGATTTTCAAGTAAAGAAAATCTGATGTGCTTTGAGAGAAAAAATTTTGAAATCTTTTCAGCCATTATTATTTCTCTGTATCCACAAAATAAAATATTATGGTTCTTCTTACAGGAAAGAAGAAAAAATAACAAAATGTTAAGAAAAAGCAAAATTTTATTGTTGTTTCGCGGATACTTTTTAATTAAAAATGGCCTGTCAACTTAAGACAGTACATTAAAACATCAAACATACATTAAGAACTTTTTAAAAGTTCGTTATTTTCACCATGTTGTTGCTCCACAGACTGTGACTTCCGGCAGCAAATGCATTAAAAAAACATGTAACAAAATTTTTCTTTTTATAAATTTTCGTTTTTTAGGATACATGAAAGATGGGAAATGGATCAAGATGTATGATTCTTTATTTTGTTTAATGAATGAAAAAGGACAGGTGAAAGGTTTTAAATTGCTAAAAGGAACAAGTTTTGATTCTGTTATTGATTTATTCCACTCTGTTGGTAATCAGAATTCTTATCCAGAATTTGTAATTATTGATAATTGTTGCCATTGGAAAAATAAGTTGCAGCAAGTCTTCCCTGATACAGAAGTAAAACTTGATCTTTTTCATGCTATATCTCGCTTGACATCACAAATATCACAAAGCCACCCTTTAAAGTTTGATGCTATCCGTGAACTAGGCAATGTTTTTCGGCAAGTAAATGACTTTGGCCCAAACCGTAAATCACCTACACCTTCTCCTGAAATGTTAATTAGTAACATTGATAACTTTTTACAAAACTGGAACGATGTAAACTATTGTGGATGGAAGGTTTTGCAAGACACTTTCTTCACTGAAGTTGAGAAGCTTAAAAAACACATCATTTCAGGATGTTTATCAAACATTCCACCTGGAGCAGGGACAAATAGAAATGAAAACCTTCATAAGCAGCTGTCCAGTCTTGTCAGCAGTGGAAAACTTGGTGTTAAAACGGCAGAGTCAATATTCAATCATCTTTTCTACATACATAATGCCAAAAAATCTGGTGAAAAGTTTGTCCATCCAATTTCTATTAAAGGGATTTGCAATGGGTTTCCAAACAAACCTCCTTTAATTCGAAACACTCCATCTGCCTCTCTTATGGTTGAAGAAATTGATCAAGATCAGAACGCTATGATTGACCATTCTTACTCACAAGGAAATATAGGTAAAAAGCTTTTTTTTGAGTTCTGGTTTCTTTTTTACATTAGTTAAAACTAAATTTATTATTTCTTCCAAAGTCTCAGTGTCTATTATTTTGTTCATTTATAAAAAACTTGTACCTGCTTTTATTTTTTTTAATTATTGTCCTAAGAACCTATCAAATAAAAGACATTTGACTTTAAATTAATCATTGCCTCCAGAAATATTCCTAAATGATTAATTCGCGAAAATAGATCCTCGCGAAAATTTCTGCTCTAAAGGATAGTCATCACTCCTTGCTGCATGTTTTCAGTTTTTTGTGTCCATAACTTTTGATGTGGTTATTTTCTCATCAGCAAAGTATATATTTTTGAAAACCTTATAAAAATCCCTATCTAATGAATATAATTTTATTTTCAATATATTTAGTTTTAAAAAGTTATTGCGGATAAGAGCATTTTGAAAAGGCTTAATTTCTAGGAGCTCCACAGACCCTTTAAAAAATATTTTCTGCGACATTTTCATGTTATTTTGTTCTATGTTTACTAATTTAAAAAACATTACTACAGTTTTTCTAAACAAGTCCCAGTTCTGACAAAATAAAAGATTTACGAAAAACACTAAATAGCCTAAATAACCTTTTCTTGACTTTCTCCCTTCATTGCAGAGCGAATATTCACTTAAAGAAAAAGTTGTAGTAATGTTTTGTTCTATAAACCTATTCTTTCAATTGCAAAAAACTTCGTAGGGGTTTTTGGAGGTATTTAAAGACAGACTGGAAGCCATTAGGCTTGAACAATTTCTGCATCAGCCCTTGAGAAAATTGCTTTAGGCTAATTTCTAAGACATCTGAATGACTTGTACACTGACTAATAATTTGATGCAGTCTGAAATTCATCAAATTACTCCCTTCTTTACTTTATTTAACTTAATCTTGACAGCCTTGCGATTCACTATGATGTTTCGGGGCCAGAAAAACAGTTCACCAATATCTTACACATGATGTTTATTCATGAAAATTGAAGATTTTTCGAAATTTGGTCCAAATTTGGCCCAAATTGTCCAATTTTAGTCAATTCTGACAAAATGACTGTCAAATTTGAAATCAGCACCTTTCAAATGTAATACATGCAAAATTTCATGAAATTTGAAGAACTTTCGAAATTTGGTCCAAATTTGGCCCAAATTGTCCAATTTTAGTCAATTCCGGCAAAAGGACTGTCAAATTTGAAATCAGCACCTTTCAAATGTAATACATGCAAAATTTCATGAAATTTGAAGAACTTTCGAAATTTGGTCCAAATTTGGCCCAAATTGTCCAATTTTAGTCAATTCTGACAAAATCAATGTCAAATTTGAAATCAGCACCTTCCAAATGTAATCCATGCAAAATTTCATGAAATTTGAAGAACTTTCGAAATTTGGTCCAAATTTGGCCCAAATTGTCCAATTTTAGTCAATTCAGACAAAATGATTGCCAGAATTGAAATCAGCACCTTTCAAATGTAATCCATGCAAAATTTCATGGAATTTGAAGAACTTTCGAAATTTGGTCCAAATTTGGCCCAAATTGTCCAATTTTAGTCAATTCAGACAAAAGGATTGCCAGAATTGAAATCAGCACCTTTCAAATGTAATCCATGCAAAATTTCATGAAATTTGAAGAACTTTCGAAAATTTGGTCCAAATTTGGCCCAAATTGTCCAATTTTAGTCAATTCAGACAAAATGATTGCCAGAATTGAAATCAGCACCTTTCAAATGTAATCCATGCAAAATTTCATGAAATTTGAAGAACTTTCGAAATTTGGTCCAAATTTGGCCCAAATTGTCCAATTTTAGTCAAGTCTGACAAAATGACCGTCAACTTCTAAATCAGCACCTTGTCTAAATTGCCCAATTTTAGTCGAACCTGTCCTAAGTTCCTAGCATAGGTCAGTCAATAACTATTCTGAATAAACAAACAATCCGAAATCCGAACGGACTTACCGAAAACGACGAAAAACTGTGACAGAGATAGATAGATAGAATGTGTAAAACAAACAATTTCCTACGCTATAAGCGCGGAAATTGAATAAGTAACGCAAAAATATTTATCGAGAAAACCTCTTCCAAAGAAATTCCATTTTGTAATCGGTTGAATAAACAACATTACAAAAGAAACAATAGCTGCTATTTGCTTTACATGAATAATGAGTAAGTGTACTATTATGCAGTAGTGGCTTAGTGGTTAAAGCATTGAGCTTAGGAACCCAATATTGAGGGTTCCAAACCCCGCGGAGGTCGGGTGTTGAAAAAGTCACGACTCCTGGAGGTACTGCAACTAGCTCAATTCCCTGATTCCCAGATTCGGGGAAAATGAAGGCTAGTCGGGGAGATTAACGCTATGATGAACATCCGGAATATGTAGCCCCACTCCTTGTAGTGGTTTCGACCTTAAAAGAGATCATAGTTCATGTAAAACATGCTGAATAGGTTCTGTAAACAAATTGCAATAAACACAAATTTTAAAATATTGTACCAAATAATAAATTTTATAGCATCATATACATTTTCAGAAAGCTCTGTGAAAGCTTTATCTTTTTATGAAATAAAAAAAAATTGATTTTTTTTCGATTATAGGGGTGATGATTATCCTTTAGGTAATTTATAGTATTTTTTATTTTATAGTATTTTATACTTTTAAAATAACCGCTGTTTTTTAATATTGAAACAGATAAACATACCAGAGCTGTTGTATTTCTTGCATCGATACTGGAGAAGATCAATGCTACACTTCCAAGAGAAGTTACAAGTCGACTTTATCGATATCAAGGTTATGCCACTCTCATAACTGAAATCTGGAACCCTGCTTTGTTTTTCTCAAGATGCAAAGATTCCCTACTATATTTTGAAGTTTCACATGTTCTTGAATCCATGAGCTTGAGGGAGATACCATCACCTGTCCAGCCAAGTGAAAGTTTAATCTATTCCTTATTTTATTCTTTGTCATCATTAGAAAGTAATGATTTACCTCAAGAAATGAGAGATGTTTTCACATCTCCTTATGACCAGGCAAGAAAAAGCATTTTGGAAATATGTAAAAATGAAGCTGTTGGAGAAAGGCTACCCTACTATGATGGGTTTTTTAAAGGGGATTTGTTTGATGTTGTAAGTTCCTTCTCGGACGCTCTTCCATCACTTCAAGATATCTTACCTATCATGATTTCAAATGCATTTGGAGTCACTATTCTCATAATACCAACTTGTTTGGGAATACCAATGATGCCAATCATACCTCAGTTTTTTTCCAGTCAACATGTTATATTTATTCTTTTTAATACAAAATCTCTGGTATTTTCACTTCTTATGAACAAGGAAACTATTCCTATACAAAGAAACTACTGTCGCTGTGGAAGTCGTATTAAAAAATCTAAAAATAGCGAACAAAGATGCATCAATCCATTCAAATGCAGTTGCCGAAAAAAAAATCTCTCCTGTTCTTCAAGATGCTCATGTCAGCATTGTGGTAATAATAAGGATACAAAATCGACCAAATCTGTTAGAAGAAAAAGATTGGCTCAAGTTTTATCTCAAATGCCCAAAGAAACATCTTTGCAATATGTGTTATCAAGTGGTCAAAATCCTAATGAGAATAGAATTTTTGGTTTGCAGCATTTCCTGCTGGAATTATGTTTATTTTTGATTTTAAAAGATATGCAAGCTGACTTTATGGAACTTTCGGAATCATTGGTTGTACAAAGGCTTGCAGAAAGTTATAACAAGATTAAGGTTGATTTAGTGCACGTAGATGTAGAGGGATTGAAGTCCATTGAGATGAAAAAGATCAGTGAGTGGGTAAATTGGAGGAAACAGAAGGGAGAGATAATAAAGCAAAAACAAGATAAAATCCTTTAATTTTTTTTTATCTTGAGTTACAGTTTAATATTTCTTTTTAAAGTTTTATTAGAGCTTTATTAAAAGTATATGTTTTCAGTTTAAACATACGAGATCAAAAAATTGAGTTAGAAGGAAAGAATTCTTTCTATTTGGTAGAGGAAAAATAAACTTCAAATTTGACGCACTCTTTTCAAAAACCTTGCTCTTTATTCTTTTGTTGGACTATATAAAAAGTAACTTTTCAGATGATTTTAGGGCATTAACAAATATTTCTCTCATGTTATTCGAATATTTTAGAACTTTTGTTAAATTCTTAATTTCAATTTATTAATTACTAACCCATTTTTTTTGAAAAAAAAAATTTTTTTGTTGAATTTAATAACCTGACTGAAAAGTTTGTTTTAATTTTAAAATTCCATAGGTCGACAAATAAGATCAAAATTAAAATACTGCATCAAATTTTATGTTAACCTATCAAGTAGAAAGGATGTGTTCACTTTAACTTTTTCATTGTATGTTCAATCAGACAAAAAAAATTTTTGGACTACCCGGTGTTATTGTTATCATTTCATTCTGCTTATTTTCTTTATATAATATATTGTAGTGCATTATTGTTACGCATTTTCTTTATGTATGTATAAGGCTGTTAGAAGTGCAACTAATAAAACATGGAATGCACCCCTCTGAGCTTAGGGGGTGTTCAGTAAACTAACTGGGGGCTGCACTGCTGAAAAATTTTCAAAAGCATCAATCTGAAATTTCTAATTTACGCCTTCAATAAAACTATGTATATGTTATATTTTTCTTCTCAACTCAGCTCCATGGCTTGAATATTTTGTTTATTTACGCAAGGAAGAAAAAAAGCCCTTCCATTGTTAGCTTTTTATTGATACATCATTTTTTTTGTTTTTGTTTTTACTTTATGTTCTTTTTTCTTATTTTAAAAGAAACCCCTGCATTGTTAACTTGTAATTGAGACTTGATTCTTTTTGTTTTTGTTTTATGAAAAGTTTTATCTCTGTTTGTAACACCTTATATTTCTCTTTCTCATACACTTCACACAGAAAACTGGAAATTATAATACTTTTTAGTTGTCTTCATAAGTACCTTAAACTAGACTAAAGTGCTCTGGCCAATGAGCTACATCTCTTAGTAAAATGAAATGACAGGAATCGAACCTGCTGCATCCTTTAGCTTTTTCAACACTTAGAAGAGAAAATTGTAATATATTGGATTTTTTCCTCTTTACTGGTGATAGCGAATACCGTATTAAAACACCCGTGGACTCCGACTCCTACTACTACTACTCCTCCTCCTCCTCCTACTCCGGCCGAAATGGCAATTAGTCTGCGATTTAGAGTCTGCGAGTCCCCGTTAAAAACTCAATATACATTCTAATGAACGAACGCAGCCTTTTGAATTTTCGAAGGTTTTAAATCACATACATTTAAAAAACGTTTTCGTTGATATTTTATCACTTAATTGATGAAGGAATGGATATTAATCAAATAGGTCTACATAAAGCTGGGACTTTTAGTTACTTATGGTACTGAATCAATGTACTTTGGCACTTGAAAATAGATATGTTTTTCGTGTCAGTAAAGCACAGATCAGACTTTCTTGTTACTTTCTACGTTTGTTAGTTATCTGTTCTGTCTTTTATCATCAAGGTTTTCAAAAATCGAGTTAAAAAAAGGCAGTTATCTGTTCGAATTCATTTTCGGTTTCAAGAAATTATAATTCAAAACATACATTTGTTTTTCGAAGAAACGAGTTTTTTTTTTTCTACATAAGCTCTTATAAAAAAAAACGTACGTTATAAACAGCTCATGCATGTATAATTCTTTTGTCCTCTAATAAATTAAATTGCTGGTGTGTTACAATTAGACCCTATTTACACGAGTTAGTAATTTTAAATATTATTATCGTTTATGCCTGTTTTCCACCAGTAAGATATTTCAAGAAATAACGTTTACAGAACTTTTAAGAACTTTAAGTAAAATTTCGAAAGTATTCTTGTGGCAAGTACTTTAGCTGCTACCGTTTTGCGCCATCTGGCTCTTGTTTTATTTAGGTTGTCCTTGTGACCATGCATATTTTGTTGATATTTGTTAATAGCTTTGTGAAAAACTTTGTTATGTCTTGTTAGATGATGGTGTCCTTGTGATACTGTATACTTCTGTTGATATTTATTAACAACTTTCAAGCAAAAATTTTTTTGGTTTTCCGCTGCTTGGTAGGTGGGGGCATCCCTTTATTTTTTGGTTTTTATTCGGGTTTATTGGTTTTTATTCGGGTTCACCAACACGATGAAAACCACTTTGAGGAGGCTGTGAAAATGACGTGGTGTAAACATCTTATTATACTAATCCACAATTGTTTTTAGACAGTGATATATTTCGGGTTTTTTAACAGTCAACTTCCTCTTATTTCTTCACAATTCGTCGTAAAACCATGTAGAGGCGTGAGACACTTTTTTTTATCAGGGGGGATCCGGGTCATAAGTCGCCGTCCGTTTCGGGCGTTGGTTTTAGCCGTTCGCGTAATTGGTCGTTGGTTTTAGTCGTTGGTTTCGGGCGTTCGTACAATTAGTCGTTCTCTCGTATATTTTTTTCGTATCAACGACTTATTTGATTATTTTGCATAACCGGTCCTCAGTATTTCCTTTATTTTCATAAACAAGCATGGTTGCAAAGTTTACCGATTACAAAATGGCTGATATTACCACCATGCTTGGTGATGTCGTTAAAACATTAGAAAACATAAGAAAAAAAAACGAAAGAAAATGGAGAAAGAAAAGAAGAAAAGAAAACAGTTGAACAATTTTGTTCATTATGCTCTACAGTATCTTCTTTACTCCATAATTTACGATATTTCATTTACAGGACGTGTGCGATTTTCACGTTTACATAAAGCACAAGAAGAGATTCGAGCATACTCGTGACAGCCAAACTGATGAATTAAGGTGACAGATCGTTTTGCAATTCTTATGAGTTACCATGAGTGAAAGTGAAAGTGGCCCAGTAATAGCTGCCATATTTTCTCTGCTTTTTTAAACTATTTTTAATTTTCTGTATATTAAGGACTTGTTATGTGCTTCTTACTAAATTGAACAAACGAACACTTAAAAGTAAACGAAAGAAAAAATTAGCGACCAATTGTACGAACGCCTAAAACTAACGACCAAAACCAACGACCAATTGTACGAACGCCCGAAACAAACGACTAAAACCAACGACCAATTACGCGAACGGCTGAAACCAACGCCCGAAACGGACGGCGACTTATGACCCGGATCCCCCCTGATATTTTTTAATGTTACGTAATCTAAGTGTGACGTTTTTTTCGGGAAACCTATGCAATGTTGCATTTGTTTTGATTGTTTTGATTGACGCGATGCTTTTTAGCCGTTTTGATTGGTTTCCAGAATTGAACAATCTATAGTAACCAATACGTTTGAAAGTAAACAGATTAAGTTTTGTATTGACTGCGATAAAAGACAATAGTCAATTGACAATGGACAATTGTTTAATTTACATTCAAATTCAAAAATAATCATCGACAGCAAAAGGCAATGCCAACCAATGTTATTGAAGTTTGCTTGACCAGTTCTGTGTTATGGGTATCAGTGGCAAAATACTCCCTCACTGAAAATATGGGAGCCAGACCGGAAGAGCAAGAATTCTGTACTTGGCTGTTACAACTCGGCAATAGTGAAATTCCAACAAAACAAAGCGAACCTGCTAAAGGTTCCATTGAAATTCCTGATCGTTGTGTTGTTCCTAAAGATACTACGATTATATCTGTGATGTATGACAGACTGGAGCCTCACGAATATGCCATCACAGAGATTCTGGCACCGACAAACGTGCAATGGTTGATCATTAACAATGAGGTGTTGGACAGACTGCCTGGAGATGCAGTTTGCTATTACAGTGCTGATGAAGTGGTGTGTGACGATGAAGAAGAGCAGCAAAACTATCCGGTTGATATTCTGAATAGTATTACAATAGTATGCCTCCACATTGTTTGAAACTTAAAGTTGGGGCTATTATTATGGTTTTGAGGAATTTTCTTTCACCTTTTTCTGTTTGTCTAGTTGTTGTATGTGCTCTTTGTCTGCTTGTGAACTGTCCCTGTTGTGTCAAAACTCTGGCAAGTCATCTCTTGGTGAGGGTACAACTCAAAAACTGAGGTCTCGTCTGAGGCCGGCTGATAGTTAGGAACCGGAACTTTTTTTGATAGCGCTCAAAAGAGGCTGTTCCATCAGCAGCTGTGAAATGTCAGGACATTTGTTGTGCCATGTCGCGCATGGAGGGTTTCCCAGCAAATGTGTCTGGTGTGCTTTGTCGAGGCCACACCCTGAGCCTTCTGTTACGGCAGAAGGATTATTGATGAACCAACAGTATTATTTTAGTGAAAAGAGCATCCTTAACTTTGTCCTTTGACGCAGGAAATTTCATCTTTTCAGCTTCATGAATTAAACAGTCACGAACATACTCCCATGTCAAATTATCTTCAGCAATGGTTTCCAATGCAGTTATCAGAAAATTAAATTCTTCAGTAAGACTACTTATCAAAATGATAACTAAATCGTGTTCAGCTATAGGATCGCCTATTGCTTCTAAATGTTCCGTAATCGTCTTGACAGAATTGATATGTTCAACTATATCACCACCTTTCTGTAACTTTGCTGAATACAACTTTCTTCGCAGCTGTATTTTTCTCGAAAGCGTCTTCTGCTGGAAATGTTTTGCTAAGCTATCCCAAGCTTCCTTTCCAGTTTCAGCAGAACGTACATAGATTTGGAAATTAGTCGAGATTGATAAACAAACACTAGCAAGAGCAAGATTCTCTCTCTTTTTAAATTTACGTTTCTCTTCTTCATCACCAGCTTCGTTTAAAACTTCGGAACCATTCACAATCTCCCAGAGATCTTTTCCGATTAAAAACATTTTCATATTAAACTTCCACGTATGGTAGTTCTCAGCTGTAAGTTTCTCAAATTTAAAGTTAAATCCCTTATCAGCAGCAAGGACGTAGAATTAGGGGGGGCTTGGGGGCTTGAGCCCCCCCAACTTTTTTGTCAATAATGAGAAATTTGTTTTTGCCTTTCCTAAAAATTGAAAATCATGTTGAAATTATAGATTTTGAGTGCTTTTATAGGCAATCTAGAGGTAGTATTTTTCAAAAAATTTCTTGGCGCAACGGCCCCAACCATGGTGGGGCCTCTTTCAACAATAGAGATTTATTGAGCCCCCCCCAACTCAAAATGTCTTGCTACGCCCCTGAGCAGCCATAGCCATAGTCAGCGAAAGTAATACTCTACTGGATCAAGATATAACATAAACTTCGTGTTTTAAAACAGCAGTTGTCTGGGCCCATAACCTGTTAAAGTTATTTTGCACAGAGAACTTTTTCTATTCTAACATAGAACTTCTTCTAGTAAAAACTGACATCATGTACAGACTCGTTAAAAACAAGAACGTGAAAAACAAAGAACTTATAGAAAAAACTAAACAATGCAACACGCTACATACATAAAAAGAAACCAACGCACTGTCGAGATAGAAAGAGACATACGTCATACGAGTCACATATGCAGTATAGAAACAATCTTTTGTCTATTATCAACACAAATGACGGTTGCGGTTTTTATACGATGAGACTCTTTGCGGTTTTTATACGATGGTAATGCTTTTGAGGTGCTTCCTCTGGTATCTCGTTATTTGTCATATCCTCATGACGACAATTCTCTTTGGAGAAAACTTGCTTATGTAAATGGTAATTACTTTTCAATTCACTAACAATTTTGTTGCATCTGGATGCTTGTTTCTTATTTTCAATCTGATTGGTGGAAGATGTAACAAGACTCACGGCCATGTGCTAAAGTGGAAACACCCATGTGTTAAAGTGAAAACATCCATGTGTTAAAGTGGAAACACCCATAAGCTAAAGTAGAAACAACCATGTGCTAAAGTGGAAACACCCATGTGCTAAAGTAGAAACACTCATGTGCTAGAGTGAAAATATCCATGTGTTAAAGTGGAAACATCCATGTGTTAAAGTGGAAACATCCATGTGTTAAAGTGGAAACATCCATGTGTTAAAGTGGAAACATCCATGTGTTAAAGTGGAAACATCCATGTGTTAAAGTGGAAACAGGCATGTGCTAAAGTGGAAACATCCGTGTGTTAAAGTGAAAACATCCATGTGTTAAAGTGGAAACACCCATAAGCTAAAGTAGAAACAACCATGTGCTAAAGTGGAAACACCCATGTGCTAAAGTGGAAACAGGCATGTGCTAAAGTGGAAACAGGCATGTGCCAAAGTGGAAACAGGCATGTGCCAAAGTGGAAACACCCATGTGCTAAAGTGGAAACACCCATGCGCTAAAGTAGAAACACTCATGTGCTAAAGTGAAAATATCCATGTGTTAAAGTGGAAACATCCATGTGCTCATGAACAATCTGTAAATTTTCTTTTCAAGCTCATCAGATTTCCGAGAAATGTTTAAATTTCCCTCTACTAAACGATCTTTTAAAGCATTATACCCATTTTCTGGCAACGGATTTGTAAGTCTTTCTGATGAGAGGACTAATCCAAAACCAACGAAATTGAAGTAGTGAAATATCATTGTCTATTTCTTAATTAACCTTAATTTCCTTCTTAAATACTTCTTCTATTAGCCGCATTTCACTTTACATCTAACAAATCTGAAATTTTCTAAATTCAATAGTATCACGTTCCTTCAATTTAAGGAAAATTTAGAAAAGAAGAAACATTCATTGCCCCCGCAGCGAGCGTAAGCGAGCGAGGAGGCATAGTAGTTTCAGGAGGTTGGCGAATGTCAGTTTCCGATTTTGTTCTTCATCATCATCATCTTCCAACTTTCGTGTTGACGTTACACGGTGGTATAAAATTATTAGCTGACTTTGCTTTTTTCCCATGTCAAAGCATGGTACTGTAGGTAGGAGACAGGATGGTTTTTTTCCTAATTTATTATTATATTATACTATGTTATTTAGGCAGTTCGAATGCTAAAAATGCTTAAACATTTTTCATATTACTTTTGTGTTGTTTTAGTAAAGTCAACGACCAGGATTTTGAAGCACAGCTTGAAATCTGAGATTTTGCCAACAACATTTTATTTTTGTATATGTTTTAGCTCTAAATCTTTCATTCAATAAATTTTATTCAATGCACTGATTTTTGGCGGATCTTGCCTTAAAAAGATTTAAATTGGATTTCTGTGTATGCAAGAAAACCTACAAATTATCGTTCTTCGTGTTTTTCTTCTTTCTGTCCTCCAAACCTGGTGTGATTATGATCAATAAAACCTTTCTATATTTTCTTCTTCTTTGTTACGTAAACTTTGGCTATTTCTTATTTCGAATCAAAGTTTGAAACGCTGATTTCTAATGGATTTTTTGCTTTAATTTTTTTTTTGAAAAAGTTTTTTTTTCTTTTTCTTTTGGCTCTTACAGAATTTCTTTAACAAATCTTAATCTTATTGTGATTACAAAATACCTATCCACGGTTTCAGTTCACACATTTCTTTTGTTTGTAGCTAATACTTTCTGATATTACTTGTTAAGCCTCATTTACACTTTTTGAAAGGTATATTAGCATCAGTGTGACATAGGACTAAAAGATAACAAAAAGTAACAAAGTTTTGTTTGTTTTTGTTTCCGTTGTATAGCTTGCAATGTATAGCTTGCTGTGTGTACAAATTGGAATGCTTGAGCGCGGGGGCAATTTTAGCTAAAGCTACATGCTAGTATAGAATGTAGAAACCATGCTATAAATTATATGAATGGGTTTCTACTATAACACAAGTTTCTACTGTGCTACATGCACACCCCCTCTCATGTCAATGACTTTTATAATAATATGTTACATACAAGTTCAACTATAGATCTAATAAACTATGCATTATATACATCTTCTTTTGGGAGAGATAAAACTTAAGTACAGGTTAAAAAAATATGATATATACAGTTTTTCTTTTTTCCTAAATAAAACTAATATTTCCTATATCAGTCGAGTAGATAGACAAAATATTATGCAAAGTAAAATGGCTATTTTTATAAATAGATTACACGATGGGACAACCCAAGAAAAATAGCTTGCGCTAGAGGATGTCAAGGATGTCAAGATGTCAAGATAGCAAATTTTGCGTTCTTCTTTCAGTCCTGTTTTATAGCTGGTTTTGAGCAGGAAAAAATCATATAATTGTTGAAATGGGATCATCAAAGAGGTATACAAAAAGCAGAACTAAGAAGAGAAAGAGTTTCAACGGTAAACGCTTTAGAGAAAGTGCCAAAAGTACGGTACAAGATGTTGTCGAGGAACCGCAGTCTGCCGGCGCTTCCTCAAAAAAGTTCGACACTACTGCTCATTCTTTGTTGGAGGATGGGTTAGAAACTGTCCAAAAAGACTGTAATTTCATCATGGGGAGAGTGCATTATTTATGTCCCTTATAGTTATGATTGCTAGATGTCCAGGCTGACTGTAATGCCACCGTCAATGTTGAACACTTACTAAACGAGAAAATGGGCTTAGCGCATTATTTTGACATTTCTTGTGTTGCTTGTCCATGAAAGATAAAATTTTGTTCCTCTAAAGTATGTGATAAAGTAGAGGAAAGGTCTAGAAGAAGAGGATTTGAAATTAACCGACGAGTGATAATAGCATTTAGAGAAAACGGCCTTGGGTTTACCGGCATGGAGACATTTTGTCGTTGTATGAATATGCCTCCCCCGATAGCTAAAAGGACTTTAGAAGAAATCGGCTGCAGCATTCATAATGCCTACGTGGAATCGGCTCAGGAGTCCATGACAAAAGCAGCCAATCAAACTAGAACAAAAGGAATTAAAGATGACATGAACAATGTTGACGAAGATCGTGTTGTCAACGTTAGCGTCAGTGGTGATGGTGCGTGGCAAAACGATGCTATTCCTCCTTAAACGGTGTGATGACTTTAATTTCCAACTGTCGATGTATCGACACAGAGGTAATATCGAAAAAATGCAGACTTTGTGATGTTTGGGAAAAGAAACTAGACACAAAAGAAAATGGAAAGGGAGCCACCACGAATTTTGTTCGCTCAACCATGAAGGCAGCTCAGGTGCAATGGAAGTCACCGGGCTAAATGGTTTGTTCAAGCGCTTTGTCAACCTATACAAACTACGATATACGTTTTACATTGGCGATGGTGACAGCAAATCCTTCAGTAATGTGTGTAACTCAAACCCTTACCCTGGGCATACAATAGAGAAGGGCGATTGTATTGGACACGTCCAAAAGAGAGTTGGTACCCGTTTGCGTAAAATAAAGACCGACTACGAGGGCCGAAAACTAGTAGACGGTAAAGGGATCGCCAGGGGTAAAAGCTGTTTGACGGATAAAGTTATGAATACATTGCAAAATCATTATGGCATGGCTATCCGTCAAAACACCAATAATTTATACGCGATGAAGAAATCCGTTGTTCTTGGTGTAAATATCAGGCCAACAAGATTACTGGAGGAACCACATACAAAGGAAAGTTAAATATTGACAAAACAGTGTCAGATATCATATCTGATGTTTTCTCAAGTAAGGACTTTGGAAGCGAAGAATTATTGAAAAAATGCCTCCAAGGCAAGACGCAGAACGTCAACCAGGCTCTTAACAATCTGATCTGGACCCGCTGCCAAAAAAGAATCTATGTGGGTAATTCCACATTGAAGACTGCTGTTGCTTCAGCAGTGATTTCATTTAATGAAGGGCAGAGAGGGTTGTTTTCAGTCTTTCAAAAACTTGGTATCAAACCTGGATATTTTACAATTATCGGGTTTGAGAAAGCTGATAAGATACGCGTGAAAGAGTCTGACCGCCGCAAGGCCCAGGGAACAGAGAAAAAAAGACGTAAAAAGCTTATACCTGTAAGAAAAAGTTTTGAGAAGCGTTTTCAACTGTCAGATTGAGTGCTGATTTCATTTTTTTAAAAAGTTTTATTTTCTTTTTACGATCTCACATTTTCGTATAATTTTCATCTTCTTAACAAAGATAACTTTTGAACGGATAAAGATTTTTGGCTGAACTTTAAACAGAGTTTCTTTAATCTATTTTTAATCTAAGTTTTAATCTATTTTTTCAAGTAAGGTTCTAAATTTTGTTTAATGAGGGTATATGCATTATTATTCGGGTTTGAGAGACAACCTGGAGCGAATCAGGGAAATTTTCAAAAAAGTAATCAATACAGAACATGCTCTTACATATACAGATCATTTTTGGAAAGTTTCCTTGAATTTGAATTAGTCTGTGAGAAGATATTCTTGTTAAGAAAAGGGTCACTTTTTGGCCTAAAAAAACATTAATTATGCGCGTAATTAGTGACGTCATCAATTTTTTTTTCAAAATTTTGATTTTTCTTTTTCATAGGATACAACTTTGTGCCAAAGCATTTTGAAAAATTCTCTGGAACCACCTTAATAAGAAGCTCGAAATCATAAAACAGCTAAGAGTATCCGAAGAACCAGGCCAGGCCGAGGGCCTTTACAAGCATCTGACTGCTTTTCGTAATGAGTAGATCTTTTAGAACGCATGAGCAGCTAGAATCGTACAGACATTTCGAAGATGAAAGGAGCAATAAATTCAAAGGCTAACTGACAGAGTTCGCAGATTTAATTCAGATCACAGAATAGAATAAAATACAATAAAAAGGTTTTGTTTATAGTTTATGGTTTTATATGTTGCTTATATTTATTTTAAAATAGGAAGGTTGTTTTTTCTGAGACTCTATCAACTTTTCCAACGGACGTCGGTCGACTATAATCCCGTATAAGGGGACAGTAATGCAGTTCTTTTAGCTTTTCTTGCATAGAATAGGAAATTATCTGCAACGTACTAGATTTGGCACTAGCCTTTCTTCTGCATAGCATGTTGATGTGCTTTGTAAAATGCAGCTATCAAATGTAATTCCAAGTGATTAAAAACTGAAATATTTTTATTGTTAATTTTACGCAAGGGAGAGGTTGTATGGCTTTACTTATGACAAAAATAAAAACATTTCAAGAAAAAACATCAACTGAATTTTTATCGAAATGTAATGATCCATGTCTGTTGACGAAAATAAATGACATATTTTCTCATTTCGCTTCATAATGTTGAAATATTTAATAAACTTGTTTACTTAAGATTTTATCTGTCATTATATTAAACAATACATTTGAATAACAGAGAACAACATGTTTTTAATAAAAAATGTTATTAGCCAAACACCACAAGCAATCGGCGTTTTAGCTTTATGACTTTCCTTGATGACCAATGATCGCTACAGATATAGAATACTCTTTATAAATACACTATTATTGAGTATTAAGGTAACTATCAATTTCTTCGTATTCGAATTTCTCCGTTTCTCGGTTATTTGGTTGGGATGGGTGGTTATGTTAATGTAATTAAAACCTGATGATGTTGAGAAATGTGGTTACAAATTCTCTTATTATAAAAAAGATACTAACGGATGCCTCACGAAACATTGTAAATTAAGATTATTTTATCATGAAACTTCTCGTCATTTTATTCCTTGTTGTTCGAGATTTTTTCTCCATAAACTCGTTTACTTTAGATTTTATCATTCACTATATTGAATGATAAAATTGAAAACAAAGACTAATATGTTATCGACGAAAAACATTATTAAGCCAACACCACAAGCAATCGGCGTTTTGGCTTTGTGACTTTTCTTGATGACAACTGGCAGTTACAGATATAGAATACTGATTATAAATACACTTTTATCGAGTATTAAGGTAACTATCAATTTTTGTGCTCTTCGAAGTTCTTCGTTTCTCGGATATTTGGTTGGGATGGGTGGTTATTTAGATGAAAATGAAAGTCAGATGTTGTCGCCATAATCAGCAACCGAATAGTCCATTTAATACTTCTGGCAGACTTAGTTCGGCCATTTAAGATGTACATTCCATTCTATACTAAACTTTATTGCAGCTTGTGAATGCTGTATATACAACTCGAGTGGAAGAGAGTGATACGTCATTCAAACGGCATGTGATTCATTCACTTTTCAAAGACAAAAAACCCAACAAATATTCAAAAAAATTCAAAAAAGTGTAACTGAACTTTTTCGTCCAAATGTTATGACGTATGTGTACTGATCAAAATTCGAGATATATTTTCTCTTTTCAGTTGATATATTAAAACTTTCAAAATACTTGTTTACTTAAGATTTTATCTGTCATTATATTAAATAACAAATTTGAATAACAGAGACTAGCATGATGTTAATAAAAAATATTATTAGCGAAACACCACAAGCATTCAGCCTTTTAGCTTTATGACTTTCCTTGATGACAATTGAGCGCTACAGATATAGAATACTCTTTATAAATACACTTTTATTGAGTATTAAGGTAACTATCAATTCTTTTGTTGTTCGCATTTCCTCGAATTTCGGTTATTTGGTTAGGGTGGGTGGTTTTTAGATGGAAATGAAAGCCAGAAGATTTCGACATAATAAGCTGCTAAGTGGTTTTTGCTCAGCATCTTTCAATATCATAAAATTTCTTAAGAACGTTTTGAAATGCGTTCACGCTTCGTCTAAGCTAAAATGAAACTTTAAGACACATACCACAATCATTCTCAAGGTTCTGCTTTATAATTGTGCTGTCTGGCGGTTCTATGAACGTGCAAGTAACCAACTACAAAGCCAAATAATTAAAGAATAAATTACGCACTGGAAATTCCTTGTATTTCAACCACTAAAGATTCATAACATATGCTAAAATAGAAGTAAGACGCCAAGATTTTTGTGAAAGACTTGCTTGGGAAGAGTTTCTTTTGAAAATTGCATCTTTTATACACCCTTTTGCCAATTCGCAAACTTTCAAGATTGAATGCATTGGACGCTTGGCTAAGGAAACAAGTTTATTAATCAGTTCTGACATCAGCAAATGGGATTAAAGGTGTGAACATTAGATACCGTATTTCCTCTAATAAACGCCGCCCTCTGATAAACGCCGCCCTCCATTAAACGCCGTCCTTATAGCCGAACGTTTGTGATAAACGCCGCCCTCTAATAAACGCCTCCCTCTATTAAACGCCACATCTTGAAAAGCGGCGTTTATTAGAAAACAGGCTAAACAAGAATTATAAAAAAGCTTTCATCTCATACAAGACAACAGTGACAGTGATATTGCTCTTCTTTGACATTTTCGTGAACATATCTATTATGTAACACATTTTAACACAACCTTTTGTTTGCCTTTTTAAGGATGAGGAAACATTGTTGTTTAAGTTTGCTTCTGTCCAATTTTTCATTTTGTAATAAACGCCGCCCTCTAATGAACGCCTCCCTCTATTAAACGCCGCATCCAAAACCTTGAATTTGTAATAAACGCCGCGGCGTTTATTAGAGGAAATACGGTAACTGTTTCAGAAACACAGTTTGTTTTGTTATTAACACCACCTATGTGAGTTATTTCTAAGCGAAAATATAAAAATATGAAATTCTTGATCTCTTGAAGAGCGCGCCACCCTTCGTTGTAATCACCAAAAAAATTAAAGAGACACTCAGACAGACAACCAGATAGGCAGAGTACCAGATATCAACTGTCAAGTCGGGTCGCTTGTCGCTTGTGCAACTATAAGTATGCATTTCTACCTATCACAGTGAATTATTCATAACTTAAGCAACGGTCTGTTTCATCATTTACATCGAGTAGTCCTGCTATAAAGGAACACACAGCGCTTCTTGTGATGACTTTAATGTTTTGTTTCAAAGGATTTTGTTGTGACTTCTTACATTTGCATTCCATCATAGTTATTGTAGTTGTACTGTTTGGCATACAATGGATTTGAAAATGGGAGGCATTGCAAAAACGAGATCAAAATACGTGTTTTTTTCAATAAGGCAGCTTGTTTTCAATCACATTTGAGACATCGAAGCGGCAAAAACCGGATCATTTCGATACTCTTGTTAGAAGAAATTTCAATGACACCGATGTTTTTCCTACGCAATAAGAATCATCAGCGCAGAACTGAAAAGCTTACAGGCATATTATAGTTGCCAATTTCTAATCAAAGCACTGAGGTATCATATTCATATTAACTTTAAGCCTGAGACGGAAATGAAAAAGGTCAAAAAACGGTAAGAACGAAAACATGTCTGCTCGCAACTTTTACAAAGACAACAGAAAGTCTCAGCCATATTACATAGAACCAATGTTCTATAGTGTTTATTTACATTATTGTCCGTATACGTTGTAATTTCCGATCATCGCAAAGGATGGATCGTAACCAAGGCCTATGCAATCTCAGAAGGAAGTTTAATTGTCAATAGGTTACCCTAACGGTATTGTGCAGGGTATAATGGAGCATAGTATTGCCTTGTCATATCAATTAACAAGAATGTGAGAAAAATTGACCACTCTTCACGGAAAATAATTTTATCAATTATATAGCTGAAAATATGGCTGTCATATTTTGTGTGACGTCAACATTTTAAAAGTGATTAACAGAGACTAATATGTTATCGAGAAAAACCAAACACCACAAGCAGTCATTGTTTTTATCTAACGGCATTTTTGTATGAGTTTTTCACTACAAAATCCTCTTTCCACTTGTGCAATTCAAGGTGAGCAATATATCGTGGATACTTCGCAATATTTTGCACACAACGAAATGTTTCAGTGGAAAGGGACCATCAGCGGAAAAATGAAAATCTAATTACAGTTACTAACTTTACGCAACACTCTTTTCTGACAACTGTAAGGACGTTATGCTTTATGGAGGCTGATTGATCCTGTTCGTCCACTGTCCCCACATGTCAAGTAAATTATACACATATGATGATCTTAATATGATCTTCTACGAGTCTTCTGAGTCGATCTGAAACAACACAATATAACGTATTTTTTAGAAGATGAAAAATATTAATTATTTTGGAGCTTTAAGAACTATATGCTTGAAAAGGAGCTTTACTAAGAAAGACAGACAACTTAAAAAGTTGATCAACTAATTTTTTCTGTCAGAATGAAATGACTCATATGTATTGACAAAACAAGTTCGAGATATGTTTTGATTGTACATCAACTCGTTTACTTTAGACTTAATCAGTCACTATATTGAATGATATAATTGAATAACAAAGACTAATATGTTGTCAAAGAAAAACATTATTAAGTCAACACCACAAGCAATCGACGTTTTAGCTTTATGACCTTCCTTGATGACAATTGACAGCCACAGATATAGAATACTCATTATAAATACACTTTTATTGAGTATTAAGGTAACTATCAATTTCTTCGTATTCGAATTTCTTCGTTTCTCGGATATTTGGTTGGGACGGGTGGTCATTTTTATGTAATTAAACCACACGATGTCGTGATATGTGGTTACATATTTTCTCATTATTATTGTTCGTACGGTTTTGCCTCGTACAACCTCAAAAAGAATACCACCTCCCAGATTTTATACTCTACTGCTTGACGGTGGGGTTATTTGTTACTCTCCCAGCGATCACGAGATCACCACAGCCTCAAACTAACATAAACACTAGCATGTAGCTTTAACTAAAAATGCCCCTGCTCTCAAGCATTCCAATTTGTACACACAGCAAGCTATACATTGCAAGCCTATGCAACGGAAACAAAAACAAAGAAAACTTTGTTACTTTTTGTCTACTTAGGTCTAAGTCACACTGATGCTAATATACCTTTCACAAAGCGTAAATAAGGCTTAACAAGTAATATCAGGAAGTATTTGCTACAAACAAAAGAAATGTGTGAACTGAAACCATGGATACGTATTTTATAATCAAAACAAGATTTGTTAAAGAAATTCTGTAAGAGCCAAAAGAAAAAAACAAACTTTAAAAAAAAAATAAATGAAAGCAAAAAATCCATTAGAAATCTGCGTTTTAAACTTTGATTCAAAACAAAAAGTAGCCAATGTTTATAAAATAAACAACAAGAAAATGTAAAAAGCTTTTACTGATCATGATTACACACTAGTATGATTAGGTTTGGCGAGGAGGACAGTTAAAATAGAAAAACCCGAAGAACGACAATTTGTAATATAGCTTTCTTGCATACACAGAAATCCAATTAAGATCTTTTTTAAGGCAAGATCCGCCAAAAATCAGTGCGTTGAACAAAGTTTATTGAATGAAATATTTAGAGCTAAAACATATACAAAAATAAAATGTATGGTTGGCAAAATTTCAGATTTCAAGCTGTGCTTCAAAATCCTTGTTGTTCACTTCACTAAACCAACACAAAAGTAATATGAAAAATGTCTAAGCAATTTTAGCGTAAGAACTTCCTAAATAACATAGTATAATATAATAATAAATTAGGAAAAAGATACGAAAAAACATTGTCTCCCAACAGTACCATGCTTTGAAACGAGAAAAAAGTAAAGTCAGCTAATAAATGTATACCACCATGTAACGTCAACACGAAAAGTTGGAGGATGATGATGATGATGATGATGATGATGATGATGATGATGATGATGATGATGATGAGCATATTTATTTTCGGTAATGCAACCTAATTTTGTTCGGTTTT
The DNA here is from genome assembly GCA_027922465.2 of Turritopsis dohrnii. Lineage (NCBI taxonomy): Eukaryota > Metazoa > Cnidaria > Hydrozoa > Anthoathecata > Oceaniidae > Turritopsis > Turritopsis dohrnii. The sequence goes on along the minus strand of BQMF02000108.1, from coordinate 14,156 downwards.
GCAACCTTTGTTCGGTAATGTAACTTAGTGTTCGGTATTGCAACTTCGCTGTTCGGTATTGCAACCTGGTCGTTCGTTAATGCAACATGGTTGTTCGGTAATGCAACTTCGATGGGATTATATCGGTTGCCGGTAATTTTTAGAAAACATATATCCGCCATTAAATTTAGTGGAGGTTGCACTGGACGTTTCGTTGGTTCAAGTTTAAGAGGAAATGTGTATTGTTTAATTTACTTTTTGTGCAAAACATAGTCAATTAAACGTGAAAGCGATAAGAGACTTATATTACTAACTGTTAATGTTTTTTGATTAGTTTTTTATTGATTATTTTTATTTACATTTACTTAAAGTTATAAACCCTCTTATATGATCACGATGAAAATTGCAATTCTATAAAATCATTTATCATGTTTATAGAGTGTGCATAAAGTACTTAAAGTGAAGTCTATAAGCACTATTAATATGGTTTGTGTGGTTTGCAAAAATTCCGACTGTGAAGTAACATATACATGTGCTTGGTGTACCAATATAACTTGCCAAGAATGTCATGGGGGATTGAACAACGATGGTTCAATTGTCTGTAAAGTTTGTGTGGACAACTTTACTGGTAAGATCTTTGATGAGAAATTTATGTATGTTTTTGATTGGTTTGTTGCTTAATAAATTCAGTGTTATATATTTAGTATATATACATGAAACATGCTTTTACTAATTTTTGAAATGTTTACAACATTTTTAGAAAATCAAGTATATACATATAGATATATATAGATATATATATATGTACACTAAAAGGTTACAGCTGAATTTATATAAAAAAAATTAAAAACAACAGCTTCTTCAACATATAGATATATTTCACAACAATAAAAACAGCAGCTTGTTCATTTAACGAATTTTCGTCATCTTACATGACTTCATCAGGTTAAAATGTTTAAAGAAGCAATTCCTAAGTTAGTAATTTTTGTAAATGCAAAAAACTTCATATTATGATATACAATACAAGCCTCTTGAGAAAATGGATAATGTTTCAAAGCATAAAAACACTAAGGGCTTAAGCTTCGAAATTATACTTGTGAATAATGGTTTTTAAATGATAAAATTTTTGATTCCTTGAGAGGCTTGCTACTACATTGTGTCTGAATGATCAAATATTATAGAGAATGATATTTTTTACTTCCCTTTTTACTTCTCTCAATTATAGTCTTGCCCATTTTCAGTGTTTGAATTTGTACTAATGACTCTAGGTGTACCTTCATTTTGTGTTTTCAAGAGACCCTTGCCTTCAGTATTGTATTGTATATACCCATTAACTACTACTCCACAAGCTCTGCCTCCCATGGTAGCCTCCATACCAGTATTACACAAACATATTTGTATTATCCAATGTAATTAATTGTTATTCTCATCTTACTGGTGCAACATAATGCATAACTCTCTCTATGTTTAACTTGATCATAGAAAAGCATTCAAAAGATGGTATAAAGGAAGACCTCATAATGGAAGGTGAAAAATTTTAAAAAATCGAATTTTCTTCTCAAAGTTTTACTGCACATTTTCAGATACATTTCTTTTGTTTACTTTTAGTTTAATGCAAATATGGAAATTATAACGTTAAATAACTTGTATTTCAACAATGAAAAGACTATAACAGCAATGACGTTATTGACTTTACAGAACAAACCTATTATTTCAAGAGAAAAAAATCGTATTTACAGAAAATTTCAAATTAGACATAACAGCTTGTACTTACAATATTTTGTAAGTAGTGAGATTAATTTCTCATGAAAATATCTTTTCTTGATGGCATAATAATGTAATTAACAATGAACAAAAATGGAATTAACGTGGACAGACTGACTGTTTCCTCTGAAAATTTTGCAGTTCATTAAGTCATAGCTTCAAAACATATAATTTAGGTATTTCGAAAATCACAGACAATGTAATTGCAACTGTGGCTGAAACTGCTTCAATTAAGGCCATTGTGTCCAACAATGTAAGATGTTTTATTTGTTGAGTGATATTTTGTTTTTAAAATTAATCACAAACTTTTAAAATAATACTTAATTTCGAAATGTTTTCTTTTTATGTTTTAGTACTTCAGTTGGCGTCATAAGCAGTTCCATCTGAGTGTACAGCAAAGACGTAAGGATTGACATATGTTTTGTAAGATTTTGGAAAGGTTTTTTTCATTCCAAATAACTAAAGAAATAAGTTTGTTTTATTTGTAGGAGAATTAAATGATGTGGAGCTTTTCAGCCTTCTACCAGAAAACCAACTTTTTGTTAGATAAAGAGCTTAAAGACAATCCTGTCACAAAAACTATGGTATTTGTCCTTTTTTGATACCTTTGGATAGCATGTATGTTAAGGAGGTGCTTTATATAATGTAATACGCTATTTCCTCTAACAGAAGAAGAAGTACATTGAGAAAGTTTTGGTTCCAGAGGCAATCATATCTTTATTTGCCATGGTTTTAGGCATTTGTAGAGTCAAGGTCTGTGTTTTTTGATAACATTGCAAACTTGGATGCATAGCTGAATATTTTGTCTAATTTCATTGTTTTATTTATTATTGAACATTTACGTTAATTATGTGTAAAGCTTTCATAAGTACCGATCTAATGGATTTTGATAGGACAAAGATTCGCTCCTCAGAATATACTTTCATACTACAGTTTACGTCTGTCTGTGAATGAAAAGTATGACTGATAGCATGTATGATATTACCTTTATTACACTATTTAGGCTGAATTTTATTTAAATACATATACTCATCACATGTAAGTCTCTAAGCTATTATTTGCTTAGTTTGTTCAAACTTCTGTCTCCAATTAATCTTCCAATTTAAAATTCCTTTCAGAGAAAACATTGATGAAACTGAAAAAGATGATGAAGGTATAAACGATGTGTCATATTTTGTAATTTTTTTGTTAATCTTTCTATTCTTTGTGAGTTTAATTTCTACTTTTTAATTCTGTATACTTTCCCTTAATAGTGAAGCATTGTACATTCAAGAAGTTGGTGCAAGAATTAACTATCTTTAGTGAAGAAAGACGTATGTATTCTTCAGTTGATTTAATTGCAGAATGGCATTTTAGTGGTAAAAAAGAACAAAAACAACAAACTACCCTCATGTCAGAAATAAAATGATCTTTCCTGATTTTGTTGAAGGTAAAAAATTCATAGAAAAAGTTATGTTAAAGAAGAAAAAAGTCGATGAAGGTACTTTTTTTTTTTTAAGATTTGTCTGTAATTGAAATTAAATTTTCTGTAAATATAAATTGTAATCTTTCAGGTAAAGAACTGTTAGATAAGCAAAAGAAGGAGGTAATACTAACAGTAACATTTTCAACCTATCAAATTTTTCTTTCCCTTGTATTGAATTGTGTTTCCTAATCCATTATCAGGTTGAAAGTGATAGTAAAGTTTGCCGATATCCATCAAGGAAAGTAAGTGGTTTTGCTTTTACTTTGAACACATTAGATTGATTAACCTTAAGTTCTTAAGGTTTTTTGAAATGTATTAATCAGATGGAGGTGAAAATTGACACTGGCAAAGAACACTGCAAAACTCAAACAGATGCTGATTGGTTTTATAAGGAGTACATTGATGATTTTATTGGTAAGGATTTATTTCTTCTTGTTTTTTGGTTTATTATCATTTTGTTGATTTTCAAACTCCAATTGATAGCATCTTCTTTTTTTAAGGATTTGGCATCTTTGCTTCTAAAGATATTGATGAAGGTCAATTTCTCCTTCAATATCCTGGGAAAGTTATGTCAGAGAAGGATGGAATTCAACAAGAAAAAATTTACAAGGATGAGGGATCAGGCTGCTTCCTTTACTTCTTTCAGTTCAATGGAAAATCTTTGTGGTGATTTTAATTTGTTATATATTTAATTTATATTTAATTATTTATTTTCTTTTTCTTTATTTCTACGAACATTACTCAATGTGCTCATTTCGGTTTGTACAAACTTACATAGCTACAAAAAGGCCAAATTTAGAATACAAATATTATAGTCTGGATGGTACTTTGGAAAATCGTCTTGGGAAGTTTGTAAATGACAGTAGCAACCAGTATGCTAACTGTCATATGAAAGTCAAGACATATGATGGCGAACCATATCTCTGTCTCTATGCAACGAAATTTATTCAAAAGGGTACAGAATTGAGGTATGAAATAAGCTTTGGTGGTTGATATGTTTCAGAAGTCCCCTTCATTCATTTGTTTTCATTCAAATCTTTTTAATATTACAGATACAACTACGGTGAAACATCAGATTGGAGGAAGCTAGTAAGTCTTTTTAAATATAACTTTAATACAATTCATTTTATGCTCACTCTGTATTCAAAGTTGGATTTTCCTATTCACATATTTTAGCCCAAATACAAAAAGCCGTTCACAAGCAAATTAAGTAAGTCATTCGTTTTTTACATTAATGTAACTTTAAAATTGATAAGTATGAAATGTGTAAAACATTAACTTTCAGTTGAGAAAGCTGAGAACGTTAAAACAGATGGAGAAATTGAATATAAACGGCGTGAGGGAGGTTCGGAATTCCCGAGTTACAAAACCGAGTACAAAAACCGAGTTACGCATTATGACGTCACAAAGCGAGTTACTAACTCGGAGATTTTTGAATTTTAATTTTTCTCGAGTTACTAACTCGGAAATTTTATTCACGTAAAATTTTCCCGAGTTACTAACTCGGAAATATTTTTTTGATTTATTTTTTCCGAGTTACTAACTCGGGAAAATATTAAAGTCTAATTTGTTCGAGTTATTAACTCGGAAATTTTATTTTCGTAAAATTTTCCCGAGTTACTAACTCAGAAATTTTTTTTGGTTTTATTTTTTCCGAGTTAGAGAATATTTTTCAAATATTGTAAGGAATATTTTCGAAAGTTCACTGGGAATAGTGTGAGTTTTTAAAAAAGGCAAAGTAGGCCAAATTTGTGGCAAATTTTGAAAATCGTTCAATTTTAATGAAAATTTAATAGTGGAACAAGTTTGTACTGCTGATTTCAAACATGAAGGGCAACTTGTGGATAAGGTCAAATTAGGCCAAATTTGGACCAAATTTTGAAAATTTTTCAATTCTGTTGAAGATTTAATAGAGGAATAACTTTGTACTGCTGTTTTCGAAATTGAAGGTCAACTTGTACATAAGGCTAAATTTGGACCAAATTGTTCAACTATAATGAAAATTTGCAAACGAAGAAATTTTATAGCGCAAGTTTTGATTTTCATTAATGCAGAAATGGCGTCAAAATTATACAGTTGAGCAAGTCGATGAATATGTTAATCCTAATGATTATGCTGTCCTTGATATTACTTTTAACTAAAGCTTGACCATGGCACCGCTGACATATTTTTCTATTGCTCTTACCCTTGATGAATTGTGATAGCTGAAAACTCCGAGATAAAAAGTTGCCGAGGTGGGAAAATTGATTCTATATTTCTATATGAATTTATTTTATTTCATAATCTTGATGTGGTATCATGTTAATTCTAAAAGATATTATTTAACAGTGCTAAATACAAAAAGATTTCAAATAACTTAGTGTCGACATTACTGTTTGATGTGACTTTTCAAAGCCGACTATGATTCAACACCAAAGGCGTAAATACCTTTTGTTTACTATCTTTTAGATTGTTGTATTCGATTGGCAACTTTGAAATAAACCTGCAAGACCAGAGATCTTAAATTCAAATTAATTTTTGTGAGTGCTAATATTAGGTTTATGTCATTGGCGTTTTTGAAACTACTAAAGTAACACTTAAATATCTGTCAATTAAGATTAGTTTATACAGTCCTTTATAAGAAAACTACATTAACAACAAAAATTGCCGGAGGGAAAACTTTTGAAAAGTTTAAATGTGTTAAAAATTAATTAAAGAAAGTGCTGTAAAATATGAAAGAGTGTAAACATTATAATTACAGTAACAATAACACACACCGGCTTAAGATGATTAGGGAGAAAAGAAAAAAACGAAAACAAAACACGTGAGCACATACAGCAAAAAAAATATAAACAACTTTCTTTCTCATGTATTCGTCAATGTTATCCAAAGTGCAGAAAACCTTCACCGACTGCTTCAGGCCTCAAATGAACCAAAAACATATATTTCCGATAGTACTTAAATTAAAAAACTTTAGGACAAATCTCCTGCCGAAAGTTTCCGTTATTAATGTACATCAATATGCGCCAGATGGCATTAAACGAAAGAGTACCATTTGACGAGTACATTTAACGAGTACCATTGCTCATCGTACCTTGTTTGGATTTAGCCTCAAATTATTTCACTAGAATTTTCATTAGAATTGAAAAATTTTCAAAATTTGGTCCAAATTTGGCCTAATTTGACCTTATCCACAAGTTGCCCTTCATGTTTGAAATCAGTAGTACAAACTTGTTCCACTATTAAATTTTCATTAAAATTGAACGATTTCAAAATTTGCCACAAATTTGGCCTACTTTGCCTTTTTTAAAAACTCACACTATTCCCAGTGAACTTTCGAAAATATTCCTTACAATATTTGAAAAATATTCTCTAACTCGGAAAAAATAAAACCAAAAAGAATTTCCGAGTTAGTAACTCGGGAAAATTTTACGAAAATAAAATTTCCGAGTTAATAACTCGAACAAATTAGACTTTAAAATTTTCCCGAGTTAGTAACTTGGAAAAAATAAATCAAAAAAAAATTTCCGAGTTAGTAACTCGGGAAAATTTACGTGAATAAAATTTCAGAGTTAGTAACTCGAGAAAAATTAAAATTTAAAAATGTCACAAACACATAACTTAGATGATGACACACATCCAACCTTCAATATTAAACATTGTGATAAACTTATTGAAAGAGTTGCAAGTTATAAGTTAGTACTTGGTGTCATTTTGATGAACATTTAGCCTGGGACACTCATTTGAACCAGCTTTTGAAATCTGCTTACTGTAAGCTTTCTGTATTGCGCAAATTGAAACATTCAGCTCCTCAGTACTTACGTAAACAGTTAGCGGAGACACTGTTACTCTCTAGACTTGACTACTGCAATGTGGTGTTTTCCAACGCACCAGATTACAAACTTAACCGTATCAACAAAGTTTTAAGATGTGCAGCCGCCTTTGTTACAGCGCACTACTGTACCACAGCAGATATTTTGAATTTGAAATGGTTGCCCTCCAGAGAGAGAATTAACTTGAACATGTTGAAACTCGCTCACAAATCTTTGCACGAAACAGAATTTCCCACATACCTGAAAGGGCTGGAAATGAAGAAAACAGAAAGAACGACAAGAAGTTCTGAGAGATGTATGTCCGAATTCAAAGTTAACGCATCGGATAAAACTTTTATTGGAAGAAGTAGTCGACAACTGAACGATCTTCCCACCAGTCTACGAAAAGAAGTAGTTTATAAAAAATTTGTTTACGGAGCTAAATGTTATTTATTAGATAGAGCTCTTGCAAAATATATAAATAAACATTAATTTGTTCAATATATACACACACTGTTCACTTTAATTTACGACTCTACAATTGCATGTTTAATTTGTCTTGTTCTTATATTTTCCATCAGTAGTAACTCGGTTTGTGACGTCATAATGCGTAACTCGGTTTTGTAACTCGGTTTTGTAACTCGGGAATTCCGAACCTCAGCGTGAGGTATTACAACTTTGTTCAATCTAAGTCATCTGTAATATTTGTAAAAAAACAAAGTTCTTGAAATGAAATTTTATGTACGCTTTAGTTGATAGATTTCAAGGTCACTGATGAATGTTATTCGAGTGAGAATGAAGGATGTGAAAAAGATGACGGTAATGTCGTCATAGCGAGCTTTGATGATAAAACATCACAAAAACTTGAACATCAGGATGAAGCGATGGAAGTGGTTGAGGTAACTCTTAAGATAATTTTCCAAAACATCCTTAAAGCAAGTAGACATTTATAGCATTGATGTATTTTGGAATTTTAGTTTATTTGTGATAATTGTGACAAAAACTGTCATATCATAAAGCTGTGTGATTATTCTGATTGTGCAGACAACCAAATCAATAAAGTATTTTGTGTGGATTGCTATGATGGTCATGTTTGCCGGAAGAAAGATAGTTTTGTACGTTATTTAATTTAAGGACTTCGTATATATTCAATTGCTACATGACCACTTTCGTTTTGTTAATTTTGGATTATTATTTAGATAAATGCTGTAATGGCGTTTAACGAAAATGTTGAACTTGACATGCAAAAAGCGCAGAACATATTCCAAGTAAGATATTTAAGCAAGTAATGTTTTTTGTAAACAATTGTAATATATATACCCTAGAAATAGAAAAAGATTCCGAGGTGCGGTATTAAGTTAAACTGTTTCTCATATTTTAACAAAACATCTTAAGATCTTAACACTTAACATCTTAAGCAAAAGTAAAAGATACATGTCATTGTTTCTTCATTACTACAAGCATTAGATATTAACCCTTCAGATACCAATGACAGAGGGGCGTAGCCAGCATCAGTTAAAATCGGCAAACAACTGACCCGTTTATTTATTTAAAATTATGGAAATTGCACGTAATGGCATAGTTAAAATTATTGTTTCATTGCGTAGTACTTGTACTTCTCATATTTTGCCGATTATCAGTAAAACGTTGATAACAAATGACCCCATCCTTAACACTAACCCTAACTTGTAAACCTGAAATGTGTCTGTCCATGTCCGGCCATATTACGTTCAAGGTAATGATGCGCCTAGGCATGCTGATGAGCCTTGATATTAGGCGAAACAGATGCTTACTTCATTCATACTAAGACTTGTGATACATTGTGTTTTTATGGTAACGGGAAACAACATAGATGCTTAAAGTATAAGAAAGAAAATCGAAAATATCTTCCTGCGAAAGGTAATGCAGGGAAGATTGAGTTTTCTACCCGTTCAGTAAAGCAACGTATAAAATAAAACTTTAGTAATTTAAATAAAACGAAACATTTATGAAATTACAGATAAATTCCTTGAATTTTATTTCCCAAATATACTACATCATTGAACAAAACATGGTCTGATGTGTTTTTTTTTACTAAAAATAAAGATTCTATGCCTAGTGCTTCAATAATCTTGAGCACAGATCAGAAAACTTTTCTGTATAAAGAATGTCATCTTTCTAGAAAACTTCACCCGTTCAATCTGACGTAAGAAAAGGTAAGTTCAAATTTCTTAAAGGATCGATAAAACATAAAATTATTATAATTAAATATTAAAAAGTGATATTTTTAGCCATTCACAGGATGTTGTTGCTTCAAATAACAGTTCCGCTACTGCTCTCATCGAAAGTAGCGCAGCAAAGAACAACAAGGGTCTAGTAAACAATCAACTGCTACCTACCAAAATACATTGAAAGAATTGATGGAAGCCGGTCACGTGGAAGAGGCTGAAAAAGTATGATCTGCACTAGATTTCCCATTTGTTTATACAATTTCGATGAATTAATTTGCTCAAATTTGCTGCTTGGAAAGAAAACATCTCCAATCAAGACAGTTCTAAAGAAAAACCTACCGTAACCACTGAAAGCAACAATATTTCAAAGGGAAATGCTGAAAAATTTTGCCGAAATCGAGTAGTGTGTGTTGAAATAGGTTGCAATAAAGAGGTTATCGATCTTTCGCGGCATCTACGCACTGTTCATAAGTGGAGTCCTGAAAGAGCTAAAAAAGCTCGTGGAGTTTTCAATATCCGTAAAGAAAGAAGTGACAAAATTGATGAAAAACCAGATAAGGAAAACAAGAAACCAAGGAAATACACCTCATATATTTGTCCTATATGTGCAATTGTATGTAGACGAATTCATGACCATTTAGCTAAAAGTCCTCACTACTTATACAAAGATCCTGAGAGGTACAGAGCTATGTTGGCAGCGAAAATTCCTTGCGTTGATAATGTGTCCAAATCAAGTTGCCGATGAAGAGAAAAAGTGTTTCTATTCTTTCAGAGAAAGCAAATCCGAAAAAGCAAAAAATGGGGACACAATATCCTAATTGTTGTCATGATTCTGAACAGGAATCGTTCAGTAGTGACAATGAAGTGTCAGATGAAGAAGAGGAATTGGTAGAGCCAGAGTTTGGGGAGTACATACGGGTATTCAAGGAATACCTAATGAGTCATTCTGGTGGGAAGAAAGATGCGAGAAATGCTACTAATGAGTCAAACCAGCTGAAAAGGATGTCTTCTGTGATTAGTACAGGGAGTCATCATTACAGTGATTTTTGTGATCTTCAAGTAATCGACCGTTTATGGATTAAGGAACATGCCGTGATAAAAAAATATGAACCTGGAACCATCCGATCTTATCTTTTAACGTTAGGCCATTTTTTTGATTTCCTTATTCGATCGGCGATTACTCCAAACGTTCCAAACACACTCCCAGTCCGGAAGGAGACGGTGGATCAATTGAAGGTTTGTCGAGATGAAGTATCAAAATGGCGCGCTGCTTTACGACCAGAAGAAGAGCTCAGACAATACGACGTAATGATGGAGGACGGAGACAACCTCATTTCTAAGGAAGAGTTCCGTGCAGTTTTAAACAGCCCGTTCTACATTGATGTCATGAAAACGGTTGATAATATCAAAGTGAATTATGCAAGTAAACCTAATGACTTTGTAATAACTCGAGATGTTTTCACAAACGTGAGAGATAGTTTGTTCTTTAATCTCATTACAAGCAACATATCACGCTCTGGTGCTGTTGCTAACATGACACTAGACGAATATGGTAACGGGAAACTCAGTCCAACTGGCCAGTATGTTGTGCTAGTCAAAAAGCACAAAACAGCAAGAAAATACGGTCCCTGCAAGTTATATCAAGAAAGAGATTAAAGAAGCATGTGATGTATACGTAAACATCGTCAGGAATTCTGTGCCTGGGAAGAAAGCACCTTTAATGTTTATCTCGTGGTCTGGCTGCCCACTCACATCTGGGGGCGTAAGTACACAATTGAACTCGTTCTTTTTAAAGTGCATCCCAAACGAGGACATGGAGCGCAGCAAAAGCATCAGCTCAACGCTTGTAAGAAAGAGTTTACTTACATTCTTCTACGACGAAAGACCTGAAATGAAAGAAGAATTGGGTCAGTTAATGAAACATAATCCTCAAACTGGTTCAAAGTTCTACCACCTAACCGACTGAGGAAAGAGTGTGCTGCTACATCAGAGAAGGTAGACAAAGCTCTGTTCGAAACTGAGCCAAATGTGGAAGCACCAATTGACGATTGTTGTATAAGTAATGAAAGTAATGAAACAGAAAAGACAATCAAATGAAGAATATAGAAACAAAGATGACATGGAGGAAGGCAGTGACGAAGAGTACACTCTTGACGAATACCCGTCACGTCAGAGACACAAATGGACCGTGGAAGAAGAGGAAGCACTCGTCGATATGTTTGGTGACACTGCGTTAGAAACATGGCACATTCCATTAATACGCCAGGTAAATTGTAACAGATTTTATTAGCTTTTTTAAAAAGTTTATTAACCCTGAGTCACCTATCTGTTTATCTGTTAACTCTGTCATAACTGATTTATGTAAAACTCCCCTAGATAAACAGGGCAGGCAAATAATGTGCAAATTAAGTTTTTCCAACTTTTTTCAACTGTGCGACTTTTTTGTAAATGATGATCGTTTGATTCCTTTCTTGTCATTTCTTTTACAAAGCTGGCTTCTTCAAGCCACTTGTTAAAAGGTATCTCAGCAAAGAAGATATATGATAAACTGCATCAACTCAAGCGAGCTGGACGATTTGAAGGTGGAAAAGAAGAAGAAGAAATGATTCTAAAAGAGCAGAATCACATAGCTGCGAACAAAGTGACGTTCAACCCAGATCAAACGGCATTCATAAAAGATCTTTTAAGAAAGAAGTTCGTGGTGGTCGCTCTGTTACGTTAAGTGAAATAACAAAGGTCCTAGATAACCACTTCACAGCTCGACAGAGACTATGGAACTTCACTGATGGTCAAATTGTCGCAAAAATCCGATACGAGAGACAGCGTTACAGACTTAAAAAAACATAGTTTTTGTGTTTGAAATGAAGGAGTTATGTATCTATATAAACAATTAAAACATTTCTAGATGCTCGATATGTCAGTGCACCGGAAGCATTGTGGAGAATTTTCGAGTTCTCCATGAATGATAAATCCCACACTATCAAACGATTAGCTGTTCATTTACCTAATTGTCATCAGGTTTATTTTAGAGCTGGTGAGGAAGAGGCAGCTGCTGAAGGGCATTGAAAGATAGTCACCTAACAGCATGGTTTAAGCTGAATGTGGAAGATCCTGATGCTCAACAGTTTCTTTATTCAGATATTCCATATCATTATGTCTTTCATGACAAACAGAAAAAATGGCAAAAACGAAAAAAGACATTCAAACCGATTGTCGCTCGGTTATACAATGCCCGTCCATCAGAAGGAGAACGTTTTTTTCCTTCGGGTTTTGTTGCTGCATGTTCCAGGTGCCACATCATTCGAATATCTGCGTACTTTCAATGGAGTGGTTTACGACACATTCCGAGAAGCGTGTATTGCCAGAGGTCTTCTACAAGATGATGAAGAGTGGCATAACACATTGGAAGAGGCGTCAACCTTTCAAATGCCCCAACAGATGAGACAGCTGTTTGTCACGATTTTGACACACTTGCGAACCCTCCAATCCCCTTGAGTGTGGAATACATTCAAGGAACATCTGGTGAGGACTACACTCGAACATTAGCTCTTGCCCAAGCAGAACAAAGAGCTTTGGGTTATATTGATAATGTCCTGAAACAATTCGGTATGTCCTTAACTCAATTTAATCTTCCAGAGTTGGTTCAACAGATCCCCGAGGAAGAAGTGGATGTAAATGTTTACATTGACAGTGGCACAACAGGTAAGGCCTCAGCTTAATGAACAGCAGGTAGCTGTGGCTGATGCAATTTTGTCTGCTGTTTCAAATGTGCGTAATGGTTTAGCACAACTTGAAACATTGTTTTTATCTGGATGGACCAGCTGGCACAGGTAAAAACTTTACATATAACTATGTTATTGCAGCATGTAGAGCCAGAGGTTGGAAAGTTGCAACTGCTGCATATACAGGTATTGCAGCCACCTTACTCTGGTGGATGTACATTGCATTCATTATTTCGTTTTGCCTGTTCCTGTTTAGAAAACAGCGTATGTAAGATAACCCCGACATCTAAACATGCAGAATACCTTCGGATTAGACCTGTTTCTGATTGATGAAGCTACAATGGTGTCTACGCACATTTTTCATGCTATCGACAGATTACTACGTGACATCTGCGGTAGTGATGCACTTTTCGGTGGAAAGGTACTTTTGTGGGGTGGCGATTTTCGTCAGTGTTTTGCCAGTTGTGAAGAAGGCAAAACCAACTGATGTTATTGAAGTTTGCTTGACAAGTTCTGCTTTGTGGGCATCAGTGGTAAAGTACTCACTTACCGAGAACATGAGAGCCAGGCCGGAAGAACAAGATTCTGTAGGTGGCTATTACAACTTGGTAATGGTGAACTGCCAACAAAACAAAATGAACCTGCTAAAGGCTCAGTCGAAATCCTGATTGTTGCGTTGTTCCCCAAAACACTTCTATTATATCGGGATGGTGATGACGGATTGGAACATCACGAATAGCCGCCACAGCTATTTGACACCAACAAACGAGCAATCGTTAATCATTAACAATGAGGTGTTGGACAGATTGCCAGGAAATGCAGTTTGTTATTATAGTGCTGATGAGGTGGTATGTGACGATGAAGATGAGCGACAAAATTATCCGCTCGATTTTTTAAATAGCATCACGCCGTCAGGTATGCCTCCTCATTGTTGAAGCTTAAAGTTGGGGCTATTATTATGCTCTTGAGAAACCTTAATATCAGGAAGGGTCTCTGTAATGGCACACGCTTGATTATCCGTGAACTGTCAGGCAATTTTATTAAAGCTGAAGTTTTGACAGGGTCAGCAGTTGGAGAAATCATTTTCATACCTAGGGTTGAACTGTCACCTTCAGATACAGGTATGCCCTTTTTATATTGAAACGCAGACAATTGCCTATCCGTTTGGCCTACTCTTTCACTATTAACAAGAGTCAAGGTAAAACATTTAATAAAATTGGTTTGT